>CM048748.1:126860650-127370650 GCA_026315105.1 Locusta migratoria | reverse complement strand
TGGCAAAGAAGCTAGCGGAAAGACGAACTACACCCCCACAAATCAGCGTTATTCTCTCGTTAACAAACCGTTCTGTTTGTCCGAGTACATGCCAGGTGCTCTGCCAAAGAAGCTGGTGAAAAGAAGAACTACATTGCCACAAATCGGCGCGTCTCTAAGTCAACAACGAAATGCGAAATATACGTTTGAATAAACGCAAAGTGTCAAGAAACTCTAATGCGAATAATTTTTAAGCGCTATACTTTAAGGCGAAAGCCATCCTAGTGTCAATTTATGTACATTACGTCATTTTTCTTCACAAACATGCTTTCAAAAAGTGTAAAACGCGGGAAAAGCGTAAATACGTTAATGCAAAAACGAGGGCAAATTAACATTGTAAACATAGGAAATTTGACAGGACCGACAAAAAATGGTGTAAATGGCAGGAAAACGTAAAAACCGAGAATGTAAAAATGAGGTTTTACTGTACATCACAACAGATTGTCATAGGATGTGGTAAATGTACAATTTCTGTACACCCAGATTATACTTTACACTTCCTAATAGACCTTAATATTGTTTATTGAGCACTAAATGCTACCAACATATTTGAGAAGAACTGTGCTTATTTTTTTTGCATAAAGATCAAGCATATCACAGAGAAGTAACCTGCTTGACTATTACTTACTCTCTGGTCAGTGTCTTTTCAGTATATCTCAAAGAAATCTATTTCTGTAGAAGACCGACTGCAGGTGTCCTAAATTTGTCACCAAATTGTCTGGCTCCAAAAGAATCTGTGCCCGAGTTTCTGAGATGGGTTGCAGCAGCTTCTGTCTTGTAAAGTCAGATCAGTCCGATTTGTTTTTGGGTGAATACTATGATAAAATGCTAACTAGTTTCCTCTGGGCAAAAACATATAATAAGAGTAGTTGGGCATTCTTCTACATTTCCACTTTCACTTTTAAGTTAGGGTGGTGAGAGTTCATGTACATCTTAAAAAGCAGGAGCTTCTCCCTGCTGTGGGGTCAGATATCACATCTGTTATTAACATATCTGCAGAACCACTTTGGTTGATTTAACATTGATGCAAGTGTGTCATCTTCAAATCCATCCATAAAGAGGTTCACCGCCACTGGTGACAGTGAGCTGTCTTATTGTCAGCCCTTCTGGGCACTACCAAAATATCAAGGAGTTTCTAGTTCCACTAGTTCTCTTGATTCACAGATCCACAAATAACTAATCAATGCAATCTATAATAAAATTACAGAAGGTTCTAATGGGTTTTATGAGAGAGGGCTGATTTGTAAGCCCAGTTTTTCTAATGGATGTAAGTTGTAACTGAATTTTTCCACACAGGTATCAGGAGCACAATTTATCACTCCAGAAACAAAAGGCCTGATAACATATCTTCATTTGTGTACTTCAGGAAATTATTGTAAATGAATGTATTTCAGGATATTATTTTTGAACTACTCTTAAGTCCATGCTTCACAATGGAAGTTAAAGAATAAACCTTCATATACTGTTGCTTTTTTAGGGTTGTGTGTGTATCTTTTGCTTTCCTGATCTCATCATGATGAAATAAAACCCATGATAACTGCATGTAAATTTATCTAGTGGTTTTGCAGATTAGTATGATCAAACAGATCAAGAGAGGAACATGACAGGTTTAGGTAAAGTACTCTATAGTTGGTTTAGGGTATAAAGGGACAAAGCCTTTAAATTGTAATATCCTTTGTTTCCATAATCCGATTTTGATTACATAGATCCTGTGTGTTGCTGCAATCTACACAATTTACCTGTGGAAACCCCATGCAAATTCATGTAGTACTTTCGGAGAATGGCGTATTCACACTAGGAACACTTACAAACAAAATTTTAAGACAATATTTCCCTGAACTGATTTTCATGGTAATGCTTGTATTTTGCCCTAAACAATAGCCATGGAAAATGCATGGGACTTCGTTGAGTAGAGGTAAATGTGTTCATATAGATTAATGACAGACACAGCTACATACTACAGGGTGTATACGCACCAGGATAACTAGCAGATCCAGTAATATTTTAGCCTGAGAGAAATAGGAAAATACATAGGAATTTTTTTAGAACTCTGGGAATTTTTCATTGTTTACATTATCAGTTAATATGTTTGTATTTTTAGCCAGTAAGAACTTTACTGTAGGCCACTACTACAGAATAATACTGTTGCAATCAAACACAAACAAGAGAATAATACAAAAATAAAATTTCAGTTGAGAAAAAGGCACAATTTACAACAATTAAACACCATGCCTATAGCCTATAAGTTTCTGCCGAAAGCAGTGTGTCAAAGGCGTCAGGACGTAGAGTATGCAATGCTTCAAAACAAAAATTGTCAATGAGCGTAATGTTTCATCCGTTTTTGTTTCTAGCAGATTGTGCATAAAAGTTGCAAATAGTGGAGAAGCTATACTTTAGAAGTAAATGGCATTTTATGCAATATGAATTACATTAATAGTGAGGATGTACTATGAATTTCTTGTATCACGAACTGTTTGACTCCCATTCAAAACAAATCTTTGGGTCCCAGCCATGTAGAGAAATTTAAGGCTCTGAAGACAAGCCATTTATACTGTTATTAGCAATTGTACTGGCACATTTATGTTTTGATATATCTTAAAAGGATGACAAATACTAAAAATAATTAAGCTTTAAGGTTAGTTTACCACATTTATTTTAGTTTTTTATTAGATGAATTCAAAATTATGTAATAACGATGGCAAAAAGTATAATTACTGTAAACAAATTATGGGAAACAAAGACAGGCAATCATGAGTTCATAAATAATTATGTGTTGTGGTCCTACTTTCATTGTTTTAATAGATTCATGCATATCAACTTACTCAAAAATCTTTACACAATCTAAGAAAACTGCAAAATACATTTGACAAGCGATTAAAGCTTGAGTTATGCCTAACAACATACACAAAAATCTTCACATACTTAAAGAAACTGTGGAATAGGCTATTTTACAAAACAAAGTAAATGATGAACGACCTTCTCATAAATTACATCATCTTTGTCATCATGAAAAAACTAGAATATACGCCAATTTCATTCACGAAACAGAATTTAAAAACACGCACATCGTCTGTTTGCACCTGACCCACTGATTGGCCTTTCTTATTTCCCATCAATTCTCACGCCATTACCAACATGCAACGACAAAAGAATATGCTGACATAATAAGTGCATTTTATAACACTGGGAAGTTATACACTTGGGTATAACACAAACTTCTAAAGAACTGATAAGTTTTACTGCTCCAAGCCAAGTGTAACAGAATAAGTGCAATTCATCCAGGAAAAATTGTAGTTCACCACAAAAGTGTATTTTCGCTGGAGAAAATGTTTCTTTTTACCCAGGAAATCCGGGAAAATCGAGGAATTTTTTTCTTCCTGTCCACATATACACCCTATACTATGATAAATATAAAAGTCAATATATGAAACAAGAACTAGGAGCAAATAGTGAATAAAGTTAAGTACTCAGCATTTGCAACGATCAGACAACAAGCTGCAGTTCTGACATCACTGTAACTGCTGCAAACAGGATCCTGTACCGAGAAGTGACCACATACAGAGGACTGTCTGTCTCTTGCCCCGTGAAGCCAAGGAGAACACAAACAAAACAGGTTTACACACAACTTTCTACCAGCATCAATGAGTTAAGCCCTGTGTGGCAAGTGGCCTGTAAAAAGCACTATAACACACAAATATGCTTGTTTTGAGCAAAAGCTTTACTAATGTTAAGTGTATTATACCTTTTACGGCCCCTTTCAATGATGAAGGGGGAAGTTTATGTGAATCATGGTCTGACACACAATTGTCAGACATGACTTTCACAGGTAATGATGTTAATTGACTTTCTAACATGCACAGACAGACGGATTCAAAACTTCAGTTTCCCATTGGCTCATATCTACCCATTCCAAATCACAAGTTGTCTCTTTTGGGTTTAAATGTGCCTCCCAAAATAATATGTTAGAAATCAATACCAATTCAGCACACGATGTCCCCTGCTGATAGTACAACTTGTTAGAGATCTTATTCATCAATCACTGTTTGGACAGGAAGAAATTTCCGAGTTTTTCTCACTTTGTTGGCAATCTAATATTTTTGATGGAATTGTTTAATTTTCAACTAACCTTCTCAGGTCGTTTGCTTGCCTTTGCAACATCTGCTATAGGAAGTGCACTTGTATTGGAAGCCACAACACAATGCTCTGGGATAAGCTGTTCAATCTCCTTAATAACTTTATGTTTGATATTTAAGTCTTCAAACACAGCTTCTATTATCATGTCACAACTTTTAAAATTTGAATAGGAAAGAGTTCCTTCCAAGTTTGACATAAATCGATCCATTTCAAACCTGAAAACAACATATTTATAATCATTTTTCTATGTATGCTACAGACATTTAAAATTTATCAAGTAATACTGAGACACTGGATTAGGTAATTAAAATATAAAACTAAAATAATAATATATTCAGAAGTTTCATTTCAGTACCCAGACAACTTCTTCCTTTTCACTGCTTTATCCAGTCCTGTCTGTATTTGCCCAAGACCACGTGCTAGTCCTTTGGGGTCAGTATCCTTCATAATAACTTTATAACCTTTATCTATTGACACATGTGCTATACCAGCACCCATTAGACCTGCACCTACAACTGCAATATTTCTGAAACAAATTTAAAAACACTCATTAATAAACAGTTATTGAAAATTAAGTGTTTAAAAACACAGCTAACCAAGAAATTTATTTTTATACTTTTAGGGAGTACTGGAAAAAAAATAATACTATCAACATTCAAACCACTAAATGAAAAAATCTTATTCTTAGAATTTTCGTGGTCTCTTCAAATACCTGAAAATTACATTAACATTTTACAATGGTGATCTGCAAGTGTCATTTGTTTTCAACTTTGAATACTTCACATACAACTTAAAAAATTAAAGAACCTGCACACAATCCTCCAACATAAATTTATCATTCAAAGAAATTTCTTTTGAGAATCTTCAGACAGTGTCCACTCAATGCCTGCTTAGAGAGCTGGTATTACATTACAGAAGACAAAAAGAATCAATTATGATGTATAATGTACTTTTTCATGCTCACCCAACTACAAGAAGCTGTACATTAAAAGTCACTTTGGATCATATTAGTATGAAATGTTGAGACAAGCCTCATTTTAAAACAAAATTCATAAAAAGTGGTTAAGTGTAAAGCCTGAATATTAGGTAAGTGGGCAGCTCATAGTAATAAAAGGGAGCAATTGCAGACCCAATTCCTCAAGCACAGGTTTTCAAACCTATGCTATTTTTTCTTTATTGCCACTTAAAACAGTAGGCATGTTTAATTTGAAATGACTTAATGCCCTATTAACACACAAATGACATTCAGTTAGAATGTGTCACAATGTTACTGTAACTTTGCATGCAATGTATTCTAGAGGCTCTTAATTATCCAAGAAGAAGTTGTGGATTAAAGTGTAATGCCTTTTCATCTTGGAAGCTGTAAAGTGTAATCAGCGATTGAGTAGTTTGTTTACTGCCTGAAGTTAATTTTTACTTATTAACAACCATTAACTTTCCTGAATACTTATGACTCACCTGTGACTTAACATTCTACAGTGGCAAAATGCCAGTGAAATTGCATCAAGTCACTTTGGCTGCTGTACTTACAGTCTTGTTGTTGCAAATTTTGTTACACCATGGTACTAGACAGGAAAGCATCTAAACAATATTGCCTGTTGCATAAAATCTCAGTATACACAGTAGGGGCTGAAGTCAAAGCCAATAAGGGTTGTATAGACATTATCATCTGTTTGGGACCCACAAATAACATGTGATTGCATGAAGGTGCTGAATTCTGGTCTCTAAAAGGAATGGGAACATTGGTGTCTGAAGTATGACATGTCACTCAGACCCAGCAAACAATGCGTCACTTTTTTGCTTTCCATTAGACAATGGAAGATGTTTGTGACTTTCTGGAGTTGTAAATAGAAGACATCTCAGTTTAATGAGATTTGTTATGGTTTGTGAAGGTCACAAGAAGCAATTCTAATATACTAGTGAGGAGAGTTGTTAACAGGCACTTCCACCTGCTGTGTGGTGTCTTTTGCTCTATGGGACTGTCAACGGAAAGTATGGAGAAAATGAGACAACCAAAGCCCACAAAATACCTTTCATGGGAAAGAAATGTTACAATGTAATATTGAAGTGTACAGACCATTTATATGAGTAGCTACATGGAATAAATCTCTAACATTGTAACTGATCCATGCAACACAACTAGAAAGTGTACTGAATATAGAATACATTTTTTCAAGTTATAAGCTGTGTTATTACAGTAGATTTATTTTGAAATTCTACTGTCTTCTAGAACTTTACTCAATGGAGAAGGCCATGACCAAGTGCTGAGATTTGGTCAGGAGGTACTTAGCAGCAGGACCTCTTCAGCTAATATATGGCTATTGAAAACATGAATAAAATTATGAAGCAGTTCTATATGCAACCATGGATCAATTAATAATGTTATGTTTAAGTCAAAGGAAAAGTAGTAGGCCACTAACTCTAAAAAAATTAAGTGAAAATGTTGCAACTGCCAACTTCAGTAACTAATGTGAATGGGTGGAAATCAAAATATTGTTTGAAGTCTTCAACATTAAAAATTTGTTAACATGTTTCATGTCCAGGAGCCACAAACAAAACTACAGAATATCTGTAACTATAAAAAATTATGCACCATGAGAAGGAGAAAAAAAAGGGGACGAGGAAGAAGAAGAAATCAAAACACATTAAAAGAGCTGCTTAAGCATATACCAAGGAATGATAATATGGAATCATCAGAAGAGTAAATACATGATGGGTTGTAGCAATGTAACAAGGGGCTACAACATTTGCTGTGCTTTCATAAGCACAGAACAGTTTTACGACTATGAAAATTAGCTAATATCTGAAGGTTTGGAGGGGGGGGGGGGGGTGAACAAGGTAATGTGCAATGGGTTGCATGACATTGTTTTATCACAATGCATCGCCTATCAAAATGCACGTTGTCTAATCGAATCACACCAACTACACATTAGTAGTTACTGAGCCAGTACTACCTAACTTCACAGTATGAAGTAGATCCACAGCACCCTCAGTTCAAGGGTAGTTCATCACCAGCACACAGATACAGTAGTCAAATGTGCTTGATTTCTGCTGTAGTGATTGCGTTTATGTGTGTGCACGTGCATGCGATTTCTAATGGCTGATTGTAGGGGGAGGAGCAAGAGACAAAAATACAATGTCATGTGTCCCTTGTGCCTTGAGTATCTTGCTCAAAACTAAAAGGCATTTACCCGAAGTGTATACCGAAACATTAATAACGATCAAACAATAAAAGCAAGGAATCAAAGTATCACAGGCTTCCGTGTTGCAATCAATAATAAGAGCAGAGTACGGGGATAAGGAAGCAAATAGAAGAACTTCCCCCACACATGACTGGAGGCAGTCAACACATCATCATCCAAAACTATACACAGTGAAGTTAAGGGAAGGGCAACCAAGTCTCACAAATTATTAAAACAGAATGACAAATAAGGGATCTTTTCAAGGGAATGTGGGCAAATATCCATGGACTGAATGCACAACTGGAGGCACTACTACAATCACCAAACCTATCCTCCAAATGTTGTGTAAAATCTTATAGCTGAAAATAAAAGACAACTGAAACCATTCGTGAGTTGTCTGCTAATATTAAAGATAATGTGTGTCTGGAAGGCCATACTTCCTGTAAAGGGCCAAAAGGAGGGTGACTTCCATGAATATATGGGTACTGTCTATACAGCTCCAACTATGTGGAGGTGGTTTGTTATGAAGAATAAAATAATTAGTTAGTCCAGTATGATCAATGTGTAAACACCAAGATAGATGATATGGGAGGAGCAGAAGGAAGAGTGCCAGGCCACAGTTGTTTTCTTGATTGAAGTTTGTCAGATCTTGCAGTAGTGCATCAGAGGTTGTTCCATAACTGAAATGTGTCCGCAAATCCACACCTTGGGTCGTCAAAGATATTTTAACAACTGGTCGAATAAAAATTGCTGGAAGGGGCCTTTAAGTCCCCAGGCATGGAGGGAGAGTAAAATGTGATGACAGCAAGCTGTGTTTTAAGTCATAAGAGACTGCAGTAAGATATTTGCATTTCAAAAAATGCCTCATGGATTGCTGTTTTCAACTGAATTAAATGATCAGTGGTAAATCATCCTTTACAAAAACCACACTGATAGGGTGACAAAAGCCCCGAGTTTTGAGGATCTAGCCTAATGTGTAGGAAACCATTCTTTTGAGCAGATTATTGAGGATGTTAGTCAGACTTATCTCTCAATGAGACACAGTAAGTACCTGCCAAGTTAGGGACTGGGTCAACAATGCTATATATCCATTGTGAAGGGAATTCGCATTTAAGCCAGAAGCAGCTGAAGATCCTGAATAGAACTTGCTTCTGGCGAACGTTCAAGTGACTCAATGGTATCACGGCTTGAGGCTGTGTCTCATAAAAAGTTAATACCCTGTGCTAGTTCCTAGTCAGTAAAATCATCATCATATAGCTCAGGTTCCTGGGTGGTGAAACAGAGGAACGTTGCTTCAACTTGTCTTTTTTGCCATAGAAAGGTAGCTATATAAGAAAATGATGCTGAAGCTGTCAAGCAGTGCTTTGCAAGTAACAATGGGTCGGTATAAAGATCACCATGGACCACAAGGCAAGATAAAGCAGTAGATAAATGGCAGCCAAGAATACTACAAAGCTTGGACAAAAGGGCGTAAGTCCCCATGGAAGAGACGTAGCACTCTCAGATTTATTTTTTCCTATATTTAATTAAATATCAAACCTCAACATAAAGTCACTTAAAAGTAATGATGTTAACCTGAGGAAGATGTCATCTAAATCATTGCAGGGCTCTCAGCAATTCTGGATAGCCACAGCAATGTTTTTGGTCCACAATAGTACTGGCTACCTTCAGAATTTGAAAGAAATTATTCCAATCAACACTGTTGAAAGCTTTCCACTGATCTACAACAGCTATAAACATATGTTTGCCTTTCCTTAACCTAATAGTGTTAATATTGGCTTGCATGTTCCTACATTTCTCCTTAATCCATTCATCTGTAAATTTGTGTTAGTATTTCTCAACCATGACTAACATAATTTTCACTCTTGTCTGCACTTGCTTTCTTTCAATTAGAATTACTATATTATTCTTAGTCTGAGGGTATTTCTGTCTCCTACATCTTGCATACAAGGTGGAACAAATTATTCTCACATCATGTCTCCTATCTCATCTTCCTCATTTCCTCTTCCCTTTATGCAATACTGTCTTTTAGTTCATTGCCCTTGTATAGGCCCTCAACATATTCCTTCCACCTTTCAGCTTTTTGTTCTTTGCTTAGTACTTTTTTCGTTTTATTTGAGCTCTTGATATACACAGAGTTGCTTTTTCCCCCCTCTAACTATATTATTTTCCTGTAGGTGGTATCCATCTTTCCCCTTGTTGTACATTCTTCTACGGTCTTACATTTGTCCTCTAGTGAGTCTTGCTTAGCCACTCTGCACTTCCTTTCAATCTCATTTTTAGCTCCTGTACTCCCTTTTGCCTGCTTCACTTACAGGATTTTACATTTTCTCGTTTCTTCAGTTCAGTATCTCTTGTGTTATCGAGGATTTCGATTAGGCCTTGTCCTACTATGTACATGATCCTCTGCGGCTTTCACTGCTGTGTCTCTCAGAGCTACCCATTCCTTTACTTTTCCTTGTTTCAGTTCAGTCATTGTCCAACACTCGCTCTAGAACTTTACACAACCTGTTTCCTTCAATTTGGCAAGGTTCCATCTCATTACTTTTCTACCTTTTTTCAGTTTCAAGTTTTAATTTACAGTAAGTTATGTTCAGAGTATATATGTGCCCCTGGATATGTCTTATAGAGCCTTGTTTCGAAATTGTCTTTACCGTTATAAATGGCATTTGGTACCTTCTGGTGTCTCCCTATACAACCTTCCTGCATGGTGCTTCATCCAAGTGTTTGTGATTATTAAATTGCTCTCTGCGCAGAATTCTAACAGGCAATCTCCTCTTTCATTCTTTTTCTTCAATTCTTCTTTCATATCCTTTTCCTACTACTGAGTTTTCTAAGGCCCCCCCCATAACAATGAAGTTTAACTCTCACTTCTTTTATCTCATCATTTTCTTTTTTTAGTCTCATCAGCAGAGTAAGTTGGCATATAAACCTGCACTATTGTGGTCTGTGTTGCCTTAGTGTATTTTTGCTATAATGATGTGTTCATTACGTTGCTCATAATAACTTACCCATATTCCTATTTTCTTAATCCTGAGTTACATCCCAACTGATTCTGTATTAATAACCCTGTACTCACCTGACTCGTTGAATACTTTTTCCCATAGACCGAAGATATCATAGACTGCATGTGACATTTTACTGAAACCAACATGTAAGTCACATGACTCAGGACAGGAGACAATGTTAATCATTACGAGTAATGAGTAATGGAGCTCAGAGTTGCAATTCTTGTCAACTGTAGTGAAAATTACGCATAGACTTAATAAAATGTCTTGCATTCTTATCAGTTAAGTATCACACCATTAGCAGTACAGTTGGTGTTCCTTCTCTGCAACTGCAAATATTAATGTGACGGCTACAGTGTTTACATGTGGCTAGATGAAACGTGTGTGAGAGAGAGAGAGAGAGAGAGAGAGAGAGAGAGAGAGAGAGAGAGAGAGAGCGAGAGAGAGAGAGAGAGCGAGAGAGCGAGATAGAGAGACAGTGAGTGAGTGAGTGAGTGAGTGAGTGAGTGAGTGTGTGTGTGTGTGTGTGTGTGTGTGTGTGTGTTTTGTTTACTTGCAGTGTGCACGCATTTTGTATATACATTTATTAAGCTGCATCTCGTTATTACCACCTAACCCATCCCCACCACCGTGACGTAATCTTCCTATCCCCTCTCCCCTGCCCTCCCATCCCAGATTCGCTGCAGAGCGTGATTCGAAGTGCGGCAGCCGGAGGTGATGGTTGTATGACTGTGTTTATGTGCCTGTGTGATTATGTGAGTGTTCTATTTTTTGATAAAGGCCATGGCCGATAGCTGAAAGTGTTTTATGCCTGGGTCTTTTGTATGTGCCTTTTGCAGCTCATGGCCACGTCTTTGTGGTGAGTTGTAAACTGTCCTTCCTATATTATTATTATTATTATTGACAGTTCTTTTTATAAGCAACAGAACTGCAGAGTTCAAGCAAAAAATTGTTTTCATTGTACTGTGAGCCTTTTAGTTTGTAGTTTACACAGAAGACCAAACATCAGTTTGATAAGTAGCATCACTTTTCTTAGGATTCCTCAACAAATATTTTGTGGTGCTTTTATAAGTACTGAAATATGTTTGCATTAACAGTGTCCGTTTTAACCCAACACACCTGTTTATATTTGATGATATGCCAGAAAAGAAAACTCCTAGATGACGTGATCTGGGATAAAACTAGCAAAATATTGACTGCTTATATTAAATAATAATGTCTTGAGTAATCATCAACGATGCTCTCGACCAGAAGTGGTTTTATATATATATATATATATATATATATATATATATATATATATATATATATATAAAAAATAGACGAAGATTACTCACCAGGCGAAGGAGCACAGGTGTGACAGCATCACAAATAAATAAATGAATACACACACACACACACACACACACACACACACACACACACAATCGCAAGCTTTCGCAACCCAGTTGCGTCTTCAGGCAGTAGGGAAGGAGAGGGAAAAGGAAATGATGAGGGTTTTAAGGAAGGGGGTAAGGAGCCATTCCAATCCCGGGAGAGGAAAGACTTACCTTGGGGGAAAAAATGGAGGGTAAACAAATGCACACATGCCCACACATTCACACAGACACAAGTACACCTAGGCAGACATACTGTAGAAAGCAAAGAAGTTAAGTTATAGAAGTTAAGAAGTTAGACAGAGATACCACTTGAGGCAGAGGCTCTGTCCAGAGAACTGATGCAAAGATGTTAAGAAGGTGGGTGGGAATTCAAATTTAGCGGAGGTTGACACCAGGTGGGCAACGGGAAGAGAGAATATGCTGAAGGGCTAGTTCCCATCTCCGGAGTTCTGAAGGATTGGTGTCAGTGGGAAGTATCCAGATAACCCGGATGCTGTAGCACTGTGCCAAGATGTGCTGGCCATGCACCAAGGCATGTTTAGCCACAGGGTGATCCTCGTTACCAACAAACACTGTCTGCCTGTGTCCATTCATGCGAATGGACAGTTTGTTGCTGGTCATTCCCACATAGAACGCTTCACAGTGCAGGCATGTCAGTTGGTAGATCACGTGGGTACTATCGCAAGTGGCTCTGCCTTTGATCGTGTACACCTTCCGGGTTACGGGACTGGAGTAAGTGGTGGTGGAAGGGTGCATAGGGCAGGTTTTACAACGGGGGCGGTTACAAGGGTAGGAGCCAGAAGGTAGGGAAGGTGGTTTGGGGATTTCATAGGGGTGGACTAGGAGGTTACGGAGGTTAGGTGGGCGGCGGAAAGACACTCTCGGTGGAGTAGGAAGGATGTCATGAAGGATGGATCTCATTTCGGGGCAGGATTTTAGGAAGTCGTATCCTTGCTGGAGAGCCACATTCAGAGTCCGCTCCAGTCCCGGAAAGTATCCGGTGACAAGAGGGGCACTTCTGGGGTTCCGTTGAAGGTTCTGAATTTGGGGGGATGAGGAAGTGGCTCTGGCAATTTGCTTCTGTACCAGACCAGGAGGATAGTTGCGGGATGTGAAGGCTGTTATCAGGTTATTGGTGTATTGGTTCAGGGATTCAGGACTGGAGCAGACTCGTTTGCCACGAAGACCTAAGCTGTAGGGAAGGGAACGTTTGATGTGGAAAGGATGGCAGCTGTCATAATGCAGGTACTGTTGTTTATTGGTAGGTTTGATGTGGACGGATGTGTGTAGTTGGCCGTTGGATAGATGGAGATCGACATCGAGGAAAGTGGCATGGGATTTGGAATAGGACCAGGTGAATTTGATGGGACCAAAGGAGTTGAGGTTGGAGAGGAAATTCTGGAGTTCTTCTTCACTGTGAGTCCAGATCATGAAGATGTCGTCAATGAATCTATACCAAACTTTGGGTTGACAGGCTTGGGTGTCCAGGAAGGCTTCCTCTAAGCGTCCCATAAATAAGTTCGCGTACGAGGGGGCCATCCTGGTCCCCATGGCAGTTCCCTTTAGTTGTTGGTATGTCCGGCCCTCAAAAGTGAAGAAGTTGTGGGTTAGGATGAAGCTGGCTAGGGTATTAAGGAAAGAGGTTTTGGTAAGGAAGTGGGTGGTCGGCGTGAAAGGAAATATTCCATCGCAGCGAGGCCCTGGGCATGTGGGATATTAGTGTATAAGGAAGTGGCATCGATGGTTACAAGGATGGTTTCAGGAGGTAACAGGCTGGGTAAGGATTTCAGGCGATCAAGGAAGTGGTTGGTGTCTTTGATGAAGGATGGGAGACTGCACATGATGGGTTGAAGGTGTTGGTCTATGTAGGCAGAGATTCGTTCTGTAGGGGCTTGGTAACCGGCCACAATGGGGCGGCCGGGATGATTGGGTTTGTGAATCTTGGGAAGTAGGTAGAAGGTGGGGGTGCGGGGTGTCGGTGGAGTCATGAGGTTAATGGAGTCAGGTGAAAGGTTTTGTAGGGGGCCTAAGGTTTTGAGGATTCCTTGAAGCTCTGCCTGGACATCAGGAATGGGATCGCCTTGAAAAACTTTATATGTGGTATTATCTGAAAGCTGACGCACTCCCTCTGCCACATACTCCCGCCGATCAAGTACCACTGTCGTGGAGCCCTTGTCGGCAGGGAGAATGACGATGGAATGGTCAGCCTTCAGATCACGGATAGCTCGGGATTCAGCTGCGGTAATGTTGGGAGTAGGATTAAGGTTTCTCAGGAAGGACTGGGAGGCAAGGTTGGAAGTAAGGAATTCCTGGAAGGTTTGAAGAGGGTGATTTTGAGGAAGAGCAGGTGGGTCTCGCTGTGACGGAGGACGGAACTGTTCTAGGCAGGGTTCGATTTGAATGATGTCTTGGGGAGCTGGATCATTAGGAAGAGGATTATTTTTCTTCGTGGCAAAGTGATATCTCCAGCAAAGACTGCGAGTATAGGATAGTAAATCTTTCACAAGGGCTGTTTGGTTGAATTTGGGAGTAGGGCTAAAGGTCAGCCCTTTGGATAGGACAGAGGTTTCAGATTGGGAGAGAGGTTTAGAGGAGAGGTTGACCACTGAATTGGGATGTTGTGGTTCCGGATTGTGTGGATTGGAATTTTGAGGTTTGGGAGGGAGAGGAGTTGGGAGTGGGAGATTGAGTAGATGGGAGAGACTGGGTTTGTGTGCAATCAGAGGAGGTTGAGGTTTACTGGAGAGGTTGTTGAGGGAGAGAGTATTGCCTTTCCGGAGGTGGGTGACCAGGAGATTGGATAGTTTTTTGAGGTGCTGGGTGGCATGCTGTTCTAATTTGTGGTTGGCCTGAAGGAGGATATTCTGAACTGCAGGTGTAGATGTAGGAGAGGAAAGGTTGAGGATTTTGATACCCTAGCCAGCTTCATCCTAACCCACAACTTCTTCACTTTTGAGGGCCGGACATACCAACAACTAAAGGGAACAGCCATGGGGACCAGGATGGCCCCCTCGTACGCGAACTTATTTATGGGACGCTTAGAGGAAGCCTTCCTGGACACCCAAGCCTGTCAACCCAAAGTTTGGTATAGATTCATTGACGACATCTTCATGATCTGGACTCACAGTGAAGAAGAACTCCAGAATTTCCTCTCCAACCTCAACTCCTTTGGTCCCATCAAATTCACCTGGTCCTATTCCAAATCCCATGCCACTTTCCTCGATGTCGATCTCCATCTATCCAACGGCCAACTACACACATCCGTCCACATCAAACCTACCAATAAACAACAGTACCTGCATTATGACAGCTGCCATCCTTTCCACATCAAACGTTCCCTTCCCTACAGCTTAGGTCTTCGTGGCAAACGAGTCTGCTCCAGTCCTGAATCCCTGAACCAATACACCAATAACCTGATAACAGCCTTCACATCCCGCAACTATCCTCCTGGTCTGGTACAGAAGCAAATTGCCAGAGCCACTTCCTCATCCCCCCAAATTCAGAACCTTCAACGGAACCCCAGAAGTGCCCCTCTTGTCACTGGATACTTTCCGGGACTGGAGCGGACTCTGAATGTGGCTCTCCAGCAAGGATACGACTTCCTAAAATCCTGCCCCGAAATGAGATCCATCCTTCATGACATCCTTCCTACTCCACCGAGAGTGTCTTTCCGCCGCCCACCTAACCTCCGTAACCTCCTAGTCCACCCCTATGAAATCCCCAAACCACCTTCCCTACCTTCTGGCTCCTACCCTTGTAACCGCCCCCGTTGTAAAACCTGCCCTATGCACCCTTCCACCACCACTTACTCCAGTCCCGTAACCCGGAAGGTGTACACGATCAAAGGCAGAGCCACTTGCGATAGTACCCACGTGATCTACCAACTGACATGCCTGCACTGTGAAGCGTTCTATGTGGGAATGACCAGCAACAAACTGTCCATTCGCATGAATGGACACAGGCAGACAGTGTTTGTTGGTAACGAGGATCACCCTGTGGCTAAACATGCCTTGGTGCATGGCCAGCACATCTTGGCACAGTGCTACAGCGTCCGGGTTATCTGGATACTTCCCACTGACACCAATCCTTCAGAACTCCGGAGATGGGAACTAGCCCTTCAGCATATTCTCTCTTCCCGTTGCCCACCTGGTCTTAACCTCCGCTAAATTCGAATTCCCACCCACCATCTTAACATCTTTGCCTTGGTTCTCTGGACAGAGCCTCTGCCTCAAGTGGCATCTCTGTCTGACTTCTAACTTCTTTGCTTTCTACAGTTCTACAGTATGTCTGCCTAAGTGTACTTGTGTCTGTGTAAATGTGTGGGTGTATGTGCATTTATTTACCTTCCATTTTTTCCCCCAAGGTAAGTCTTTCCTGTCCCGGGATTGGAATGGCTCCTTACCCCCTTCCTTAAAACCCTCATCATTTCCTTTTCCCTCTCCTTCCCTTCTGCCTGATGAAGCAGCTAGGCTGCGAAAGCTAGCATTTGTGTGTGTGTGTGTGTGTGTGTGTGTGTGTGTGTGTGTGTGTGTGTGTGTGTGTGTGTGTCTGTGTGTTTATTTGTTGCTATTACTGCCTGTGCCCTTTCGCCTGGTAAGTCTACTTCATCTATTTTTTACGTATATATATACACACACATACACACACACACACACACACACACACACACACACACACACACACACACAAATGCTAGCTTTCGCAGCCTAGCTGCTTCATCAGGCAGAAGGGAAGGAGAGGGAAAAGGAAATGATGAGGGTTTTAAGGAAGGGGGGGTAAGGAGCCATTCCAATCCCGGGACAGGAAAGACTTACCTTGGGGGAAAAAATGGAGGGTAAACAAATGCACACACACCCACACATTTACACAGACACAAGTACACTTAGGCAGACATACTGTAGTACTGTAGAAAGCAAAGAAGTTAGACAGAGATGCCACTTGAGGCAGAGGCTCTGTCCAGAGAACCAAGGCAAAGATGTTAAGATGATGGGTGGGAAGTCGAATTTAGCGGAGGTTGAGACCAGGTGGGCAACGGGAAGATAGAATATGCTGAAGGGCTAGTTCCCATCTCCGGAGTTCTGAAGGATTGATATATATATATATATAGCTTTTAATAACGTTACTGAAGACAGATTTACTCTAGAAATGACTTACAGACATACAAACCTGGTCAAGAGCTATTTAAATAAATAATCTTCCCATTGATAATCACATTGATACATTGCAAAAAGGAGAAGATTCACAGTGCAATGCGAACACTGAGGATATTTAATTCTGTGGCTTGCAAAAATAAGTCACAATACTTTTCTCCTGCGCACATGTAAAACAGTTATGACCACATTAATATTAGTAATATGGAGAAATTATGTACCTTTGACTACTACATGTGTAATTGCAATACGAGAAGGTCTTTTCTTTTGTTAAAATCAGCCCTTGATTTCTCCTGTAAATGAGAAGAACTGCTGCTCATAATGACAAAACCTCAGTCACGTGACTCAAGGCGATTTTAGATGTTGGTTTCAAACCCTGAAACAGTGGATATAAACATGTGCAATCTATGTTATCTTTGGTCTATGCTTTTTCCATTATCACCATAGACCATGTCTATGACTATCACTACACTGCAATTCGATCTATACACAGCCCGCGTCGATCGAAAGAATCGATTACTTATCTTTTCCTGCCAACGTACGGCTTACAACGAATATATGTCTGTGCTTATAACACAAAGAAAGAAACTGAAAGAAATCGTAAAGTCGCTTTCACATGTTAGGAATTACGTAAAAATGGGAATTAACTTTAAGAAAGTTTCATCTTTATTTCTTAAAAGCGGGTTTAGTTTTAAAGCAAGATTTGTTAAAAGCAGGGAAAATTACATTGTTTTTATGGGAGTTCTGCCGGGACCAACGGAAACATTTGTTAAAAGCGGGTTTTTGTTAAAAGGGGGTTCATTAATTGGGAGTTTTACTGTATATTGTTTTCTTTCAGGATTCTTAAACCAAGTGTTATGATTATGTCATGCACAAAATTCTACCAGGAAGCTTCCTTTCATTTTTCTTTTTCCATACTATATTTATCCATTCCTTTTCGTACTACCGAATTCCGGTCCCCAATTGCCATCAAGTTTACCACTTCCTAAATTTTCAGAATAATTTTTCTCTCAATATTTTTTTTCAATTTTCTCATAATTGGCAGAGCTAGTTGTCATATTAATTTTTACTACTGTGAGGAGCCCTAGCTTTGTCTCTCTCTTACTATGATAAATGGTTCACTATTCTTTAATATTTTTAATCAACACTATTTATAGATTCCTACCACCAGTAGTCTCTCAAATTACAACAAATAATGTTGCTTATATATATAAAATCTTTGACATTTGTTTCATGCAATTTGAAAGTTTCTAGAATTTCTTCATTATATAGCTCAAAATGTTGAAATGTTTGAAAACCTATGGGGATGGAAAAAACACCATGCACACAAGCGCGCACGCTCTCCGGTGGGAGCAGCCGTACAATACCTGACGTGGAACCTACAGTAGTACAGCCATTCCTGTGTGGCATTATAGCTCCTACTTAAGTCCGTGTTTAAAATCAAGTACAAACAGATCTTAAATAAATGAGTTTCAAGCACAAAATCATATTCTTAAAAAATAAAAGTTCATCATTCATTTAAACCATTTTGTTCTTACTTCACTTGATGAGACGGGTTACCAAAACGATTCTTTTTGCATTCTGTCTGTCCTTTGAAAAGTCCCATCAGTCCTCTGCTCTGTGGAGTCATTGCTAGTTGTCCAAATGCAGCACATTCTGCAGCATACCCTGCCTCTGGTCCTTTTTCAATACCAGTTCGAACAACTTCCAATATCTGGTGGGAGAAAAGAAGGAAATATATTGTTTGTCATTTGCAGCAACAACACACCAGAAAGAAAAAACAAAAACAAAACACTACTTTTGTATATGTCTGACAGTTTAAAGTTATTTCTTTTTACTAATTTTTCTTTGGACGTATGGTATCTACTACTATTGGCAACAATGGCATTGAACCATAGCATCAAAATTTCTCCATTGTGTAATGCTGAAGTGTTTCAGCTAACTGCAAAAGAACAAGAAGCACCTTAACACACTAGCAGCTGTACACAGTATATTTATAAGTAATCATGTTTAAGAATTCATCTTAAGTAAAATACACAATTACCTATTGAACTTTTACATCCCTCTGTAAGATGGAGTGTAAAAACTACACTAGTGGAATAAAAGCTGTTGTACTTGTGTGGACAAACAGAATGAGAGAGCCAGCAGAGGGTGCAAAAGAGGACTGAACAATACTGGGTACAAACAAACGAAAAGAAATATGTTTTGAAAGTAAATGGATGATAAAATAATAGATACAAACCAATACAATGTTAGAAAATAATATAGGTGTATCTTATTTATTTATGTATAAAAATAGAGATCATTTAACTTACCCAAAGCACAGGCTCGTTGATAGATACAAAAACAAATAAAAACACACACAAACATTCAAGCTTTCGCAACCGTTGGCCACTTCATGAGGAAAAGAGGAAGGAAGGGGGGGGGGGGGGGGGGGGGAGGGAAGAATGCGGGTTTTAAGGGAGTGGATGAGAAGTCATAAGTCATCCCAATCCCTTTTTTTCCCCTTAGAGGAAAAAAGGAAAGGTAAACACACACACACACACACACACACACACACACACACACACACACACACACACACACACACACACCTCAACCTTCCTTTTAATGCATTCCAAACTGCAACTCTCATTCCCTTGTATCAGAGCCTTTACAGTCTTTCATGCCATGTGGAATGTTTCATTCCAAACATCCTTCCCCCTCCGCAACCCCCGCACAATGCTTGTTGCACTGCAGCAGGCAGAGATTGTGCTCATGTGTGCTGAAGTTCTCCAAGTAATTGTGTGAATGAATCTTTTTTCTGATGAAGGCCATGGCCAATTTAACTTGGGTAAATCTGACAGTCTATTTTAATGTGCCCATACATGGTTCAGCCACTGATTAAAAATAAGAGTAGTAATACATAAAACATTTAGAAATCTTATGCAAATAATTTGCTTTAGCATAAGTAAACACAAGCAACGATGTAAGACAGATGCTACATTAATTTTTCAAACAGATAGTTGGCAGTTTTTGTTGACTTATATATTTTATGACATATTATTATGCAACATTATAATTATATTCAGTGTAACTCCTATTGCCTTGTTTTCATCTTCTTGTCAACTTTCATAATGAATACTTTTGACAGCCTTTGGGGGCGAATCAGTTCGCGTAGAAAACTGGCGCTGAAATGCATTAAAAAGTTTGCAAGGTATCTGCATTCTTTAACTACAAATGGTAATACACAACGTGACTAGATCACATAGAAGTCTTACCTTTAGAGGTGCAGGATATAAGCCTCCTGTCATCTTCATGACTTGGTTTTTTGCTCGACCAAAAATCTGATCTCTCACCCAATTATATTTCAGCCCAAAGGCAAGCAGTTTATCTGGAAGTGCTTTTGGAGCACGACTCACTTTTAACTCGCCAGATGTTAGCTGCTTGGCACACAAAACAGCAACATCTTCCAAATACTGCAATGTCCTAAAAATAAATTTCATTTCTAAATCTTTGTAACAATGCAAGTGATAGTCAAAAAATTTATTAGATTATAAGTATTGCCAAGAACTGCTGTAAAATCAAAACCATTAATTACTGCAAAAATTAAGTCTCACATTTACAACTTTTTTGTACATTCAAAGTGGGAACAAAGCACTATGTAATTATTAATAAGCAAACATTCAGTGTATAGCAGAGGGTTCATCGAACTATTTTATATTTCTCCGCCGTTCCATTCTCTAATAGCATGTGGGGGAAAAAGTAACACCTAAATCTTTCTGTTTTCGATCCGATTTATCTTATTAAAATGATCGTGTCTCCTCATGTAGGTGGGTGATAACAAAATATGTCCGCAATTGGAAGAGAAAGTTGGTGAAATAAATTCCACACATACATTTCACCACAGCTAATAATGCCTTTCTTTTAACGATTCTCACCCCAACTCGTGTATCATTTCCGTGACACCCTTTTCCCTATATCATAATAATACAAAATGAACTGCCCCTGAAATTTCTCTAAACCAACCGTCAGTTCCACATTGATTAAGAACAACATTACAACAATCTGTTAACATTCACAATAATATACAGTTGAGTCAGAAGTTGTGGTACACAAATTTCAGAAATTAGGAAACCTGAAAATTCTAGTAAGGTATGTGTGTGATCGTTTATCTTTTACAGTATGTACTGGGCATGGGTGCCATCTTTAACCTAAGTCAATCTAATACATAAAAAAATTAATGTTTGTGTGTTCGTATTTTATGTGCGGCTATACTGTTCAACTGATTGTGATGAAACTGTCAACATATTGCTTGCACTTTCGCAATGGTCATAGGCACCATTAAATGCCTGTACAACAAAGTTCAGCAGATGTGACATAATAAACAAAGAAATGCACAGAAAAGTGCTGCATTATGCAACATCAGCTTCTAAACCACAGAACCGATTTCAACCAAACTTTGTACACTTATTCCTTCCATGAGGAAACAATTGACGTAAGGGTGAGAACTGCTTACGACATGTAGTTCAGGAGATAAGACGTCAAACGATTATACGGTTGAATACCTGTGGGATCATGCAACATGCGAATGACACTTTATTCATCCTAAAATCTATATGACATTTTGGACACTTGACCTTCAAAACAAGAGTAAGGTCACTGTCACACAAAATTTTGGATGGTGCATGACGGAGGATACTTCACATGTGGTCTTCGCCAGATTCTACAGTTGTATTCCGATCCTGATGAAATTTTTAAATATGAGTTAACAATTCAGTTTATCAGTGCAGTATTAATATTTTCAGATTACCTACAATCATTTCAATTAATTAATGTGATTAAACAATTAATTTTCAGACTTCAGTGAAGTTTCGATGAAATAAAATTTTTGAAAATTCTAGCAGCTTTCTCTGGAAGTTACATTACTTTTTCAGTGTGATAATCAAACAAACATTTAAAACATAAATATTGTTTACACCATGTGAATTTTATGTAAGCAATTTATAGTAAGAATTTTTTTAAAAAATATGCTTCAGTGAAAAGCATACTTCATTCAGTGCCAGTTATTCTTTTGAGCATTAATCCACCCCTGTTGTATAATGGAACAAGACTCACTGTAAAGAAACAGATGCCAAATCTTATTGAGGCAACTATTCTTAACAGAAGGGCAAATGGAGAACATGTGCTCATTCAATGCATTCCCAACATTCCCACCCACATGCCTTTTGATTTTGAACGACTGCAGTTCCCCATTCGGCTTTCATTCTCTATGACCATCAACAAGGCACGAGGTCAGTCGCTTTAAGTGTGCGGACTGAACCTCGAAAATCCACGTTTTTCACATGGAAAAAAATATTGGATGCTCACGAGTTGGACAGCCAAAAAAGTTATGTTTTTGCTGAAGACGGAAAAACAAAACACAAAAATATTGTCTACACTAAAGCGCTTTAATAAGGAAGTTAACAAAACTGGATAAATATTATTTGCTCTTTTTTATAAATCATTTATTTTCAATAAATGTATTCACTGTTAACAAGAAAATATGTATCATTCTTTCCATAATCTGTAGTTAAGCAAGATAACTCTTTCAAACGACATCCCTAAAATTATTTCTTTTGCAGCAGCAACGCGCCAGGTGTCAGCTACCTGAAACAAAGTATGCTCCAGGACCCTGCAATCGTATGGCATTGACGATATTATCCTGCAGTTGCATGCATCCACACTTTAGTTTCTTGTAATAATTATACTGTATAAGGTTGACTGGTTGGTCTGTGGGAAGGGGGTGATTGAGTTGGGATTAGATTTTAAGGGACTAAACTGCAACAGTCATCAGTCCCATTTGGGTAAGGAAATCGGTCGTGCCCTTTCAAAGGAACCACCCCGGCATTTGCCTGGAGTGATTTAGGAAAATCATGGAAAACCTAAATCAGGATGGCCGGAGGTGGATTTGAACCATCCTCCCGAATGCAAGTTTGTATTGCTATGAATCTTCATCAACATATTGCTTGGACATTCGTGAAGGATTAATTTGCATAATATTGATGTTATATTGAAACAGCGTAATTTGAAAACTAAATTCATCCGCCAATCCTCATGAAATTTTACACACTTCACAGAAAAACAAGAGTAT
The DNA here is from genome assembly GCA_026315105.1 of Locusta migratoria. Taxonomy (NCBI): domain Eukaryota; kingdom Metazoa; phylum Arthropoda; class Insecta; order Orthoptera; family Acrididae; genus Locusta; species Locusta migratoria. Next base: position 127,347,646 of record CM048748.1, on the reverse strand, counting down.
GGTCATAGTCTACATAAAATTTTGTATGGTACGTCGCAGAGATTGACTGAGCTGGCCTTGTAACCTCAGCTAATGTGGCTTTGCCAGACAGCTGCTGCGAACGGCTGAAAGCAAGGGGAAACTACAGACATTACTTTTCCCGAGGATGCTCTAAACAAAGGAAAGAAACAGAGACGATATTGTAGGAAGGGAAGAGGATATAGATGAAGATGAAATAGGAGATACTATACTGAGAGAAGAATTTGACAGAGCACTGAAAGACCTAAGTCAAAACAAGGCCCCTCGAGTGGACGACATTCCCGCAGAACTACCGAAGTCTCTGGGAGAGCCAGCCATGACAAAACTATTTCACTTTGTGGGTAAGATGTATGAGACGGAGAAATACCCTCAGACTTTAAGAGGAATCCTGACTTTAAGGCTTATCTTAGAAGATAGATTAAGGAAAGGCAAACCTACATTTCTAGCTTTTGTAGATTTGGAGAAAGCTTTTGATAATGTTGATCGGAATACACTAATTCATATCTTGAAATCAGCAGGAGTAAAATATAGGGAGCGTAAGGTTATTTACAACTTGTACAAAGACCAGACAGCGGTTGTCAGAGTTGAAGGGCATGAAAGGGATGCAGTGGTTGGAAAGGGAGTAAGACAGGGATGTAGTCTTTCTCCATTGTTGTTCAATTTGTACACTGAGCAAGCTATAAAGGAAAGCAAGGAGAAATTTGGAGAAGGAATTAAAGTTCAGGGGGAAGAATTAAAAACATTGCGTTTTGCCGATGACATAGTAATTCTGTCAGATACAGCAAAGGACCTGGAAGAGCAATTGAACGGAATGGACAGTGTGCTGAAAGGTGCATATAAGATGAACATTAACAAGAGCAAAACTAGGGTAATGGAGTGCAGTGTAAGAAAATCAGGTGATGCTGAAGGAAATAGATTAGGTAACGAAGCAATAAAGGAGGTAGATGAGTTTTGTTACTTTCGCAGTAAAATAACAAATGATTGTCGCAGTACAGAGGATATAAAATGCAGAATGGCAATGGGGAGAAAAGCGTTTTTGAAAAAGAGAAATTTGTTAACATCGAACATTAATTTAAGCATAAGGAAGTCCTTCCTAAGGGCATTTGTGTGGAGTGTTGCTTTGTATGAGATCGAAACATGGACGATAAACAGTGTGGACAGGAAGAGGATAGAGGCTTTTGAAATGTGGTATGACAGAAGAATTCTGAAGATTAGGTGGGTGGATCGTGTAACTAATGAGGAAGTACTGTACAGAATTGGGGAGAAAAGGAATTTCTGGCATACTTTGACTAAAAGAAGGGATTGATTAGTAGGAAACATTCTTAGACATCAAGGAATTGTGAAATTAGTGTTGGAGGGAAGTGTGTGGGGTAAAAATCGCAGAGGGAGACCAAGAGATGGATACAGTAAGCAAATTCAAATGGATGTAGGTTGCCGTTCTGATGAGGAGATGAAGAGGCTTGTTTAGGATAGATTAGGTTGGAGAGCAGCATCAAACCAGTCTCCGGACTGAAAACAACAACAACAACAACAACAACAACAACAACAACAACAACGCAGAGAATACTTAACCAATGGACTTCGGCAAAATCAACACTTCATTGTCTATAAGATTTCATTTGGAGAGTAACTTACAGTGAACTTAGACAACAATTCACTTATCACCATTAAAATTAACAGAATTATTTCATTTTTCCATTGATAAATGGAGTAGTAAATGAGCTGAGGAGGGGGAGAAGGAGTTACGACAGAGAGATGAGGCCATTTCTGGCACACCAAGGGAGGGCAGAGTTGGGCATTCAAAGGGGGAAGAGGACACTAGCAGATAGAATGGAGCAAAGGAGATGAACAAAGAGAGTGGAGATTGGAATAAATAAGTCCCGAGCAAAGCTGGGCTTTCAGCTAGGTATCTTAAAAATAAATAAATTTAAAAAATAGAAATGGGGTCAATGGGGTCATGTCATGTATCAGATAACACCAGCATTTTATGACAAGTTCATTTCTGTAAAAATATTTGATGTAGCAGTTATGGTTCGTAAGTTACAAAACATTTTCTTGGGAGGTGCAGACTGGACTATTCTTCATAAAGAACTGAATCCAATCGTCACGCACTTGCAGAAGGGTTTCTGCCAAAATGCTTGTACAGATTTCTTCACCACATTTGCTTTAAATGGCCCAACAGATAGAAGTCAAGTGGTGAGACATCACGTGATATGGACCGCCATTCCACAGAATGAAGTTATTCACTGAAATGACCAGGACATTTATCATCTAACCACTGATAACTACTTCATAGTGCTATGTTGAACGTAAGAGGGAAAGCTGTCATCTACATTAAAAACTAAGGTAACACCACTTCTTGCAACATTTCCATGTAGCTTTCAGCATTCAAGTTCTGGTCAATGAAAATGGGTCAAATTAGGTGGGTAGCCCTATTCCACACCACACTATATTATTTACGTCAACAACCATCATTGAAGGTTCAATCTAGTGCAGAATTTAATCATTTCAGTATCTGTATGTGATGATTAAATAAAACATGGACCAAAAAGTTTGCCTTATTACTGAACAAGGTACATTTTAACTTCTGAACCATAATTGTTACATTGAATCTGTTTACAGAAATGAACTTAGCAGAAAATGCTTATATTACTTGATATATCACAGACACCACTTTCAATTTAAAAAGAAAAAAAAATGGCAGATTTAAGACATGCATCCATGTTCGGTACATACCGTAAGACAGACCACCTCACCCAAACCTTGTTGGAATATTTAGGTTTCTCAGTTTCAGTAGAGTTTTTGAAATTAAAGGGTGTACTTTGACTCACCATGTACATAGCAGATTGGAAATACACACTTCTATATTGCAGAATTTTAGAATTGCTATGATGTCAGAACATAGACATTAAAAAGATGAAGTTTTATGAGATAGACACCTAACACTGTGTTGAAGCTCCTATGGCCCTGTGAACTGCATTAATACACTGTGGAAGTACTCTTTTGGACACAGCAACTGCAGCATGTAAGGGGGAAGTGTGGTGCAGACAGCTACACCATGTGTAACCCAACATCCCATGATCCTTGCTAAGTCAGTGTATGTTGCAAAGTAGCTCCCCCCCCCCCCCCCCCCCACACACACACACACCACTGTAATTCTAGATTGACAGTTAACACAAGATATATTAAATATAAAGTGCAAAACTAGGTGCAAGACAATTTTTGTTTGACTAGATAATTATCAAAAGATTACTGTCAGAAGTCACAATCTTTAAGCATAGAAGTGAAGGAGTGGAATTAATAGATAAAAACAAATAGTAAAAAGAGGCTGGCTGATTGGTTATTTCTTAATCTCCAGTAACATCTTTTGTTCACAACTCAGGACCTAAAAGTTAGCCGTTTACATGTGGGGCACCTCACTGATGACACATAGCCTAGTAGAGTACCCTGTCTCTATACTACAAACAGTGATAAATGTGCAGGTTTCAACTATTCTTTATCCTGTATAGTAGCTAAAAGTTGAACAGGTTCTATGCTTTCAGCTTTTATTTGCTTTGATTTGTCTAGAGTGAGGCATTTGTGGAAAGCACCCCTCTCAACATCTTAAGCCCTGTGAGCCTCACTATAGACAAAATCATTCTAAAGATCACCTCCCTACCTAACATTCAGCCTCCTCAGATTAGATTAGATTAGTACTTGTTCCATAGATCATGAATATGACACTTTGTAATGATGTGGGACATGTCAGGTTAATGAAAAGTGTCTTTACAAATTATTACTTTGTACTAAATATTACAAGACAATATTTTTATTTTATTTTTCAAATTTACTAATTTATATCTATGGTATAGAAGGAGTTGCCATTCAGAAATTCTTTTAATTTATTTTTAAATGCTAGTTGGCTATCTGTCAGGCTTTTGATGCTGTTTGGTAGGTGACCAAAGACTTTTGTGGCAGCATAATTCACCCCCTTCCTGTGTCAAAGCTAGATTTAACCTTGAATAGTGAAGATCATTCATTCTCCTAGTGTTGTAGTTATGTAAACTGCTATTGCTTTTGAATTCAGTGGGATTGGTAACAACAAATTTCATAAGTGGGTGTGAAGCTACTTTGAAGATCCCCAGCTCTTTAAACAAGAGTCTGCAGGATGATCTTCGATGGTCTCCAGCAATTACTCTGATTACACACTTTTGTGCAATGAATACTTTTTCTCAATGATGAATTACCCCAGAAAATGATGCCACAAAAAAGCAGAGAATGAAAATAGGCAAAGTAGGCTAATTTACTGAGATGTATATCACCAAAAATTGCAATTACCCTAATAGCTTCAGTAGCTGAAGGTTTCAGCAGATCTTCAATGTGTTTCTCCCCCCCCCCCCCCCCCAGTTCAAGTCCTCATCAATGCATACACCTAAAATTTTTGAGTATCCTACCTTTGCTACAGATTTCTGATCAAAGCCTATATTTATTAATGATGTCATTCCATTTACTGTACCTAACTGTGTTTTATTAAAATTTAATGATAGTCCATTTGATGAGAACTAGTTAATGATTTTCTGAAAGGTGTCATTTACAATTTCTTCAGCTAGTTCTTGTCTGTCAGTGGTGATAACTATACTTGTATCATCAGCAAAAAGAACCAGCTCTGCATCTTCATGGATATAGAATGGCAAGTCATTAATATATATTAATTACAGCAAAGGGCCCAAGACTGAACCTTGTAGCATCCTATTTTTGATCGTTTCCCAGTTTGATGAATCTGGCTGTTTTTTGCATATTATGTGAACTATTTATGTCAACTTTCTGCACTCTTCCTGTTAGGTATGATTTAAACTATTTGTACACTGTCCCATTCATACCACAATACTTTAGTTTATCTAGAAGAATTCTATGATTTAAACAATCAAAAGCCTTTGAGAGATCACAAAAAATCCCAACCGGTGATATCCGGTTATTCAGAGCATTTAATATTTCAGTGGTGAAAGTATATATATTCTGTTCAAAAGCCTTTCTGAAAAACAAACTGACATTTTGTTAGAACTTTACTACTCTAGAATACATTACTTTTACAAGAATTTAAGATAAGGTTGTCAGAAGTGAGACTGGGTGGTAGTTGTTGACATCAGAGTATCCCTTTTTTGTGCGCAATGGTTTAACTATAGCATATTTCAACCTATCAGGAAGAACACCCTGCTTCAGAGAACTATTACATATGTGGCTAAGAATCCTACTTATTTCTTGAGAACAAGCTTTTATTACCCTGCTGGAAATACCATGAATTCCTTGTGAGCTTTTGGTCTTGAGTAAGTTTATTATTTTCTTAATTTCAGAAGGAGAGGTGGGTGAAATTTATATTGTATCAAATTGTGTAGGTATGGCCTTTTCCGTTAACTGCCTAGCTTCTTCTAATGAACATTTAGATCCTATTTTCTCCACAACATTTAAAAAATGATTATTAAAAATGTTTTCAACTTCTGGCTTGTTTGTTGTAAACTTTTCATTTACTTTGATGGTAATGCTGTCTCTCTGTGCTCTTTGTCACCCTCTCTCCCTGGTAATAATATTCTTAAATTGTTTTAATTTTGTTACCAGAGATACTAATCTCAGACATGATGCACATGCTTCTGGACTTTAAACTTTTCTTAATGTAGCACAGTAGTTTTTATAATATTTGACTGTTTCTGGGTCATTGCTCTTTCTTCTTGCTGTTAGATACAGTTCCCTTTTTTTTTTCTTCTTTTTCTTTTTGTTACAAGATATCCTTATTCCTTTTGTAAGCCATGGTTTCTTGTCATATTATTTAACCATTTTCTTGGGGAACAATTTTCAAATACTCTTACAAATGCATCATGAAATAAGTTATATTTTTAATTCCCTGTGGATCCCATTACAACACATACTGGAAGCAAATTAGAGATTAGCCTGAATGAGATCACAGAAATTGGGCAGTACAAAGAGATGAAGGTAGTACTAATTCTGACTCAAAATCACAATTTTTTTGTTGAGAAAACATTCTGGCAATGGCCAGCAGTTCAGTCATGAGGATACTACTGCCCTCTGCTTGATGTTATTTCTGGCCATAGTGTATCCAATTCTTATGATATTGTACCATGTACAGCAGAGCACATCATACTGTGCCATGTACAGCAAAGCACATGATATTGTACAAATGCAGAAGAAAGGAATGGTGCACACACCCTAATATGCGGCTGGGATGCGGAATGTGTTGAGTTTCAACTGGCACTTCTTTCTAAGCTGTTGATGTGATGATCCACATGAACAAATCAAATGTAAGTGCAAAAGAAAACATGATTGTACAATCAGCAAATTATTATGCAAGTAATGTTCTTGACACAGATCACGAGTTCTACTTCAGAAGAAATGCGTAACTGCAGTGGAAAGCTTAGCTCTGGGTAAGTTCCAAGGATTGTGCTTCACTGAGAGCACCTTTCACGTGATGCTCAATAACATTCACAGTTGAACTGTAGTAAATACAATTGCTGTCCACAAAGTTACTACATTGGTACCATAGACACCATGGCATTTCCAAATGATTTTATAATGAAAAGGGTCACAGAATGGACTCTTGTGGGATTCCATTATCCTACATATCTACACACTTTAAAATGTCAAGTTTGGTATGAAACAACAGGAGAGGGGGCCTGTAACATCTCATTTACACAGAGTAGTAAGGAAGGGCTAATGTCATTTAGTATCATACAACTCACTTCAAAATAACAGTGAGGTGTTGGCAACAGATAAAAGATGTTTGCTATAAAGACATCAGTTGAATTATCAAGTTTGAATTAGTTTCACATAAACCCGTACTGCTTATTGGTAACAGCTCCAAGCCATAATAATTTAACATAGCCACTCTTTCAGCATGCCCTCAAGAAACTTACCAGAACATTTGGGCAGTTCATGTTTTTACAGCTGGGTCTCTTGATGTCAGACACAGATTCTTAAGATAAGTGTACCTAATTTATTTTGTGATAACATTAGAATTAGAATACATACTGTCACATGCAACAGTGCTTGGAGCAGCTATTTAAAAACCAACCACTAGAAATACTACTAATACTTGAAAATTCCTCAAATATTTTAAGTGCAATTGTTGCCAACTCCAGCAGTCTGTATAGCTTCAGCTTGCTGTTTACACCATCAAATAGAAGCAGTACAATAGATAAGGTACAGTATATGTCAAAATTCATCGCACTTTAACTCACGTAAAAAGGTACAGCAGTCAACAATCTGAAGACTGGTTTGAACACCACAGTGCTTTATTAGGCATGGTCCTGTTTGGAGTTGGTATGCTGTTGCCTTCCTTCGACCTTCGAACTGACTTACCCAGCCAGTTATAGGGGTACCTACAGTTTAACGTGGGCTCCGAACCACGGTGCTACTCGGTATCATTTTGGCAAATATTATTTGAGCATGAATAAACAGTTGAGGTATACAAATTTTAATATGGGTACATTTACCACAAAGAACCACTTGTCACATGTTTCATCGGGTGAGTGGATAGGCTGCTGGTTTATAAACACAACAGGCGCACATTCAAATCCCACCGAGTCAAATTATTTTTTAGACCTCTTGCAGGTAATCCAATGCTAAACTCAAGAAGACTGTGCGGGATCATTGGCCAGATCCCCCTCTAAGAACTGTGGATGCCTTGTGAGTTTTGATTTATTCTTCATGGGAGAGAACTTACACAGATGAGTCCTTTTTACACAGACTTTTAGATTCTACATCTTGAAGGATCAGGCTGTTCTTGATGCCAATGGCATGTGGACAAAATACTGAAGACAGACATAGTCTACATTATATTATTTTAATTATAATAGATGGTGATGTAACTGTGATTCCCACACAGGAAACACATGATATCCTTTTTAATTCCAATTGTGGACACCATTTGACTTTTAAAAATATTTTATGTTACTATCACAATATTTGCTGTAGAGTTATTTTCAAGAGCAAGTTGAAAACTATACCCAAACAGAATCTGCAGGTAAAGTACTAGGCACGGCGTGATAAAAATCAATAATTTTAGAAGACATTACGCATTTTCATCTTGCATTTGGAAACTGCTCTTCAACTGAAATCAATATGACAAAATAAATGAAATTGATAAAAGAATAAAAACCTAATCAACTAGGGGCCATTATTTAAAATTACATTGTCACTGGTCCCCAATCAAGGAGGAAATTATTATTATTTCCATATTCTACAGCTTGCTCTATTGTGGAGTGAAAATCTTTTACAAAGCAGCAAATGGAAGACAAATATGAGAGGAGGACTTTTTGTTAATAACTGCAAAGGACAGGTTTCACACAATAGCACTCATTAGTTACAAAGTAAATCTTTAATATTAAGGTACGAATATTTTGTCCAATGTTTTGACAAAGCAAACAAAATGTAGTAGGGAAATAAGTCTGCAGGTATAAAATCTTGAAATGTGGCGTGGTTATTATGATATTCAGTCTGAAGACTACTGCTTTGCTGTAGCTATCCACACTATCCTATACAAGCCTAATCCTCTCTAAAAACAACATCAATCCATATCCATTTGAACCTGCATAATGTACTAGTCTCTTGATAGCACATAAAACACTCCAGACTTCTTTAGTATAATTCAAAAACCTGTCACACATCAGTTGAAGCCTTTTGTTCGCACCTCGTTATACATCACAGGGGAATTTAGATACGGTATCATGAATCACTTTATACACAAAACAGCAGAAGAGTGTCCTCCATGGTGCTAGCACAGAAGGAGAGAATGTGAGCTTCCTTTGAAGCTTCACTAAATGACCCACAGACCACTGAACAATGGTGTTGCTAAGAAGGGCAATGGGTCAAAACAATCCCCCACCCCCATCTTCTAGAACCGTACCTATGAGGGTTCTCCTTTAGCTTTTCCCCCTCGAACCACTGCAGATGTTTTGGAATCTGGTCTTAAATTATCATCTTGTACTTTAACAAAACGAAATCCAACCCACTCCTCCAGAAGAACAAAAGGTCTACTTAGCCACAACTGAACAAATACACTAGCCAATTTGTACCTTTTAAAACTGAATGCTTTTCCGCATTGCCCACTATTTACACTGCAGAGAAGTCTTGCTTTGTTCACTGATGCTCATACACTTGTGTTCATTCCAGTGGAAACCAGACTGAAGTGAACAATTCATTACTGATTGGACATTCTTTTCTATTACTTAGTGTACATGTCATTTTTGTTAGAGTATTTACACAATATTGAATGAACACAACAGAATAAGCATTTCAGTCCACAAGCAGTTGCCAACTTCGAGATTGTACAGCGAGAGGCAAAATGACTGCTGGCCCAAAAACTGAAAAATCTATTACAATCACAGAAGCACTGCACTAAAACCATACTCATTTCTCAATAGCAGAGTACCACAAATTGCAAGCACACCTATGGCAACAGAAAAAAGAATGACTAAGAAAGTACCCATTCTATGTAATGTCCACCACAAGAGAGCGCCACTCGATACTTACACACAACACATAAACAAACACATCTCAAAACTACCATGCATGTGATGACACCATACAACACGACACGCCGACACCAAAGCCGACGAGTGAAATCGCGTGCTATAAATGACCCCCATATTTTTGGTCTGTTCATGTGCAACTTTAAGCAAAGGTAGATTCATTCTGAACCATTATGTCCAGTAATTCAACCTTTCTGTTGTATGGGAATTACTTTCTGTTTTAGCTGATAATTGTCTTGTTTTGGAGAAGTTTGTGTAAGCCTTTCAGGAATAGTCTATTGATACATGCGCTTGTCACATCTATTACTGAAGGTTTGTTTAAATTTTTTATGCTTCTTTAAAGAAAAACAGCATGATTCAGAGATTGAAATTCTGTATACTTTTAGATGAGAAGTTTCCATTGGATTTTAATACATCGATCAGCATCTAAAACCAAGAAATATTGATTTATATCAAATCTCATGTTTTACATTAGAGCCATTAATTTTGTTATAACACTACTGCAACAGAACTTTACCTTATAAACAATAAACTTACAGAAGATTTCAATGTGCATTTCAAGTAACAAGCTGCTACATTAAAACAACTTTCGTGTATGCTGCCGGGTGACATCGTCGACAACCGCCGATATTTTGACAGGACACCCTGCCATTCTCAAGGCACAACTGCAGTTGTGCCTTGAGATTGGCAGGGTGTCCTCCTATTGAAATATCAGCGGTTGTCAACGTCACCTGGCAATATACCCGTAAGTTGTCTTAACATTCCTTACGCCGGGAAAAGTTAAGGTTTCACAAGCTACTCATTTGTGTGTCTGACAGTTTTGTTTCGTTCACACTCGTTACAGTACTCTGTCACTGTAATGACTATATAGACTGTGGATTTAATTAATCTGATAAATTCCATAGAGACTGAAACACTGAAAAACTTTAGTGAATTCATCATAGTGTAAAGGGCAATGTCCACCGCTGTTACGTATCGTGAGTATTTAAAAATATTTCTTCATACTGTACAGATGTGCCACTCCTTACGCGCTAAACATTAATTTCAATCTGATGGCCACATTTTGTATAGACTAACACAGATGACAGAACGTAAAAGACGCCTTTAAGGCAATCATGTTTCTCACTGCAAAAATTTCAAATTATTGATATCAAAATATTTTAATATTTACTAGATGACTTGTGCGAATACTTTGCACCATTAGTCATCAGAGACATAAGGTGGAAATAAATCGATCAATTCCAAATATTTTATTTTAGATATTAACAGTATGTACAATATTGTCTGTGCATGCATATTTTTTAATTCAATTTGAGAAAACTTATTTACAATCAATAGTTCACCTGAGCTGCTCTGCAGCATTAGGCATTAGATGTTGATAATATGAAGATGATAGTGGCAAAACTGTCACAATGTAGTTCCTTCCAAAACAAAATTTCCTCTGCGTTGAGCTTTAGCTACAATTTATTAGTCAACATTCATGAGAGAATCATAATGCAACTTCTAAGTAAAAAAAAAATATTAAAATACCTGAAGTTGAATATGCACTGAAAAATTTCCTCAGACTCCACCAATTTGTGTGTTTATAAGATAAAATGAAGGACTTTATCTGCCGAGTGTTCTTAGGCCAAAAATTACTGTGTTCCTTAATTAAAACCGAAGATACTGTAAAACAAACCAATTAAAACTTTCACAAGGACAGAAGTATATTGCATTTTAGTATAAATAGAGCAAGGCGAGAGTTTAGTGAATTCTGATACTTTATGACAAATCTGTGGATCACTACCTTTTGTTTAAAACAAAATGAAGGACATGGACCAAATAGAATGGTCTGACCGACTTACTTTTATTTTATATATAACGTCTCTTCACTACCCAAGACAAGTCAAGATTTGACCCTATAAGATATGAAAGGGTTGAAATTAATAATCCAATATTATGTTTAAATTATTTTTCAAAAGAGATAGATTGGCTGGCCAGTACTTACCTTTGTGCTGTACCGCCGACAGTTACACAAATGACGAAACAGAAAAAAGGGGGACAAAAAGGACAAGCTTTTGGAACAAGGATCCTTACTCAGGTGGGAGAGTAGGGAAGAGGAAAGGATGGGAATGGAAGGGAAAGGTAATTCACAACCTAGGTTGAGTTCCGAAAGCTTGTGCTTTTTTGTCCCCTTTTTTTCCTGTTTCTTCATTTGTGTAACTATTGGCGGTACAGCACCAAAGTAAGTACTAGCCAGCCAATCTATCTCTTTTGAAAAATAATTTATCATATCTGAGGAGAATTTTCATCATTAATCAAATATTATGTTTATGACAACATGATAGGAAAATTTTATTTCTGCACAAAAATGTCTAACTTCCACAGCACACAGTTTTGTTTTATTTGGATGAAAGAATTTTTTTGTGATGCAACAGAAGAGGCATAAATCACTGCATTCTTAATGTTCCTTCCCTTTCCCACCCCATTCCTCTATCCAACCTTGCAGCATGCACTCTCATCCCTCCCAACAGTAGCTTGTTACATTCACAGGTCAAACAACACAGCAAGCACGTGGAGTCCAATAAATAGCTGTGACTGGCTCTCACCCACTCCTACCAATCGGATAATTAAAACTTCAATCACTATTTAACTTTAATTGGAGTATAGTAAAATTTGAGTTCATTCACTATTCCTGCCACTTGTCAAACATCTGAGTGTCTCACTCCATATCCGATAGGTAAAATCTACAATAAAAACTGACAGATGTACAAAATTTACACAAAATAATTTCCATTTTCTCCTCAAATGTCTTTTACCGAATCACATGGCCACTCAAAACAAAAGAGAATCTCTTTCGATCGAAAGTGATACGCACCGATCATTGGTACTGACATGAGTCACCTGCAGTTGGCTGCGTCCCGTGTGCATACCAGGTGGCGTCTTTTCAGATATGGAATGGGTCCTTCCAGATGCCATGAAGAATATTTTAGGCATCTGGACGGACCTATTCAATATATGAAAGGACTACACCTTGTATCCACACTGAGTGCAAACTGACCTCCTTCCCCTCCCCAACAGTCATATTCGAAAAGGGGTTCCATTACACGTCTAATTTTGGAGCTCCCAACTGCAAGTAAACGCACCATCTGTGATAGCCTGGATCTTTCACACTGGGAGGTTACCTCAGGGTAAGTGAAACCATCTGACTCAGGAATATTGTCAGGCACAGGAAGTGCCTCAAATTTGTTGGCAAGACAGAACTGAGGGAGTCCACACAATTGGTCTGCCAGGAAGTGTTTTGTTGCCTACCACACAATGGGGGCCACCTGCCACAAAACCACAGGTGGGTTGTCTGCATTGTCGCAGCCCTGGGTCAATCGGTTGAAATGTGAGACACAACAAGCTTACATACAGTTACAACACCAGCCCCACAACAATGGCGCCCCTTGACCACAACCTCTAACTGTGCAACACAGCCTGTAGCTGGGAGTGATGCATAACCAACTCAGTTTGCATCCATACACAGCAGTCACAGTCTCTATCCGTGACTACAGTACCCAGAGAAATGGACTAAGAAGGTGTGATGAGTACTCTACAGGGAGAATCTAAGGTGAACAGAGATGAGTATAGAGATCCAGATGAAAGGAAAGTATGGAACCAAATACTAAAAGTGAATCAATCTAATACAAACATGAGAACTAAAAAACTGAAGGAAGAACTGCACAGAAATATATGTCGCTTGCCTTGAGTAGTTGGTTACAGTCACGAGATATGGTGACAAACTACTGCCACAATTCAAAGGAAGACTACATTGTTACTTAAAAAAGAATTTGAGTCTAATAAATAGGCATGAGGAGAATAAATTTACAAAAGTGTGTATAGAAAAACCTAATCAGAAGCTGTATGTAATGGCCGCCAAACACACTTGTAATTAAAATACCTCTCCAAAACGAAAACTTAATTTAACTGGGTAGACACCAAAACACACTCTTAGAGCTGTCAAACATTACACCTCAGAGTATCATAGAAGATTAAAGAAAACCCTGCTTACATAGGAAAGCTTATTGAATTTCTCTTTTGAGAACAAGGAGGTTATCCAGTGTTGAGTTTTACCTACCTAACATGCACTAGGAGCAGATTAGTAAGAAACTGGCACCAGTTGAGCATATGCTCCTAGTCATTCCTACAAAGCTTGTTAAGTTAATGCTTTGATAACTACTGGGGTCAGTGCAATCTTTCCCTAGTTTTAAAACTGGAATTAAAATGTATTATTTCCACAAAATTTGAAAGTCGCCTGTCATTGAAATTTCATTAAAACGTTGAAGGAGGACCTCCTTCAATGGCACTTCAGACTGTTTATGCATGCTGTACACTATCTCGTCAAGACCAGATGCAGTGTCACAAGCTACTGACAATGAAGACTGCGGCTGCCACAGACAGAGAGGTTGGTTGTATTCATTAATGTTGGAAAATCGAAACTGACCTCCTCCTGTAGCACCCAATACTGATGGAAGGCTAAGTCCTGGTTAGAATCTGATGTAATGATTTGTGCGATTCTGTCATTACCTGAGCGACATTAGGAAACATCTCTGCCCTTGTACAACTGCTACTGGCCATCTAGAGTTCCACCTTGAGATCTTCCTAATAGATTCCCATACTCTACTGATGTGGCTCTACTGCTGGAAATGAGGAACTCTTGCCAAGATCGGTGCTTACTCCATGCTCTTGCCACTTGAAAATGTGCATAACTTGCATCTGTAGAGCACTGACGAAATGGCTACCAAGCTGCCCTCCTGTGATTGTAGAACGACATTCAACATTCCACCAACGAATAACTGGCTTTTTTAGTGTTGCCTGCAATTTTGGGATGAAAACATCAGCTGTGCGGTAAATTACTGCGGCAATATGTTCCACCCAGTCCTGGATAGCTTTATACTGCACAAAAACAGCTGTTTATAAGGCACCTTTTCTGCTTGGAAGCTTGTTATCAAAGTCCATTCCATCTGGTAGATTTACCCTGATAGGTTAGTGATCGCTGTGATAGAAGTCGTCCTCCAGATCCTACTAAGCAGTGTCTGGAACAGCGGGTGAGCAGGAGGAGAGGTCTACACTGAAGATGGCACCCATGTCAAAGCTAAAATGTGAAACTTGACAAATGTTCAGCAATGTTATTGCTGTTGACTGTATCATACCCTCAACCGCCTGGCCACTGGGGCAAGTGTTGTAAGATTCCCATAATGTAAAGTGTGCATTAAAGTCTCGTGAAAGGAGAAAAAAGCAGGGAATGTCATCAATGAGCTGCATCAAGATTGCACTGTCAATAGGCTTTCCAGGTGGTAAGTACAGTGGGCCATCACACAGATAGCAACTGGCTGTAGTGTTTTAGTTAAGGCCCCATGTGAGGAGTGACGTATGTCCCTAACAAACAACGCCATGCCACCTTGCACATATCACCAGTGAGATTGGCTTTCCTCTAGAGCTGATTGCATCAAAGTACAGGTGTGTCATCCAGTTTAAAATGTCTCTTGGAGAGATACAAAAAGGTCTATCCTTTGTAAATAGCTGCAGTTCCTCCAAAAACGTCTTGAATCCATTCTTATTCTACTGGAGTATGGAAGCCATATCAGCGATGTGGTTCTATTTTACTCCTATTCTTGTACCAATAAGATGAGGCCCTTTTGGTGTGATGGGTAACTGAAGCGCTGTCTAGTACCAGAGACGAGGCATCTACCTCCACGATCACATTCTCATCAATTAAGGCTGCTATAACAATACCAGATACCGAGAGCATTTCAAAATAACATTGTGATGTTTTAAATACTACTTTTTAGAGGAAGAGAAGGAAAGGGGGAGTTAGGCGTGACCTGCTTTTGGGGTGCCTTCTCAATTACCACGGTAGATATCTTTTCTATTGGAGATGTCTACATTCCTGTATTTTTTTTTCTAGCTGGACTTTGATAAGTATAGGTGGGAGGTACAAGTGTGGGTGGTCAATACGGGCAAGGACTGCATCGATGCATGAACTTTTGGCAGGGATTTCTGCACCACTGGTAGTTTAGTCACTTTATATCCTTTTTTGGCACCAATGTAAGGGATACATTTTGTGACAATTATTTCATGTATTTTACATTCCTCCACAATAATCACAGCTCCAGAATCAATGGCCCCCAGAGCAGTCGATACGAACTGCTGAGAGGGACAGTCAATCCAAGATTTATGGGCTACCTTACCACACCACCCACATGTCTGTTTTCCTCCTCAAATCTGTGCCAAGACCAAAATGCTGGCATACCTTAACACCTCATGCAATTCCATATACAGGGCATAATCTTAGTCACAGGAACCCTACCATAATGTATTCCGGCAACAATGAACAGCTGAAAGTAACAGTAAAGTTAGCAGTTCTCTCAATCTAGTGTTCTTTCAAGCATCCGTTGCTCCATGTCTGCGATGCCTGATCACATCGTATTTTCTTGAATATAGCCCGCACTTTTTTTCCCCCAAATTTTGGCCTGCAAAATCGTGGTGTGGCCTATAATATACATCCTATTCCCCCCACCCCACCTCATTAGTTTCGAAATTTACATGCTCAAGTTTATTTTGGTTTGAAAAATGTAATCAAGTAGATAGTCTTTAAAATGGTAACTGTTTTTGTACACGTTCACAGAAACGGCGGGTCAATTAATGAAAGTTGATGTTTTGATATAAATCTAATGGTCTCATTATTTACCGCAGCCAACAATAGCAGACAACAGTGTTTTTAACACATCTATACCCTCTCAAACAAGAGCAACAAGTAAAACACAGACTTCCTAAGCACATAAATGATTTTAATAAGATTTGGTCAATGAAGCTAATCTCCGCGATAAAAGTCTACAGTGCATTGCACGAGCTATTTTTAGTATGTCTACGGTTCTTACTGTGACGCTTATGTTTGTGACGCCTACCGCGAGCGTTGATAGGTTAAGATGGCGGAACAGTTGATTTGTGTAGCTAAAATACCCATGTTGAGTTCATAATTTACATTTTAAAATAAGATATTTTACTATAACCAGATTCACTGCCTTCACATTCGTTGGATGTAATTTCCAAGAAACGATGTACATGGAACTCTAGCCTATTTTGCAGCCTTGTAACAATCATTTCTGTTTTAACAGCAAAAGCACAGTTCCCGCTTCGAATTATGAAGTCGAGCAAGTCTTTCTACATCGGGATATTTACAGATTTGTTCTCGCAATGGACGACACTCTGAACAATTTAATAATTCATCCTCACTTGTACATTAGTGACTACCGTTTTTGGTCCACTTTAGGTTACAGTAGTACGGTAACATTGAAAGAGGGCATTTGAGATCGCCTTTTGACAGCTCAAAATTTAAATCAAAATGATGGCTTAACCATTCATCTGACACGAAAAATGAATAAATTTGTAGAAGAGAAAATTCTCTACAACTTTCCTCTCTTTTTTTATATATCTCATCATTTCAGAGATATTTGCAAAAATAACAACGATTTGACATTGTCTCTTCCTGCCTGTAACGTGTTCCTACATTGTAGTTCCCACCATTCAAATGATAGGCACCAAATTTTACAGACAATTGTTCACCACCAGCAACCAAAACCTGCCTCTTTTCAAATATTTCTTACAAAACACATGATAGTAACACTAAAAATAAGCAGTTTGTAATGATCTTTTGACAGCAGGAAATTTAATTCAAAATTAACACCGTAACCATTCACCTGAAACAAAAATTGAATAAATGTATTTGTAGAGGGCAAAATTCTCAACAATTTTGCATTTCAATAACTCTCCATCGTTTTAGAGATATCTGCAAAAATATTCATTGATTTACAGTTTTCCAGGCTGGTTTTGAATTTGTTGAAAAGAGGAGAGGGATTTGAAACAATGTGTTTCTGATTACAAGAATGTTGCATTACACAAAAAATAAATGAAAATTAAAATTAAAAAACCGCGGCCTATATTCGAGATATTTTTATTTCTACAATCTCGTGTCAAAAGTTAAGGTGTGGCCTGTATTCGCAAGCAGCCTATATTTGTGCAAATATGGTGTTTAAGCTCTGCAGTGTCCATGTGCATCAACATCTCAGCATGTGACCGCACCTTTACTACAGTTATGGGAATTATGTAATTGAATGAAGTTCCGGTCACACAATTCTTTATATTTCAGAAGGGCCATCTGTTTAGATATATTGGACTCAAGTAGCAGAAAATGATTTCACAGTCTCTTAATACATTTTCAAGCAGCTTCCCTGTCCTAAGCCTTTGTTAACACGTTCACTGCGACTGACGCTTATAAGCGTTTCCGCGATCAACACGCCAGTGCTGCCGATGCTTATAAGCATTTCCACGATCAACAAGCCAGAGCGGGTAACGCTTATAAGCGGTGCATTCGCTAGCTGATTACTCAGTTCAGTTTGTTCGGCTGAGCACTCTAGTTACTACAAGCCACCAATGAAATATCAACTAACATTTTCATGTCTGCAGTTGTGTTTTTTCACCTTTAGTCGTCTGTGTTGTGCAGTGTTTGCAATAAAATCAATAATTCAGAGGCGTTATTAGAATTGTTTGCAATAAATGCATATGATGCTTATGAGTATCAGACAGCATACAGCATTTATCACATTATCGGCATGCAGCTATATCTAGCACCACCTCTTCCGCAAACAATATATTCGCTGTCAATGTTGCGTATGTGGATAACGTGAACTTACAGGTTTCGCAGGGGTATGATTTCAGCTCTCAGCGCACATGCGCTTACAGGCAACCGCCTAGAGTTTTAGTAGCCCGCACTGGTGTCTGCAGCGAACGTGTTAATGTAGAAAGGGAATACTTGAAAATGCCCCCTCATTCCTCTTAATCACAACAAAGACATTATGATGAAAGATTCATTGAACCATGTTACTTTGTACTGTCTAGGTGTCAGACTGATTAGCCTACCTCGCACACTTTGAGCGTGAACTCCCAGATGATGCATCCCCCCACTGGGGTTAAAAACTTTCTAAATTCATCTCGTTCCTACAAGATGTTACAAATCTAGAAGGCAACCTAAATAAAGCCCCCGCATGCCTAGATAAAATAAAAATATAAAAGCCTAGATAAGCCTTATAAAACTGAGGTGCAGCAGTATACCCAGAGAACACCCGCTAGCAACAGCCATGCATTCCATCAGTGCACAGCATACCTTGGAATTTAACGTTTTTCTTCTTTTTCTAGAGGCTTACAACATCCTCGCGATCAAGGCAATAAAGCAAAGAGCCCCATTCCCTGCAAAACAACCGCATCACACAACAGTCGCTGAATCCTGTCCAGACTTGATGGTAACTGAGGACAGGTAGCACCCAACAGTCTAGCTCAGGCACCTCGAGCTCACTAAGACCATACCCAGCAAATGTCTGCCGGGCCCCCTGGTGGGACATTCAAGCCCACATCAAGTCTTACCAGCAGTTTTTCTTGCTTGCTGCGAACCATACAAAATTAACAGGAAATGGGCACAGTGACTGTCATGCATAAAGTATTTTTAACCACATACTGCAAAGTAGTGTGTGTCTATAGATGTTGATCGAAACTCTAGTACCACCGAGACACGCAAAAGTGAAAGACAAATAGTTTTGTGAAAATTACAGAATAAGGCATTTTTATTAGGTACAATATCAGAGAGCCAGAGATTGAATTTGTAGAACATCTACATCTACGTGGGATACTCTGCAAATCACATTTAAGTGCCTGGCAGAGGGTTCATCGAACCACCATTATACTATTCATCTCCCATTCCATTCTCGAATAGCGCGCAGGAAGAATGAACACCTGAATCTCTTCGTTCGAGCTCTGATTTCTCGTATTTTATTGATGATCATTTCTACCTATGTAAGTGGGAGTCAACAATATATTTTCGCATTCGGAGGAGAATGTTGACGATTGGAGTTTTGTAAGTAGCCCACGCCGCAGCAATAAGCACCGTTGTTGTAATGATTCCCATCCTGTATAATTTCCGTAATGCTGTCTCCCCTGTATTGTGACACTAAGAAACGAGCTGCCCTTCTTTGGACTCTTTGAATGTCCTCCATCAAACCCACCTGATAAGGATCCCACACTGGGCAGCAATACTCCAAAAATTGATGGACAAGCATAGTGTATGCAGTTTCTTTTGTAGTTCTGTTGCATCTTAAGGGTTCTACTAATAAAACACAGTCTCTGGTTCGCCTTTCCCATGACATTATCTTTGTGTTCTTTCCAATTTAAGTCTGAAGTAATAGTAATTCCTAGGTATTTTGTGGAGTTTACGGCCTTCACTTTTGGTTGATTTATCTTGTAAACAATGTTTAACAGATTTCTTTTCGTACTCATGTGGACGACTTCACACTTCTCATTATTTAGAGTCAATTGCCAATTTTTACATCATAGTGATATCTTATTCAGATCGTTCTGCAGTTGGTTTTTATCTTCAGATGATTTTACTAGACGGTAAATGACGGCGTCATCTGCAAACAACCTAAGAGAGCTACTTAGATTTTCCCCTAAATTGTTTATGCAAATAAGCAACAGCAAAGGACCAATAACACTACCCTGTGGAACGCCCGATATCACCTCCGTTTTAGTTGATGCCTTACCGTCGATTACTACGAACTGTGTCCTCTCTGACAGGAAATCCCCTATCCAATCACAAATTTGGGGCGATATACCATTAACACGCAATTTGATTAAAAGCCATTTGTGAGGTATGGTGTCAAAAGCCTTCTGGAAATCAAGAATACGGAATCGATTTGCAAACCTTTGTCGGTAGCACCCATCACTTCGTGTGAATAAAGAGCTAGTTGTGTTTTGCATGAAAGATATTTTCTAAATCCGTGTTGACCTTGGGTCAATTGATCATTCTGTTCGAGATAATTCATAATATTTGAATACAGGATATGTTCCAAAACCCTGCTGCAAATTGACGTCAATGAAAAAGACCTGTAGTTTAGTGGGTTACTCCTACTGTCTTTTCTTTAATATAGGTGTGACCTGTACAACTTGCCAATCTTTTGCTACAGATCCTTCTATGAGAAAGCAGTTATATATGGCTGTTAAGTAAGGAGCTATCGCTTTCTATACAATCCAGACCAGAAGACTTGTTCTTGTTAAGTGATTTTAGTTGCTGCACTACTCTGACGATATCTACTTCTACGTTACTCATTACGGCCTCTGTTCGTAATTCAAAATCTGTAATATTGGTTTCGTCGTCTTTGATGTATGAGTTTCTAAAAGCTATGTTTAGCAACTCTGCTTTAGTAGCGCTGTTGTCGGCAGGATCGGCATTACTATCATGAAGTGAGGGTATTGTTTGTGTTTTGCCCCTAGTATATTTAACATATGACCAAAATCTCTGAGTTTTCAGTCAAATTTCGAGAAAGAGTTTTGTTGTGGTAAGTATTGTAGGCATCTCACATTGAAATCCTCGCTAAATTTCGAGCTTCTGTGTAGGATTGCCAATCCTGGGGATTTTGTGTTCGTTTAGATTTAGCATGCCTTTTCCTTCGTTTTTGCATCAGTGTCCTGACCTGTTTTGTGTACCAAGGGGGATCACCTCCTCCTCTTATTTATTTGGTATAAAACTGTCAATTGCTGTCGATACCACTTCTTAGAATTTGAGCCACATCTGGCCTACACCTTCATTTAATGTTAGAAATGAGTGGAAGCTGTTTTTCAAGAAGCAATGCATTTTATTTCTATCCACTTTCCTGAACAAATATACTTTTCATTTATTTTTGGTAACTTTGGGACTTTTGATATGCAATCTCGCTATGACAGAAAGCACGAGTATCTTGAAAATGGTGTGCGATACACAGCGTGGAGGGTAGGAGCTATGGCCAAGTTCAACAGTGGAGCCTGCAGGAGAAACATTGCCGTAGCTCACAGCCAGCCGTATGCCTAAAGAATTAATATTATTGGCTGCCAATGTAGTAATGGAGGGGGATGTGCAGAATGGCTGAAAAGTGGACTGACTTCCAACGTGAAGCAGGTTATATTAGAAGAACAGCACAATAAAGCAAATTTGAAAGTAGGCCTGAAAATGAATTACACTAATAGTGAAACAATGTACAATGAATATACTGAAAAGAAAACAAAGCAATTTAACAACAACTTCGTCCAGCCAGTTGGCTGGTTTTGATATCTAGGTAAGCAAAAGTAGAGGACTTTATGGCTGCAAAAGAAATAAATGAGCAAAAATTTACTGGACTGCATCTGATAAACTAAATAGGATTTTTAAAATGATCCTCCTTGAATGCCTGAAATGAAAAATTATCAATCAGTGCACTGTCACTTTATAAGTACAGAATAATTGAGGCAAGATAAGCACACATTGGAGGGAAGCATTTAAGAAATTACTGAGTGACAAAAATAAGCAAATATATTATGGAAAAAGAGTAATTTGATACAAAAAGGATTTCAATGAAAATTAAGTGAACATGCAGGGTATGTAACCAGGCAAGTGAGTAAATCAAATTTTCTGGAGAAATCAAAAAACATAAGAACAGGTCTGTTGATAATGTAAGGTTGGTAAATGACATTGAGAAATTTAGGTATAATAGAAAAAGTGAAGGACCAATGTTCATAAAAGCCTGCTGGGAGATTTTTGGCACAAGATTTCAAAACATCTGACAGTAATCATTTCCACCTTTTTAAAGTAGATCAATTAGCTGATAAATTTCCGTAATCTATAGCCAACCTCTCATCTGGTTTCCCAGCTCCAGGGCCAAGTGGGTCGACCAATAAATCCACAATCCCCGATTTCTTTGCTTTGTCTGCTTTCACAGTCTTTCCAGTAAGTGTCATGTCCAAAGCATTTGGCAACTGGGTAAGCTTGGGTAATCTTTGAGTTCCACCAGCACCTGGCAAAATGCCTAACATGACCTCTGGTAGCCCTAAACCTGTCTTGCGATCCTTCACAGCTATGCGATAGTGGCAAGCCATAGCAACCTGCAAGAAAAAGTATGTTAACATTAATAACATCTTTCACAGACAAAAGGAAATGAAAACTGAGGTCAATCAATTTGAATAAATATGGACTACAGGAGCATAAAGAACAGAAACTGAGAAACAAGTACATACCCTTGTATTTTAGCAATCTCATCAATTATGTTCATTAGAAATTATGGTTTCATACCACAATTCAGGACATCCTTAAAAACTGTTTTGTAATTAACTTTTGTCATTTTAGCTACTGAATAATGCAGTTTCTTTTTGTTGCCATAATTCGTGTATTGTGCAAGAATTAGTGATATGGGGCATTATCCATAACCATCTATGATCGACCTTTGTGATTTTATACAAGCAATGTACCAAAACACTCTGGAACAATTACACTTCATTTCCTTGTGGTAATAACCCCCCCCCCCCCCTCACTGTCTAATGGAACATTAACAAGTAGACTGGCACAGAATCGTGCTGTACCTGCATGTGAAAGAATTTGCCTCCTACAGGGTCACCTGAAGCATACCATCACTCCAGCCACACTATACTCTGAATCTTATAGCCATATCATGTAGGAATCTGCACTGTGAGAAAAGAAAATTTACTCCCTTTAGCCTCGGTTGCAGAGTGGTAGAGTGCCAGACTACAAATCCAAAGGTCCCGGGTTCGATCCCCGCTAGGTCCTAGGATTTTTATCTGTCACTTTCCACTTCTTTCACCTCTGACAGTATTGCTCATGTGAAAAATACCGAGTAGCACCGTGGTTCGGAACCCACGTTAAACTGTAGGTCCCCCTATAACTGGCTGGGTAAGTCAGTTCGAAGGTCGGAGGAAGGCAACGGCATACCACCTCCAAACAGGACCATGCCTAGTAAAGCACTGTGGTGTTCAAACCAATCTTCGGATTGATGACTGCTTTACCTTTTTTATAGTAATTTAGGAAGTATGGTATGTTCCCTTCTTATAATAGCTGTATATGTAACTAGGAATAAAATATTTCTGATAATTGTCCAAAGCTGCCATTTGCTTCTTGTTCAGCAGGTGATTTTCTAGTGTGTGGAGTTTCTTTGGCACTCTCTGCTGTAGTTTTCTTTCCTTAATGTTGCTGCAGTCCTCTCAACTTGCTGAGGAGCAGGAAATAAGAGATCACCTTCTTCCTTTCTGTTTTCATAGTACTTCCTCACCAAATGCACGAATTCATAGGCTTGTCTATTAAACACATTTCTCAACCTGCATTTTTCTTTGTTGGGCTGGAACTAATGGTCAGACAAACAATCCAGAAGCAAACATTGAAAGCAGTATATCAAAATGAACTGCAAATGTTTAGACAAAGGACAAAAGAACAGGATTGGGTGCAAATAAGACACTCATGATGTGTTTCACATGTGCAGACTTCCAGTTTGCAGAGCAGCAATGTGAGTCATGCTACCTGTACAATTGCAGTTCAGCACTGGTTAGCTACCTGCTGTCATTAAGCAATGGAACAACACTACTGAGCTGTCAGTACTGAAGACTCATATCCCTGACTGTTTATTATTCTAGTGGACCAGACTGTGGTGCTCTTACATCAATCTACGTACCTACCTCTCAGGCTTTGTGGTTGTAATGAACCACGGATGCCAGAACTAAAATTTAAAAAATAGACTCGGATAAAGCATATGAGTGTAGGCATAAAACAACATGCCAACCATAGTCTGATTAAAATTATTCAGTAGTTGACAATTCACGTACTGGAGTTTGTCGTCTCACATCAGAGAATTCAATGTCACAATTTTAATGTTTCCAATTGTAAAACTGCCACACAGCAATTTGGCCTGTTCACTTCCAGTTCCCTGCATGGCTTTCTTGAAATGCTTGGATCCAGAATCATAATCACCACCCTTTTTATTTTGCATTTCATCACACATGATGACCACACCAAAAATAATAAACAGTTCTGGAGCTTTCATAAATGTGATTTAGCATCACATACTCAATTTATGTAATCTTTGAGTCTGGCTTTTTCAGTCTAATGAAAATGACATTGATTACTCTTTATTCAATTAATTTGAATTTTATTCTATGTTGCATTACGTTAGGGATGAAAGCATGAGAGTGAATTTAGCAGAAGTGGGATGAAACATTTTTATTATTATCTGAACCAAAACACTTTTCAATTTTTTGAAGAACCGAATGTGTGGTTTTGTCTGGTGGATTACTCCTTAGACTTGCACCATTGTTGGTAGTATGTACACTAATAGATCACTTTGTGCTGCTAATGTGTGTCTCTTGATGGAAATATATGTTTACAGAGTTTGCATTAAGATCCTTGAGTGGTGTGGAATATTAATTGAACAAACCTATAACTAATTAAAATTCTCTGATCAGTGTAAACACAAATCACTCATTAAAACCACAACAAGAACGGTGGAAATTGTGGCCTCCAAAAGCAGAACTGTAAAAATAAATTATACATCAAAAAGGTAACAATACAGCAATGTGTAACTAGGAAAACAATCAAATTTTACTTTGACAGATAGTGATAAGTTCAGATTGTTTAATTTATTTTTAGTATCAGAAGTTTGGTTGAACTGTGAAATTAGCTGTCTTTATGAAACACTAATTACTGATCCTTCATGTCACATTGTTGATTCAACTCTATTAATAGCAATTAATTACTAGCCAACACATTATTAAGTGCAAAAAGAAAGCCATTATTTAACACTCCTGAATAGTCTCAGATGACTATTCTATTTAATACCGAAACATATTTTATAAAGTGCTTGTGATTTTGTGTGTGTGTGTGTGTGTGTGTGTGTGTGTGTGTGTGTGTGTGTGTGTGTGTCACTAACAATCAGTTAATTCAACTAAACAAACCTCTATGTTCATGATAAAATTTAGTGATGTCAGTCAAAACCTTTTACCTATTTTGCCCGTTTAAAACCAGGAACAATAAGCATTACAATGAGTTGCGTTATTTTACCACTCAGATCTTTTAGTGCAACGAGCTATTCCTTTTGCTGAATTATTACTATGATCCAGTTGGTTAATTAATCCTTTTGATTGTAGAACAATTTTTTTCTGTACTTTGAAACTTGTAATGTTAGTTTCATGCTTGCTCGTTTATTTAGTTTATTAACCTGAAATTAATTTTTTTGCAATCAGTTTTCCTTAATTCTGTTTGCTCTCACCGTGAGCTGCCAACTGTAATTTTTCACTAAATTTATTCATTCTGCGCTGTTCGCTCTGCATTTTGTTATTTTGAATTTAATTTACAAATGTTTCACAACAGTCAAAAGATACCACAGCAACGGTTTGGTTATAACCTCCCTTGCATCAACCGATGACTTTCCCAGTCAATCAGGACATCAGGTGCATGGGTCAATTATTAGTTTTAATTAACTAGTAACTATAGGGGTCAGGAGGTTATTGGTGAGAATCAAGTCTTTCACAATGGCATTCGTAAGTAAAATTTTCTTCTTTTACTTGCCGTGTAATTTTGGGATAAAATCTCAAGCACTTGGGGATAGCAACCATCGTCATAGCCAGGAGCAACTGACAATGACGGCTATAATCACAGGTCAAGATTTTGTCCCAAAATGACACAGCAAGTAAACCAAAAGAAAATTTATTTAGGAGGTTATAGGTGTCAACCTAGGACAGGATACACATTTAGCATACGCCTGTGTTCTGAAACTTTTACATTTTTATTTATTTATTTATTTATTTATTTTTTCAGATAATACGAAGAAAGACCACATGGAACACTGGTTATACTCTTCAGTAGACAATAAGGTAATTTACTTTGTCCTGAGCCAGGAAATCTCTCGATTGTTTAAAATTGCAAGTTCCATTAACAAAAATTTTTAACAAACAGGAAAAGAACAGCAAGCAAGGCACCAAACGCAACAAATTTTGCCGTAGATATAGAGAACATGAATGGTTTGATGATAAAACAGGAATTCAGCAAAGATTGCTAGGATCCGGGGAAGACATTCACAGAAAATATGAATTGTACAGCTTATTGGAAAGTAAGAACAGAACCAGTACCAAATCCGGCATGTAATATGAAACCAGTTGAATTAAACATGTTAACGCAAGCAACTGTTAACAAAACTGACTCATCAAATCTTTAAACAACAGAATTGGTGCAATGGACAGTAATTTAAATAACAAAATCTACTCCAATACTTCTGTCATTAGGTCACTCAATACAAAGTGTTTTAAAAAATGAAAGATTCTTTGTGTATCAAAATTGGTGAGCAAATGAGAATTTTAGCCGAACAGATGGATGGTAAAATAACAGAATTAACGACTTAGACAAAAAATTTGATGCCTAATTAGAAAATGTAAATAAATTAATGATTAGTCAAATAAAAAAGTAGAAAATGATTTAAATGATGCCATGAGCAACAAGCTGACAAAAAGGTTTAGGTCCATGGAAGGACCACCTACTCAAACTTTGGAGAAAAGGCCCAAAAAATCTAAAGATCTTCAAGTGAATAAATAATATACCGCAAAGACGTGGCGACGAGATGCGACAGGCACATACAAAAGACACACACATACAACACATTCAGCTATCGGCCATGGCCTTCCTCAGAAATAGAGCACTCACGCAATCACACAGGCACACAACACAGTCATACAACCATCACCTCCGACTGTCACACTTCGAATCCTTCCAACCTGGACTTTCCATTATTAGATCTTCAAGTGAAAATAGATCAAGAGCTTAAAATAGTCAATACTAAAAAGGAAGAAATTCATACAGAATTGAATCAGTCTGAACACTAGACAGGGACAGATCACGAAAGATCAAGGCAAAACAGAAACAAAATTAAGGACAGTTTACAACTCACCACAAAGACATGGCAACAAGCTGCAACAGGCACATAAAAAAGAAACACATACAACATTGTCAGCTATTGGCCATGAACATCTTCAGAAAATAGAATGTTCACGCAATCACACAACACAGTCATACAACTGTCACCTACAGCTGCCGCACTTAGAATCACAGTCTGCAGTGTATGAATAGGGGTGGGGAGAGGAAATAGGAAGGTTGAGTCATGTTGGTGGGGATGGGTACAGCACGGCCTAGATGGGAGGAACGAGATGCAGCTTAGAAATGGAGTAAGATGGGGTGTGAGGGGAGGTGGGAAGAAGGAGACTTTCCTGGTGGGAAAAATATGTATAAAATAAAGATTGTTTGATTTACCCAAAGTACAGGCTCACCGAAAAAACAAAACACAAATATTCAAGCTTTCGCCACCACTGGCAGCTTCTTCAGGAAAAAAAAGGAAGGAAGGGGAGGAGAAAGGGAAGGATATGGGTTTTAAGGAAGTGGAAAATGAGTCGTTCCAATCCCAGGAGTGGAAGGACTTACCTTAGGGAAAATAAGGATGGTAAACAAATATATATACACACACACACACACACACACACACACACACACACACACACACACACACACACACACACACATCCAAACACAAACACACTAGACAGACATTTGTAAAAAGCAAAGAAGTTGGATAGAGATACCACTTGAGGCAGAGGCTCTGTCCACAGAACCGAGGCAAAGATGGTAAAGATCATGGGCGGGAATTTGAATTTAGCGGAGGTTGAGGCCAGGTGGGCAACGGGAGGAGAGAATAAGCTGAAGGGCCAGTTCCCATCTCCGGAATTCTGAAAGGTTGGTGTCAGTGGGAAATATCCACATAACCCGGACGGTTTAACACTGCGCCAAGATGTGCTGGCAATGCACCAAGGCATGTTTAGCCACAGGGTGATCTTCATTACCAACAAACACTGTCTGCCTTTGAACGTTCATGCAAATGGACTGTTTGTTGCTGTCATTCTCACATAGAACACTTCACAGTGCAGGCATGTCAGTTGGTAAATCATGTGGGTGCTATCGCAAGTGGCTCTGCCCTAGATCGTGTATACCTTCCGGGTTACTGGACTGGAGTAAGTGGTTGTGGAAGGGTGCATAGGACAGGTTTTACAACGGGGACAGTTGCATGGGTAGGAGCCAGAGGGTAGGAAAGGTGGTTTGAGGATTTCATAGGGATGGACTAGGAGGTTACGAAGGTTAGGAGGGTGGCAAAAAGACACTCTTGGTGGAGTGGGGAGGATGTCATTAAGGATGGCTCTCATTTCTGGGCCGGATGTAAGGAAGTTGTATCCTTGCTGGAGAGCCACATTCAGAGTCCGCTCCAGTCCCTGAAAGTATCCGGTGACAAAAGGGGCACGTCTGGGGTTCTTCAGTGGAAGGTTCTGGATTTGGGGGGATGAGGAGGTGGCTCTGGTAATTTGCTTCTGACCCAGATCAGGAGGATAGCTGCGGGATGTGAAAGCTGTGATTAGGATATTGGTGTACTGGTTCAGGGATTCAGGACTGGAGCAGACTTTTGCCATGAAGACCTAAGCTGTAGGGAAGGGACCATTTGATGTGGAATGGATGGCAGCTGTCATACACCTAGACAGACATTTGTAAAAAGCAAAGAAGTTGGACAGAGATACCACTTGAGGCAAAGTCTGCCATCCATTCCACATCAAACGTTCCCTTCCCTACAGCTTAGGTCTTCATGGCAAAAGAGTCTGCTCCAGTCCCGAATCACTGAACCAGTTCACCAATAACCTAATCACAGCTTTCACATCCTGCAGCTATCCTCCTGATCTGGTTCAGAAGCAAATTACCAGAGCCACCTCCTCATCCCCCCAAATCCAGAACCTTCGTAATCTCCCTAGTCCATCCCTATGAAATCCCCAAACCACCTTCCTTATCCTCTGGCTCCTACCCATGCCCCCGTTGTAAAACCTGCCCTATGCACCCTCCCACCACCACTTACTCCAGTGCAGTAACCCGGATGGTGTACACGATCAAGGGCAGAGCCACTTGCGATAGCACCCACGTGATTTACCAACTGACATGCCTGCACTGTGAAGCGTTCTATGTGGGAATGACTAGCAACAAACTGTCCATTCGCATGAACGGTCACAGGCAGACAGTGTTTGTTGCTAATAAAGATCACCCTGCGGCTAAACATGCCTTGGTGCATGGCCAGCACATCTTGCCGCAATGTTAAGCCATCCGGGTTATCTGGATACTTCCCACCAACACCAACCTTTCAGAACTCGGGAGAACGGAACTTGCCCTTCAGCTTATTCTCTCCTCCTGTTGCCCACCTGGTCTCAACCTCCGCTAAATTCAAATTCCCGCCCACCATCTTTAGCATCTTTGCTTCGGTTCTGTGGACAGAGCCTTTGCCTCAAGTGGTATCTCTGTCCAACTTCTTTGCTTTTTACAAATGTCTGTCAAGGTTTGTTTGCGTTTGGATATGTGGGAGTGTGTGTGTGTGTGTGTGTGTGTGTGTGTGTGTGTGTAAAGAGGAAAAATTCCTAACAGGAAAAATATACGTAAAAAATAGATGAAGTCCACTTACCAGGCGAAGTAGCACAGGCAGTGATAGCAACAAATAAACACACACACACACACACACACACACACACACACACACGTTAGTGTCGCGCGCGACGCTAACTACTCCCATTTTCCAATAATTGACGCATGAATGTGACTATTCTCACACGGTGGCCTCTCATTGTTTATGACGTCATATCTCCTGAGCCTTGTGTCCTGCTCTTTTGTTTTTGGGTGAGGAACCTTTGTGGGTGTACAGTGAATAGTTAACCAAATTTTCATTGCAATCAAATGAATGGTTTATGAAGACAGAGGACATAAAGACAAACATTCATTTTTATATATAGAGACAGTGCATGCCCCCCCCCCCCCCCACACACACCCTACTACTCAAAATAGGAACCTCTGGCCTGGTTCAGGTTTATTGATATTTTCATGATCTGGACTCAGGGCCAGGACACACTATCCTCCAAAACCTCCACTACTCCTCCCCATCCACTTAACGTAGTCTTCCTCAACCTACCATGTCAACCTCTACCTCAATGATGGCTCCATCCCCACTTCCATCCACATTAAACCTACCAACCACCGATAGTACCTACACTTTGACAGTGGCAATTTCTTCCTTATCAAAAAATCCCTTCCTTACAGCCTGGCCACCCATGGACAGCATATCTGCAGTGTCAACAACTCCCTTTCTGAATATGCTGAAGGTCTCTCGAAGGTCTTCACAGACAAACTATCCCATAGACCTAGTCCGCAGACAGATCTCCCACGCTATATCCCCACACATCCCAAATCCTACGTATACCACCATAACCATCCACAAATGAGCTCTCCCCTTTGTCACCCAATACTACCCTGGACTCAAAAAACTAAATTGCATCTTTCGGAAAGGTTTTGATTTTCTGCCCTCGTGCCCAGAAATGAGAGACATCCTGCCCAAGATTCTTCCCACCCCTCCTAAAGTGGTGTTCCGTTGCCCTACCAACCTCCATATCATCCTAGTCCATCCCTATGTCATCCCAAAACCCAGCCCACTGCCATAGTGATCATATCCCTATGGAAAGCCCCACTGCAAGGCTGTCCAATCTACCCACCCAGCACTTTCTATTCCAGCCCTATCACAGACCTATCCTACCCTATCAGAGGCTATCCACCTGTGGAAGCTGCCATGTAATTTACCAAGTGTGCTGCAATCACTGCACAGCCTTCTATATTGGTATGACCACTAACCAGCTGTCCATTACAATGGCACAGCATGCAGCGGAACACATGCTTGATTTCAATGGCTGCTTCACAACCTGGTCCATCTGGATCCTCCCACCCACCGCCAGCTTTTCTGAAGCACATGCATTATATATATATATATATATATATATATATATATATATATATATATATAAAAATAAAAATAGAAAGCAGATGACTTACCAAAAGAACCGGCTCGTCGATAGAAACAAATAAAATAAATAAAATCACACACAAACACACATACAAGCTTTTGCAGCCTAGCTGCTTCGTCAGGCAGAAGGGAAGGAGAGGGAAAAGGAAATGATGAGGGTTTCAAGGGAGTGGATAAGGAGTCATTCCAATCCCGGGACAGGAAAGACTTACCTTGGGGGGAAAAGAAGAGGGTAAACAAAAACACACACACCCACACATTTACACAGACGCAAGTACCAAGTACTTCTTGCTTTCTACAGTATGTCTGCCTAGGTGTACTTGTGTCTGTGTGAATGTGTGGGCATGTGTGCATTTGTTTACCCTCCTTTTTTTCCCCCAAGGTAAGTCTTTCCTCTCCCGGGATTGGAATGGCTCCTTACCCCCTTCCTTAAAACCCTCATCATTTCCTTTTCCCTCTCCTTCCCTACTGCCTGAAGACGCAACTGGGTTGCGAAAGCTTGCGATTGTGTGTGTGTGTGTGTGTGTATTCATTTATTTATTTGTGATGCTGTCACACCTGTGCTCCTTCGCCTGGTGAGTAATCTTCGTCTATTTTTTATATTTTATTTTTCCTGCTAGGAATTTTTCGTCTTAATAATCGTTTCATATTATATATATATATATATATATATATATATATATATATATATATATATATATATATATATATATATATATTTTCCTCCCCTCACTCGCCTCCCCATTCCATTCGTAAGCTGCATCTCATTCCTCCCAACTAGGCTGTGCTGTACCCATACCCATCACCTGTCACAATCTTCCTATTCCCCTATTATCCATTGATTACGGGCTGTCAACTTCGGGAACCTGCCTAATAGGTCAATTCCAATCTGGTGGAATGGAGATGTTGCAGGTGGAATTGGTACCAGATGACCTGGAGGTAATTGTGGCAAATGCTTCCGTCGCTGGCACTCCTTACAGTGTTTGACAGATCGGTAGATACCTTGCCATTAATACCTGTGTCTGATTCTGTCTAGGGTCTTCATGAATCACAGATGTCCAGATATTGGAGAATCATGTAAATACTTTAGAATATCTGGCCAGAGAAGCAGGATCAACCAGGAGCCATTTGGGCCACAGTGAATCATAGTTGTTCTTAGAAGTTTGAACTCTCCTTTGTTCGATTCTCCTTTCTACAAAGACCTCTATGGTTTGCAATAATGTTGCCTCTTCCCTCTGTTCAGCTGTAATGTCACGTAACTCAGTGGGGGCTGAAATGTCATCCATACAATTGTGTTCAGCTAATGGATTCCTCGAAAGGCAATCAGCATCCTTGTGCCTGTGTCCGTTTTTGTACTCTGAGTGTTAGTGCCCACCTTGCTAGTCGACCTGATGGATCCTTCAAATTGGTCAGCCAACATAAAAAATGGCAGTCTGTCACGACAGTGAATGGTTTACCGAATAGATATGGCCGGAACTTGTTAATAGCCTAGATAACGGCAAGACATTCCTTCTCAGTTGTAGAGTAGTTCAACTCTGACTTTGAGCAAACTCTTGATGTATAGGCTATCACTTTTTCAACACCTTCCTGAATTTGTACAAGCACTGCACCAATCCCATAACCACTAGTGTCTGTGTGAAGTTTATTTTCCACATTCTCCTTGTATAAGGCTAGAACTGGTGCGGAAGTTAGAGCCTCCTGAAGTACCCGGAAAGCTCGTTCTTTAGTCTCATCCCAGTAAAACCTGGCGTCTCCTTGCTGAAGTTCTTGCAATGGACGTGCCTTGTATGAAACGACGATAGTATGAGCACAGCCTGAGGAAACTCCTCACATCATGGATGTGTCGAGGAGTTGGAAATGCTGTGACTGCCCTTACTTTATCTGGATCAGGACGCACACTATCTCCGTTCACTAGGTGCCCCAGTATTTTTATCTCTCTGGTGACGAAGAAGCACTTCTTTGGGTTGAGGAGTCGTCCTGCTGTCTGAACACACTTCAGCACAGTTGATGGGCGGCTTAGATGTTCCGAAAATGTCCTTGAGAAAACGATAATTTCATCTAGATAACAAAGACAGCTAATCCATTTAAGTTGTCGAAGCAAGTTGTCCATCATGCGTTCGAATGTGGCTGGGGCATTACACAATCCAAATGGCATGATCTTTAATTCACAGAGGCCGTCAGGTGTAATAAAGCCATCTTCTCCCTGCCAGCTTCATCAACCTCAATTTGCCAGTAAGCTGTCTGCATGTCCACGGTTGAGAAGTATGTAGATCCTTTCGAAGGGTCTACTGACTCATCAATGCTCGGCAATGGGTAGACATCTTTCTTTGTGGTTTTGTTCAGCCACCGATAGTCGACACAAACGCCATGTGCCAACTTTCTTCTTCCTGAGGACCACCGAAGACGACCAGGGACTATGAAGGTTGACTAATGTCATCGTGCAACATTTTCTCCACTACTACTATAATTATCTTTCAGCTGGCAACATTGTACGAACGCTACATAATTGGTGGATGATCCCCAGTATTCATACAGTGTGTTATCATGGGCAGTTTCATCTGGATCTTCTCCTGCCTGGCCCGGAATACACCTGATAATTGGTGTAGTATGGTTAACACCTGCTTACATCATTACTGTGTCAGACTGGGCCCTATAGGCAATGCCATAGTAGTTTCCTCTAGTGCGTTTTCAGCAGTAACAGCAGAGCATGAGACTTCGTCAATGACATTGAGCTCACTGTCCTTGATTGGTTCGGCTGTTCCAATACACATTCCTTTAGAAATGAGTTGCGATTGCTCGTGAAAATAAAATGATCCAAAGTTCTCATCGACAAGCTGAAATTCTTACAATAGCTGCTGGTATGTAGACTTCCTTTGTTATACTGATTAGCTTTTTGTAATCGACAAGCACTTCACCGTCCAACTGGTCATCTCAGCTTCTGACTGGAACTCTTCTCATTGTTAACTGGGGGATCTCAACATTCTCGACAACAAACAACCTCCCAGGAAAGTACATGTTACGCACACTCATCGGAACGGCTTCGTCAATTTGTAGCTCCGATCCTCCACATTCAATGACAGCCTGAAAAAGGACTGCTCCGAAGGTTGGCGTCTTGCGCCATAATAATTGTCGAATACTCATCTTCTCTCTCTACAGTATTGTACGACATGTCCAGGAAGGCCACAGTGAAAACACAATGGCATGTTGTCTTCTGTCCAAGATATCAGTCTTCCTGCGAGGCTTCACAGTTGCCCGAGGAGTTCGTTGTGGTCGTTTTGGGTGGTTCCTAAGATGCCATTTGGTGGCTTGGGTGTAAGTCATAGTAGGGTGAACCATTCTTCACACCGGGTGCGACTGGCGGGGCTGACAGAAGCCAATGTTCGAAATAAGTCTTCCTCAGCAGTGTCGGCTCCCTCATTACATTATGGGATTGACATCCACGGCCATAATCTAGTGCTCGCTTGGTCCAACAGTCCTGGCTGCCATAAATCGTTATTTCTTCTCTCAGTTTGTCCTATGAGACAAGCAAAGTCATGCTTGCCTTCCACAATGGCCATTCGGGAGCCTGTCTTACTTCTTTCATCCAACCCTCCTTTGTTGAGTCTCTTCAATTTTCTGACATCATTGGATAAAGTCTTGTGTCACTGAAACGTCTTAACAGAAGAGCTTGATACATGTCTTCCGCAATGCCCTTCATCAGGTGTGAAACTTTTATTGGCCCCCAACATATCTGGGTTAACTACATGTCATAGGTCCAAACACTCTATATGTATGACTGTTGACTCACTATGTTCGCTGGGCCCTGTTCTTCAATTGCTCTTCTGATAGACTTGCCGCTGTTGGTCTCCAAACATCATGGGATCCCCACCAGTTCGATTTAAAGTTATGTCTGCAATTTTTCGCATCTATCGAGCTTGTCCTCGTTATTTTCAAACCACTGCTGGGCCGTCCCATACAGGTAGAAATATACATTTTTCAAGCACATAATGTGTGTGGTGACTAATGAATCCTTTCAGCCGTTTATTTGGGTCCTGTCCAGCATCTCCCGAGAACACTGATGGGTGTCTGATGTGCAGCTGGTTTACTGCTGTTTTGACACAGACCTTCAGACGGAGGTAGTAAGTATACACCTTGTATTCCGGTTCTTGTCTGTGTAGGCAACGGCTCTTACGCTGCATAATCAGAGTCACAATTATGCAGATGTATTGCAGGATAATTGGCACTTCCACCAGAAAGTGTCATGCTGACACAAAAATACACTCCTGCTTGGAGTGATCCGCTATTCATACATAGAAAGAATTTACTGAAACTTACAAGTGCATCATCCTAGAAAGAGTAAATACAAAGAAATAATTTTCTTTTCTGCCCACAGCGGGATTTGAACTGGAGGTTGCAAGCATAGCAATGTGCGATGCTAATCACTTCACCACGCGTGCTGTCTGAAGACTTGCAGCAGTATCTAGGCTTAACACTGCACAGCAATATGAAATGGAATGAGTATATAAGAACAGTCCTAGGGAAGGCAGATGGCTGACTTTTGTTTATTGGGAGAATTTTGGGAAAATGTGATTTGCTATTGAAGGCAACCACATTTAATAAAAACTTGTATGACCGCATCTTGAGTGTTTGGGATCCCCACCAGATCGGTTTAAAGGAATAACGGAAAGCAATTCAGAGGCGGTCAGCTAGATTTGTTACTGGTAGGTTATATCAATGTGCAGGTGTTACTGAGATGCTGGCATCTCTGGAGGGAAGACAACAAACGTTCATTTCAAGAAAGATTTTTGAAAAAATTTGGAGAGCCATAATCTGAAGCAAACTGCAGATTATTCCACTACTACCCACTCCCATGAACCACAGACATTGCCGAGGTGGGGTGGCTTGCGTGCCTCAACGATACAGATAGCCGTACCGTAGGTGCAACCACAGCGGAGGGGTATCTCTGGAGAGGCCAGACAAACGTGTGGTTCCTGAAGAGGGGCAGCAGCCTCTTCAGTAGTTACAGGGGCAACAGTCTGGATGATTGACTGAGCTGGCCTTGTAACATCAGTTAATGTGGCTTTGCCACACAGCTACTGCGAACGGCTGAAAGCAAGGGGAAACTACAGCCGTTACCTTTCCCGAGGACATGCAGCTCTACTGTATGAACATATGATGATGGCATCCTCTCGGGTAAAATATTCCGGAGGTAAAATAGTCCCCCATTCGGATCTCCGGGCGGGGACTACTCAGGAGGATGTGATCATCAGGAAAGACAATACTGGCATTCTACGGGTCGGAGCGTGGAATGTTAGATCCCTTAATCGAGTAGGAAAATTAGAAAATTTAAAAAGGGAAATGGATAGGTTGAAGTTAGATATAGTGGGGATTAGTGAAGTTCGGTGGCAGGATGAACAGGATTTCTGGTCAGGTGAGTACAGGATTATAAGTACAAAATCAGTCGGGGGTATCACAGGAGTAGGATTGATAATGAATAAGAAAATAGGAATGCGGGTAAACTACTATGAGCAGCACAGTGATCGCATTATCATTGTCAAGATAGATACGAAGCCAACACCGACAACAGTAGTACAGGTTTATATGCCAACTAGCTCTGCCGATGATGAGGAAATCGAAGAAATATATGAGGAGCTAAAGGAAATTATTCAGACAATTAAGGGAGAGGAAAACTTAATTGTTATGGGAGACTGGAATTCGGTAGTAGGACAAAGAAGTGAAGGGAAGATAGTAGGTGAATATGGTCTGGGCAAAAGGAATGAAAGAGGAAGCCGCCTGGTAGAATTTTGCACAGAACATAATTTAGTTATAACAAACACCTGGTTCAAGAATCACAAAAGAAGGTTGTATACGTGGAAGAGACCAGGAGACACCGGAAGATATCAGATAGATTTTATAATGGTAAGACATAGATTTCGGAATCAGGTTTTAAACTGTAAAACATACCCAGGGGCAGATATAGACTCTGACCATAACTTGTTGGTTATGAACTGTAGGCTGAAACTAAAGAAACTACAAAAAGGTAGGAAAATAAGGAGATGGGACCTGGATAATTTGAAGGAACCTGAGGTTCTTAAAAATTTCAGAGGGAGCTTTAGGCAACAATTGACAGAAACGGGGGGAAATAAAACAGTAGAGGAGGAATGGGTAAAACTGAGAGATGAAATAGTGAAGGTAGCAGAGGACAAAATAGGTAGGAAGGAAAGACCTACAAAAAATCCTTGGATATCACAGGAGATACTAAATTTAATCGATGAAAGGAGAAAATATAAAAATGCAGTAAATGAAACAGGCAAAATGGAGTACAGACGACTAAGAAATGAGATTGTCAGGAAGTGCAAAATGGCTAAGCAGGAGTGGCTAGAAGGCAAATGCAAGGATGTAGAAGAATGTATAAATAGGGGAAAAATAGATACAGCCTACAGGAAAATAAAAGAAACATTTGGAGATAAGAAAAACAGCTCTATGAATATCAAGGACACTGATGGAAAACCAGTTCTCAGCAAAGAAGGGAAAGCTGAAAGGTGGAAAGAATATATAGAGGGGCTCTACAAAGGAAATGAACTTCGAGACAATATTGTAGGAAGGGAAGAGGATGTAGATGAAGATGAAATAGGAGATACTATACTGAGAGTTGAATTTGACAGAGCCCTGAAAGACCTAAGTCAAAACAAGGCCCCTGGAATAGATGATATTCCCTCAGAGCTACTGAAGTCTCTGGGAGAACCAGCCATGACAAAATTGTTTCACCTGGTGTGTAAGATGTATGAGACAGGTGAAGTACCCTCAGACTTTAAGAAAAATGTTATAATCCCCATCCCTAAGAAAGCAGGTGCAGACAGGTGTGAAAACTACAGAACCATCAGTTTAATAAGTCATGGCTGCAAAATATTAACACGAATTATATACAGAAGGATGGAAAAGCTGGTAGAAGCCGACCTCGGGGAAGATCAGTTTGGGTTCAGGAGAAATGTAGGAACACGGGAGGCAATACTCACTTTACGGCTTATCCTAGAAGATAGATTAAGAAAAGGCAAGTCTACATTTCTAGCTTTTGTAGATTTGGAGAAGGCTTTTGACAATGTTGATTGGAATAAACTCTTTCAAGTTCTGAAAAAAGCAGGAGTAAATTATAGGGAGCGTAAGGTTATTTACAACTTGTACAAAAACCAGACAGCGGTTGTCAGAGTTGAAGGGCATGAAAGGGATGCAGTGGTTGGGAAGGGAGTGAGACAGGGTTGTAGCCTTTCTCCAATGTTATTCAATTTGTACATTGAACAAGCTATAAAGGAAAGCAAGGAGAAATTTGGTGAAGGAATAAAAGTTCAGGGGGAAGAATTAAAAACATTGCGTTTTGCCGATGACATAGTAATTCTGTCAGATACAGCAAAGGACCTTGAAGAGCAATTGAATGGAATGGACAGTGTGCTGAAAGGTGCATATAAGATGAACATTAACAAGAGCAAAACTAGGGTAATGGAGTGCAGTGTAAGAAAATCAGGTGATGCTGAAGGAATTAGATTGGGAAACGAACCAATAAAGGAGGTAGATGAGTTTTGTTACTTGGGCAGTAAAATAACAAATGATGGGCGCAGTACAGAGGATATAAAATGCAGAATGGCAATGGGTAGAAAAGCATTTTTGAAAAAAAGAAATTTGTTAACATCGAATATTGATTTAGGCCTAAGGAAGTCCTTTCTGAGGGCATTTGTATGGAGTGTTGCCTTGTATGGGAGTGAGACATGGACGATAAACAGTGCGGACAGGAAGAGGATTGAGGCTTTTGAAATATGGTGCTACAGAAGAATGCTGAAGATTAGGTGGGTGGATCGCGTAACTAATGAGGAGGTACTGAACCGAATTGGGGAGAAAAGAAATTTCTGGCATACCTTGACTAAAAGAAGGGATAGATTGGTAGGACACATTCTTAGACATCAAGGAATTGTTAATTTAGCGTTGGAGGGAAGTGTGTGGGGAAAAAATCGCAGGGGAAGACCAAGAGATGGATACAGTAAGCAGATTCAGACAGATGTAGGTTGTCGTTCTTATGTGGAGATGAAGAGGCTTGCCCAGGATAGGGTATTGTGGAGAGCTGCATCAAACCAGTCTCCGGACTGATGACCACAACAACAACAACAACAACACTACTATTACTACTACTACTACTACTACTAACATATTTTGTGTAAAGATAACAAAGATAAAAATCAGAGAGATTAAGGCTCATACAGATGTGTAAGAATACATTATCCCCTCCTTGTTATGTATGGAAGTGAAACAGAAAAGCCAGTAATTAATAGTGGCACTAGTTACCCTTCACCACAAACCTTTGGGTAGCTTGAGAAATATGTATGTAGATGTAAATATAGAAACAGCAGACCTCCAATGTTGGTAAACTTAAAACGGTAGAGAAGACTAATAGAAGGAGGAAGCTCACATGAGAGGTGTACCACAGCATTTACAGGAAGCAATGGCGAATGAGTACCAGGTCACTAGCATTGCAAAGAAATGTACAGGTTTGGGACAGGTAGCTGTTAACATACTGGAGTTATGCAAGATTTTTTTGGAAGAGGATCAGGTAGTGATGGTAGATGGAACTGGAAAAAGTATTGGTAAGGACGGCGAGTATGACATAGGTGGTAATTTGAAGAAGATAGTTACCAAAACTAGTGGCACCAATGTGCATTTTCAGAACTGTCTTAGCATCGTGATTGGCCTCATTTTGAAACAGCTGTCAGATGTATTAATAAAAGGCTCAGGAAGACACTGATGTCAGAAAGTATGGCTTGCATTTCAGTGGTAGCATTCGAGTTTATCAGTAAGACTGGTTTCACTAGGCACAGCCTACACCTCAATAAGTACTGAAATGGAGGTTGGCAAAGATCATAGCAGACGGTGTAGGGAGGGGTGGGGCATCACTCATAGGTTGGTTGGGTTTTGAAACATACTAAACTGCCACAGTTGTCAGTCAGAGATCACATTAAAAGTCACTAAAATGTTACATTAATCTATGAGAGAGTTTCCTATTTCTGAAGGAGGCCATGGCCAATTGCTGAAAGTGTTGTATGTTTGCGGCATTTTTTGTTCCTGTCACGGCTGGTTGTCACGTCTTTGCGGTGAGTTGTGAACTGTCCTATTAGAAGATTGTTAAACAGTAAGTTCAACTACATCAAGCTTTGCATGTAACACATCAAAAATTAAAAGTAAATACATTGGAAGAAGGGAGAGAGATTTAAGGAAAATGCCTGCGTGTCTTTGCTGGGTGATGACAGAAATAAAATTACAACATCCAGCCAGACTGTAAGACTTAAAATCTCATACCTAAAAGTATTAGGCAAGCTAAGTACAGATGGACGGACATTCTCTAAACCTCAGATAGAATGATACAATCAACTATCATCGATAAAATTTGAAACAGAATCAACCATTTGCAATGTCAGCTGGAAGTAGGCTTAAGATGTCAGGGAGATTAGAAGTCTGCTTTTGGGCGGCTAAATTGGGTGACTTAAATGTGCAACACAGTAACACTGAGGAGGGTCCTCATGATGGAGAAGGTGGACTGTGTGGCAGCCAAGCATGGACAATATGGGGCCAGCAGAAAATGAAAGGGTCCCTGTGAGGGGTCCGCATAGAGGACCTCCACACATTCATTGTCTGCTTCATTAACCTCAATTTGTTAAGCATTTGCAAGGTGGGCCATTCAGTATTCCACAAACAGAGTAACTGACTGTGTAGCATCACACAAATATCAACAGCTATTAAACCTACCCCCAGCATATGTTTATGGATAGCATCTTTGGTTAACCTATCATCTAGTTCATCTTCTTCTATCCTGAAGTGTCGTGAAGGCCAAAGAAACACAGTAGAACCACGTTTTTACACTTTTCAAGGGACTGCAATGAAATGGTGTAAAATGCGGGAAATAATGTCTCAAATGGCAAAATATGTTTTCTGGATCACCCTTGCATTTCCGTTTATTTGTTATATGTGTACATAATAGGCATCAAAATACTCACCGGGAAGTTTATTATATAACAAAGGTTATCCAATTTTTTACAATTGGAAGCACCAGGTGGAACTGGTAATTTTATGGGAAGTAGAAATTTTTGACGTAATTTCATTTATTATAATCCATTATTCAGCAAGCCTTTAACCGGCATTACTTATTTACGTAGTAAAACTGCACAAGTTCCATTCTTATTGTATTTTTTGATGTTTCACATGACAATAATCTAGAATTTATTCGCGTTCTTGAGTGACAATATATGCACAAGTATTTTTTGACATTTGCACATAATCAGCATATCACACTATTATCGTTTTTTTGAGATTATAATGTACCGTGCCCCTTCAATGTGCAGAAAAAATACAAGCAAACCATCAGTTTCACCGTTTATTAAAGTCACAGAAAAAACTTAGATAAATATTTGCATTTCACAACAAGAATAAATTCTCAAAACGTGTCATGGAAAGCATGAAAAACTGCCAGTTGCATAAACAAAGCTAAGCTGACAATCGACGTGGTGGCTGATGGGATATTATAATCCCATCAACTACCGCACTGAAGTCAACTAGGCGGTTTCTGCAAACAACGAAACGAGAAATATACATTTGAATAAATGCAAAGGTCAAGAAATTTAACTGCGTAAAATTTATGAAAATTTCAAAAAGTGTAGATATGTTAACAAAAAATGGGGTGAATTAACATTGCGAACATAGGAAATTTTATGGAACCGAAGGAAAAAAAAAATAAATAAATAAAATAAAATTGCTGTTTCATGTTGCGCAACGACTGTT
This sequence comes from Locusta migratoria, assembly GCA_026315105.1. Classification (NCBI taxonomy): domain Eukaryota; kingdom Metazoa; phylum Arthropoda; class Insecta; order Orthoptera; family Acrididae; genus Locusta; species Locusta migratoria. The sequence goes on along the minus strand of CM048748.1, from coordinate 127,305,549 downwards.
CTATGAATCTTGTCATTCTGCTCTATCTTTTTTGCATCAATTAGCATATAAGATGCACTGGCGTATAAGACGCACCCCACCTTTAAGATACTTTTTCTAGGAAAAAATAAATTACACCTAATATGTTGTGGTTGCACAAGTCACTACACTGCATTTTTACTCGCCTTGAGCTATCTAAATAGCTATTAGCTTATTTGTTAAATAAACTTTAAGCTGCTGCTGGAGCTTATTTGTTGCACATTCTGGAAGAGGCTGCAAGAGCACAGTGGACAGAGACTAACATATAGTCATGGAATATTAAACATCATTACTCTGTGCAACCGGAATAAGAAGTGATGTTGAAAAAACAAGTGAAATACAACTAAATTGTTCTATGTATTTGAAGTCACTCTCAAATAGTAAGTAACAACTCTCTTAAGAAATGCGTGTATCTTAAGTCATCCAATAAATGTTAAAGAGTTGAAATATATTCACAAGTTGGACTCTTTATTTATATATGGAGTGAAATATGAAGACTCAAAGGAAGTGGAACTTACAGAGGCAAGAGATAAACCAGATCTCTACAGCTGTTCAATACTTCAGTTATATTCAACTTTTAATGGAATTAACCTACATACAGTACTTCAAGAGCCTGAAAATTTTAAAAGTCATCATTATCTAGTGTTTGACTTATAATTATTTAAGGAAGTGTTATCCTGCTTAGTAAGGAACGTTGCTTTATTCAAGACCAAGGGTAACAGTTCAACATCTATTACAATATTATTATAATAGATATGTTCATGTAAATCAAATATCTAAGACATTTTCAAGCAGTGTTCATAAACTTTACGCATTCAAGTTTCTTGACAGTTTGCGCTTATTCAAATGGATATTTTGCCTTTCTTTGTTTAGAGTACGTGCCGACTATGGCACGATGGTTGACAAGAGCATCGTAAAGGTTTATGACATTGTTCCTAGGTGGCATTACTTGCGATTGCTTCCATCAGCCGCTGCGCCAATTATCAGTTTTTGTGACAAGTAGGGGTTTTCATGTTTAACATTATGTGTATGGAGAATTTATTGTGAAATGCTAAAATTTATGTATTTTTAGATGTTCCATAAACTGAGAATGATGGATGGTTTGCTTCTGTGTATTGCTCGGCACACTGTATGGAGCACAGCATGTAATAACCTCAAAAAGACAACAGAGTGTAAGAGTCACAAAAAACTTTTGTACATATTTGCAATTGAAAATGCAAATAAATTCTCAAATATCGTCAGGCAAGACATGGACAAATGTGACAGCAGTGTATCATTATGCAAATAATTAATGAGACAGTAAAGGATCGCCAAAAGCATCAATTATGATGAAAAATTGCCTCAAATGTTTGCACTACTTACGAAGTTTCAAGTGTCAGTTGTGCTTGGCACTAAAAATAGTACAAAATTCAGATAACTTTTACTACATAATAAAGCTCCTGACTGGCATATTGGTGCACATTATGTACATATATGAAACAAACTATGAAAATGTTAGAACCTTAAAGAAAATTTTCCAACTTAAAACATTATTTCCCACATTTTACATCACCTTTTTAATACCTTGAAAAGAAATGCAAATTGTAGGTACCTACCTTAATTGGCAACGAGCGTATAAGACGTTTTCGGACCAACTTTTGTAGAAAAGAAGTGCATCTTATATACCGGCAAATACGGTACACAATTTGAAATTGTAGGAACCTAAATGAATTAGCATCAAGATTTAACATATTTCACTTCACCTCCCATCTACTGCATTTATGCAAAGACTGTGGAATAAGAAAAAGTAGTAAGAAGAAGAAGAGGAAGAAGAAGTAGTAATAGAGTGCATTATGTTGCCCTTCCAATATATCATGGTAGTCCTTCAGATATGTTTTACTCATTACCAATTGATAAGTGATCAAACATGAAACAAATGCCAGAAACAAAGTTATATAAACCAACATTCCACAAGCCATTGAATTATCAGACACAATAAAACATTCAAATAAGTCCTTCCTGATCAGTGAAAAACAATTGGCAATTCAACTGTTTTAGAACAAATTCTTTCAGAAGTGTTGCATGCGTATGAATCAAATTATCCAATATAATTCACTTTCAGTAAAACCCTAATTATTGCAGACAAAAAAAATAATGAAAACAACATATTGTAAGACCTTCTGCTTCTGTAGGAAGAAGCAGTAACAGCTGATTAATTTGGAAGTGCCCAAAGTACAAGTCTTAAAAATAGAACTGCAAGGCAGTAACAGGTTACCTCACTTTGTAATGATGTAACAATGGATTCTACCTGACTAATGTTACTATCTCCACAAGAAGTTTAAAGACCAAATTACAAATAGGCTACTGCCAACAATTTAGTGTGTTTACGGCAGAGAACAAAATGTGAAAAGGGGAAAAAAATTAACATTTTGCACAGTAGCTGTTGAAAGTGGTTGCTGTTCTAAAATTTGACCTGTTGCTATTTACTAAAGAGAATTAATTTCCTATTGCACACACAAAGCAGATTATACCTCAATAGTAAACCAGACTTTCGAAAGTTGCCACTATTGAACAGTGATAGCTGCAAATGCATTCCTCATATTAAGTGAAAATGTGAATGTTCAAACTGAAGTAATTTATTAAACAATGAAAATTCCAGAAATGATTCAACAGCTTTTTTTTAGAAGGATAGGTTGCTTACTCACCACAGAGATGTCTGATGAGCCACAGAAAGGCACAAGTAATAGAATACAACATTAGAGCTTTCCACCATTCAGGCCGTCATCGGTTTGCAAACGACCGCCGTTTCCGGCCACTGTGGCCTTATTCAATAATTTATGCCTTTCTATGATTTTTCAGACGTTTCTGTGGTGAGAGTAAGCAAACTATCCTCCTCAAAAATAGAGTAATTTATTTGTATGTGGTACATTGACATACAATATATTATCAGGGAATTTACTCCCTGTTGCAGACTAAGTGAAAACAAATCAAAGACATAACAAACATAATTTATGTGATAGGACACTTGAAAACTAGTCTGGGATTAGAAATTCTTTTATTATATCAGAAGCAAATTTTTAACAATTCATTTTGCAATTCTTCTTAGACAATTTGTCCTCTATTTTGTCCTTTCTATCCTACAAGATAATTTGAATATTATGGAGGAGAAATTCCTAGCAGGAAAAAAAAATTATATATATATATAAAAAATAGATGAAGATTACTTACCAGGCGAAGGAGCACAGGTAGTGATAGTAGCACAAATTAATAAATTTACACACACACACACACACACACACACACTAGCTTTCGCAGCCTAGCTGCTTCTTCAGGCAGAAGGGAAGGGAAAAGGAAATGATGAGGGTTTTAAGGGACTGGGTAAGGAGCCATTGTTACCTTGGGGTACCAAGGTAAGTCTTTCCTGTCCCAGGATTGGAATGGCTCCTCACCCACTCCCTTAAAACCCTCATCATTTCCTTTTCCCTTTCCTTCCCTTCTGCCTGAAGAAGCAGCTAAGCTGCGAAAGCTAGCGTTTTGTGTGAATTTATTAATTTATTTGTGCTACTATCACTACCTGTGCTCCTTCGCCTGGTAAGTAATCTACAAGATAATTTCTTACTTTGAAAGTGTTATATGCAACTGATTCAGACATCTGAATTAATACTGTCGGAACATGTTACTTTATGACAGGCATTATATTAATTACATCTTTTAAACATGTGTGTATCTTAAAATGTACAAAATGGATGTAATTATTTACCTCAAGTCCACCTCCCAGACAAGGACCCATAATAGCTGCAACAATTGGTTTTTTACTGTTTTCTATACTTGAAAGAAGCATGTGGGCATCACGAGATATCTTCGTAACTTCAGCTTCCGTTTTACATGCTTGTAGCATGTTAATATCAGCCCCAGCAATGAAACATCCTGGTTTTCCTGATATTATAACAGCTGAGGTAATTGCTGGATTGCTAGATATTTGTCTAAGTGCATCTTCAAATCCTGCAGCCACATCTTTGCCAAGAGTATTGACCTGAAAAAATTAAGACGTGACCAACAAGTTAAAATATAGACAAAAAAAATTTTTTGCTAAGTTACGGTAAATTATTGCACAACTGTGTCCTTAATTTTTTCATACCAGTTTATTCATACGAATTATGACAGGGTCACAATTTAACTACATATGTAAATTGCATTTTGAAGTTATTTCTAAAATTCTCTTTGTAAAAATGTGCCTAACAAACCACAGGTATCTCCTCCCTTGAAGAAAAATACTGTGCTTTCCACTCAGCCCTAACACGCTACCTCTACAAATGAATGTTAACAATACACATATCCTCACAGTTTTGCTGTGTATGTGGATTTCTTGTTTTACACCACAACCACGGGATCATAATCAGTTTAAATGCTTACGAATATGCATATAATTTTTCAAATGGGACAATTATAACATCACAGCAACAGAAATATCATTAGAAACAGGTGTAAGTCTTAGGAGAGACTAACGAAGATAAAAAAAATTGATAAAACTGAGCAGCTTAAACTAGTGATTTTGAAACAATTACTTTCCTTTATTTGCACTTATACTGTCGCTATCATAGCAGAATAATTACAAATTTCAACCAAAACTATTAATCTGTGTTTTTTGCCAAAATACAGTACTTCCTTTATGGCAAAAATTGTCATTACTGAAGAGGCATCTTGGTAGGCTGCTATTGACAATGTTAAATACTGTTTAGAAACTCAATCATACAGATTGATGCGAATAATCTTTCAAGTTGATAATGAAATTAATTAATGCTGTTCCTGCTCTATCGTTAACTGATTCTTGTACATATACTTGTCCAGTCAGTATATTAATTAGTCTCAAAGTGAACCTTTCATAAGCAACATTAGGACATTACACTGCCACTGTCCGTGTCACAAGTAGAATTTTGCTTCCAGACAATTATCAGTTTTGTGCAAAAGTTTACATTGTGCAGAATGACAGACTGTTTCATCTCTAGAAATCAAGTAAAAAACCAAGCTAATTTCTAGATTTTGGAACCAGGTTTTAAACTGTAAGACATACCCAAGGGCCGATATAGACTGACCATACCTTATTGGTTGTGAACTGTAGGCTGAAACTGAAAAAAACTGCAGAAAGGTGGGAAAATAAGGAGATGGGACCTGGAAAAATTAAAGGAACCCGAAGTTCTTGAGAATTTCAGAGGGAGCTTGAGGCAACAATTGACAGAAACGGGGGGTGGGGGGGGGCAGTAAAAGAGGAAAGTGTAGCACTGAAAGATGAAATAGTTAAGGCAGCAGAGGACAAAATAGATAGAAAGGCAAGGCCTAAAAAAAAAAAAAATCCTTGAATATCAAAGGAAGTACTAAATGTAATTGATTAAAATACAGTAAATTAAACAGACAACATGGAATACAGACGACTAAGAAATGAGACTGACAGACAGTGCAAAATAGCCAAGTTGGAGTGGCTAGAAGGCAAATGCAAGTCAGTAGAAGAATGTTTAAATAGAGGTAAAATAAATACCACATACAGGAAAATAAAAGTGTCATTTGGAGACAAGAAAAGTAGCTGTATGAATATAAATAACTCGGATGGAAAACTAGTTCTCAGTAAAGAGGGGAAAGCAGAAAGGTGGAAAGAGTATATAGAGGGCTGTACAAAGGAAATGAACTTTGAGACGATATTGTACGAAGGGAAGAGGAAGTAGATGTAGATGAAATAGGAGATACTATACCAAGAGAAGAATTTGACAGAGCACTGAAGGACCTAAGCCAAAACAAGGCTCCTGGAGTGGACGACACTCACTCAGAACTACTGAAGTCTCCGGGAAAGCCAGCCACAACAAAACTATTTCACCTGGTGTGCAAGATGTTTGAGACGGCTTAACTTAGAAGAAAGATTAAGGAAAGGCAAACCCACATTTCGAGCTTCTCTAGATTCAGAGAGAGATTTTGACAATTTTAACACACACTTTCTGACATCATCAGGAGTAAAATACAGTGAACAAAAGGTTATTTACAACTTTTACAAAAACCAGACAGCAGTTATCAGAGTTTAAAGACATGAAAGGGATGCAGAGGTTGGGAAGGGAATAAGAAAGGCTTGTAGCCTTTCTCCGATGTTATTGAATTTGCACAATGAGCAAGCTATAAAGGAAAATAAGGATAAATTTGGTAAAGGATTAAAGTTCAAGGAGAAGAAATAAAAACATGTTTTGCCAATGACATTGTAATCTGTCAGAGACAGCAATGGACCTGGAAGAGCAGCTGAACGGAAAGGGCAGTATGTTTGAAAGGTGCATATAAGATGAACATTAACAAGAGCAAAATAAGGGTGATGGAATGCAGTCTTAGAAAATCAGGCAATGCTGAATGAATTAAGTTATGAAAAAATAATGATGGTAGACGAGTTTTGTTACTTGGGCAGTAAAAGAACATGATTGTTGCAGTAAAGAGGATATAAAATGCAAAATGGCAATGGGAAGAAAAGCGTTTTTAAAAAAGAGAAAATTTGCGAACATCGAGTATTAATTTAATTGTAAGAAAATCCTTTCTGAAGGCATTTGTAAGGTGTTGCCTTGTATGGGAGTGAAACATGGACAATAGACAGTGTGGACAGGAAGAGGATAGATGCTTTCGAAATTTGGTGCTACAGAAGAATGCAGGATTATGTGGGTGAATCGCATAACTAATGAGGTACTTAACATAATTAAGTAGAAAAGGAATTTTTGGCATACCCTATCTAAAAGAAGGGTTCAATTGATACGACACATTCTTAGACATCAAGGAATTGTGAATTGGAGGGAAGTGTGTGGGGTAAAAATCACAGAAGGAGACCAAGAAATGTATACAGTAAGTAGATTCAAATGGATGTGGGTTGCCATTCTTATGAGGAGATGAAGAGGCTTGCTCAGGATAGAGTAGGGTGGCGAGCTGCATCAAACCAGTCTCCAAACTGAAGACCACAACAAACTTCTAGATATGAGTGCATTGTCATTCTCTTGCTTGTCGTTAGCACTCTGTGAAAGTCTTTCATGCAAAGTTATGAAGTACCAGGAGTTTCACTTATGTGGTCTATTACCAAATTTACTTCAAAACTGGGATATTTGTTCAGAGTAATTAACTGTAAACACACCAATGATGTATTAGATTCTTACTCTTCCAATTCCAAGACAGACTGAAAGCAATTTAAAAGTTGGCAGTACCAGCATATGAGAATCCAAAATAACTACAGCGCAGGTCAATGTCTACATTTGATTTGCTTCAAACATTAAAAGTATATGTTGTTTAAAAATGAAATATAAATATAATAATAGTCTAGTCAGAAGAGCTGTATCACCTATCAGACAAATTTTTGACACAGTTTGTTTTAAATTAAATATATGTACCATGAACAATTGGTTAGGCACTATATAGCTACTGGCACAATAACCTATCTATCTGGACTATATTCACTTCATTCCAACAGATCCGTAGTAAGGACATAGGCTACTTCAGAAAACATATGTACACAAATATTTACAAAATGAGACCATCCACAAATTCCAAATGAAATTGCTCATGTAGAAAAAATAAAATAAGAAATCCTTTTAAGCATATCTATATTTAAACAACCACGCAACACTTTAGCAAATAATCAATACACTGAGATGTATATTCTGACGATAAACAGAGACTCTATAGTACACAATTAAAAAATGGGCACTGGACCAGAAGGTGGTGTACAGTTCGGAACAATAACCACACAGTGGAGCAGGGTCGCTACTTAAGTATCGGTGGTTGAACCAATAGTGGCCTATGTGCAGCTGGGTGAGGATGACCTCACAGCGAGAGGAGGTCGACCAGGCAATAGGGAGAGGCTTAACCCCCCTAAGTTTATTTTCTTGAAGGGAAACCAAATTTACAAGCCAGAGTCAGACCAAACACCCTGAAAGGATGGCTGGAAGGTCAGCTGAAGGAATAGAATACATAGCAGGACGAGGGAGGAGACCTGCACACTTTGAGGCAGCATCATTCCCTGACACACCAACATGACCAGGGACCCAAAGTAACAGTACAGTGGTGCCATTGGCAGTAAGTGAGTGAAGACACTGTTGGATTCATTGCACTATGGGGTGGATGGAATATAGCATGCATAGATTCTGGAGTGCACTCAGGGAATCTGAGTATATGGCATATTTAGAATACTGGTGTCGCCTGATGTACCAAGTGGCCTGATAAATGGCAAAGAGCTCCGCCATTCTGTTAACAAGTCAGAATGTAGGCAATATTCACATTATGTGATGATGATGATGTCTTCAATCTAAGGACTCATTTGATGCAGCTCTACAGGCTACTTTACCCTGTAAAAACCTCTTCCATTGTTTAAATGGAACAGCACATTACATCCTTTTGAAGCTGCTTACTGTATTTGTGTTTCTGATTCCCTCTGCAATTGTTACCCTATACATTTCTCTCCAATGCTAAGTTACCGATTCCTTGGTGCCTCAGAATTTGTTCCACCAATTAATATCTTCTTTTATAGTAAAGATATACCACAAATTTCTCCTCAATTATGTTCAGTAACTCATTAGCTATTTGATTTACACTTCAGAATTTGTCTGAAGCTCCATGTAATAAAAAGTTGTCATATTTGTCTGAAATAATTTTCCATGTTACACTCCCATACAATGATACACTCCAGACAAAATGTATTCAGAAAGGACTGACATTTAAATTAAAATTGGATATCAACAAATCCATGTCTTCATGCTTCAGACATGCTTTTCTTCCCTTAGTAATTTTGTATTTTATATCTTATTTAGTTCAGCCATCATAAGTTATTGTGCTATGTAAATAAAAACTATCCTACTACTTTTTTTTGTCTTATTAAAAGATCTTTCTTCTGCAGCAACTAATTTTCAGGTTAATTGAAGTCCACGATACATCCTGTTGGCTTTGACCAACGACGTCAAATCTGAGTTAAAGACAATAGTTTGTTTACAATCAGAACACAGATTATGATTTTGTGTTTAAAAAGTAATCTCTAGGTTCTGTCTGATGGTTAGGTATAGATCACCAAAAGGTGTCCTCTCTCTCTCTCTCTCTCTCTATCTATCCTATTCTCATTAGTCATATTATCATCTTCAGTACTTTGCAGTAGCATCATAAAGCGAACATTTTGTTGCCAACATTAGCACACTACACTAGTAATGCCATAAGTAAAATTTCACCAAATTTTACAATGAAATTACCTGTTGGTAATTGGGATCCCCTGGTGATGAATAGAACATAAATCTTCAGAAGTTCTAGGCCTATATTGGGCTATCGCTTAAACTTTTTAAGCAGGGCTAGTATATACTGAATACTGTTGGCAAGCAATGTTTACCAGATGATACCTCAACAATATGTGGTATTTTAAAGTGTAGCATAATTATGAAATGAAAAGACAGTAAATGTGAGCCGACAACTAAAATTGGAATGTACAGGCGCCACAAAATCTTACACTACAGCTTGATAAGCAACACACACAATAAACCAACAAATTTATTATTCTGCTCTTAAAGTAACTTCCTTTTCATGACTTTATACAGGTACATACCTTAGAATTTGGGGTATCTAATGTTACAATACAGACACCATCAACAATCTTCGTTCTTACAGGGCCACTTTTTGCCGTTTCCGTTGCATACAGCCTTCGCGACAAGTTGCCTTGAAAAAAATATTTTGACAGTAAAACCAAATTCATGGTAACACACCGAAGAACTTGCACGTCTTCACAAGTCAAATTTTTCAGTAATACTACAATAAATATTGAAATTGTATGGGCATGCACAGTAACAAACTATACACACTGTTACTGTATACGAATTATAGTTAATTACCTAACACCCTAGAAATCTTCATATTCCGTCTACTAATACAATCCAGCACACCACAAACCCTACTGCTCGCCATCACCCGGTCACCGTCCCACAAGTCAGACTCTCAACTCTCCAGGCCAAAGATCAATTACATTCCGTACCACTTCAGTTCAAAGTACATAGGCATTAGGCAAGTACAGAAAACAATATTCATGGTACTTGCGGTTCTTTAAGCAATTTTACGAAGCTTGTATCTGTGCACTTTACAAACAATACTATACATGTTAAAATGTCCAAACAACGCTCACAGCCTATTTCAACAAACCAAAATTTGAAAAACCAGAAACTTACTGGTCATCAGATGACATTTATCGGTTAATTAAACTTTGTGTCGAAGAGATGTTCCAATTAAAACTGAACTTTCTGTTGATACTTCCCAGTGCGTTAAAAAGATAAATAATGTTTTTCCCTGTTTAGTTGAGAGACATTGAAACGGTATGTTGTCATGTGTAGTCATGTAAGACGGCGTTATTGTAGATTTGTGTTAACAACATATACACCTATAAACAATAACATGGGTACATTTTGGGCGTAGGCAATGGACTCCGTTTCTGTTACAGCCTCCGTTTCTGTTACAGTAAACGACTCGTGATTAATCATAATATGCTTGTCATTCATTACAGCGGATTTCAGCAGACTAGTCAATATTTTGCCAGAATTTTTATTACGGTGTGAAGGCTTAGTTTCATTAGACTTCAACGTTCTGAAAAGCTCATTTAATACATGACAAAAAAGCTGTTATTGACATTACTTAATATTATACCGTTTTGTTGAGTGTATGTTAACCTAGTGACTATTTCTATTATTCTACTGAGCGATATGTGGAACTAATTTCTGTTTGTTTCAATTCTATTACTATTTGTTCTTCATTGAGACAACCTACACTAAAATGATGGTTATTATAAAGCATTTTACAAGTTGCTATGTCATAAGTCAGTCTTATCAAATTCATTGGATGTAATGTGGTAATACATGTGCCAGCCGTCATATTTTATTTTTCTTCAATGCAGGAATTGAATAAATATTTTGCAGGTATGGCTTCTGTAAAAGTACCTGAACAAAAGGTCATACTTTGTGGAGAGTATGGTGTTGGTAAAAGTTCTCTTTTCCGTCGTTACTCAACAAACACCTTTGTAACTGCAACAGACAGGCAATCCACATTGGGTCTTGACCATTTTGACAGAGAGTATAAAGTAGCAGGAAAACACATAAAAGTATGTAAATTACTATGAAATAATTATTTATACTAAAGAAAAATATCATAAGTATTAGAGGTATATATGTATATGTTTTCAGCTACAGTTATGGGACACTGGAGGTATGGAACGTGTAGCGTCGATCACATCCAGTTATTACAAATTTGCAGAGGCAGCTATACTAGTATTTGCATTGGATAATGCAGCTTCATTTCATGTTTTATCCCAACATCTCCTGGACATAGTGACATATGCAGAGAATGCAAAGATATTTTTATGTGGCAATAAATCAGATTTGGAAGGACACACTCCACAGGTTACTGAAAGTGATATGGAAAGTTTTTGGTATGAATAAATCACATATTTTATAGATGCTGTTAGTTACTTCATTTGTGTATCCATAGTGTTAATATTAATTGCTTGCTTTCCCTCCTCTGCAGTGAACAGTGTCATAATCTAATCAGTGCTACATACAAAACATCCTGTAAGACTGGTGAAGGAGTAGAAGAGATGTTTGCTGACATTGCACATCATTTAGTGAAGGCAAATAGATCACGGTTAGAGTTACAAACAATGGATCAAGATTCTTTTAAAATCTCTGCCCCAGATGAAGCTACAGAACCGTCATGTCTCTGTTAACATATTTTTGCATTGTTGTGTCACAGGAACAGACGTGTGAAGCATAGTGAAGGTCTCTCTTTTTTTAAAGACTTTTTTTCATTTAATTGCCGTCTTCCTGGGTAAGAAGAACTGGCTACTTTTCATTTTCATTGATCCACTCAGTGGAAAATGTATTCTAAGTATATTGAAGATAATTTTATGTATGTAATTTACAGCTACATATAGCAAAATATTTCCATCTGTTGCTATACTTGTCTTCACAATCCATCCATTGCCGCTTATTTGTTTCTGCAAATATTTTGCAGTTAAATAGTTTGTTTGATAATATTACTGTCATACAAATGTTATTTTTTTACATGTGTATTTTGTGTGTTATTTGTAACTATGTAAATTATTTACTGTATCATTGGAAGATATTTTTTTAGGCATTTGTGCTTATCAAGATAGTGAAAACAGTGCTGCTAGGAATTGAGTGCATGGGATGCATTTTGATAAACTATCATACTGAAGCGTAAATGTGTGGTGATACAAATGTTAATAGGAAGCTACACACATTAATTCTAGGAATCTTTTTCACATTCTTCCCATTCTCCATTATCCCTTTGTTGTATTTGTTTCATTCTTCACTTTCTTGTTTTAATTGTTTCGTCATTTGAGATTTAGACACACAATGAACAGAATTATCTGCATTTCATTTTGTGTGTTTGTGTCAAACTGGTTTAAATAATATACATTGTTAATAGTTGACATTTCTCAATTATATGTAAATGAGACCTATGAATCTCAAAATGTGATAACCATTAGCTACACTAAGTCCTACGTAGTTTGCCAATGTTAGAATTATTTCTTAAAATAAAAATTGTCTTGAGTTGTTTCTACCATTATGTGAAACATAGTTACTAAACTGACAAAACAGAACTATACACAGTAGAGTAGAAATACTAATTAAAAATTTCAGGTTGAGCAAATGTATGTATGAAATTAACTAAATTACAGTAAGTATATATTGTACACAATTAAAAGAAAGTAACTACAATATAATCATGAAATAAAATTATTGACCAGTGTTTACTTTTAAAAGAGTTTTTATACTGCTGATAAACTTGAAGCTTTCAAAACTGTTGGTTCCTTTATGGACTACTGAAAAATACTGAATACTGTTACCTTTCCAACAACTGATTTCTAATAAAATTATTTGATATGAATTGTCAGGGTCAATTCAGATCCAGTGGTATTAGCTCCAGTGACTGCTAGTGTTTCAAGTAAATTGTTTCCAGAAATTATGAAAGCCTTCCACAGACCTTAATTATATATATCTTCTATGCTTGCAAATTATGTAAGCAATACTTTCAATAATATTACTTGCAGATTTTAGAATAATGGCCTATGCAACCAATGTCAGCTAATTAGTGAATTTTTGGTAGGTCCCTCTCTTCATGAGGTGTGAATGACCTACCATTTTATTTATATCTCTCTGAACTATCCAACGTTTCCTCAAGGAAGGAAATAATAGTTCCAAAACTAGCCTGATGTCATTTACTTTTACATACATTTGCTGGCAATACAAAACTTTTTCCCTCCTGAAAGGAAGTACTGACCAGAAATTCTGTCCCACAGCTTAATACTTTTCTCAGATTAATTTTCCTTTTTATTCAAATGATAATGTAACAGATCAGAGTGACCCAGGATGAGGGGGGGGAGTACTGAATGCAACAATAAATGGGCAAACAGGAATACCAATAACATGATATTGTGCCATAGGCTTTTTGAAAACAAAATTTATATGTTTTGAGTTTATAAGAGAGGAAACAATAATAATCTTCACAAGTTTTTCACTAGATGATGTGCAAATCTCACAGTTTTTCACTGGAGCAACTGTCTGAAATCTTCAGGTGGTTGACCCTTGCTGGTGGCAAAGTAAGGCAGTATCTGCACACTTATGCCCTATATACAGAACGTGTGATGAATACACTGGCACATAAACCACACATGTAAAATGATTTCTAGATAGATGGTGCCAAACTCAAGCACCCTCTTCAGTGAATCACAGAGGTGCCTATTGTGTGTGTGCTGTGTTTACTAATAGTATGGCCAGTTTAAATCCCACATCCTTGTTGATGAGATTATATGCTGTATGGATATGTATTGCTTTCTTAATTATGCAATCCCAAAAAAGATGAAGCCGTTGATGAAATTTCTATCTTTTCATAAAACATGTAATGTCCTGTATTCAGTGTGCTGCAATTGCCAACTTCTCTGGTTGGTGTTGGTGTGTATGATACTGATGTTTGGTAAAACTTTACAACACTTCTCACTGGGCTCCAATGCTTAGGTGGGCAACAAATGAACAAGGAAGTGTAGAATTGCCTTTATTTTTCATGAGCTACAAAGTAAGTGTTGTTGCTGCTTGTTTCACTAGCAGCAAAATTAATACTGTACCTGCTCTATGGTTGACAGGTTCTTGTATATACCCTTGCGACATGTCTTGCCTATATATGCTGCCCCACATTGATAAAGGTTCTTATAGTCACACACATTTCCTCAGGCCAAGATCATCCTTAATGAAACATAACAGGTTCCTCAGTTTTGCAAATGATCAAAACACATACTTAATATGATATCATTCGAGGACTCTTCCGATACTTGATAACAAGGCATCAAAGTACGGTATGGCAAGAAGGACAAATTGTGGGGTGTTTTTGTATTTTTGTTGTGCTCCATCAATTAAACTCCCTTGGGTCTGAATGCATTATGTATCTCTCTCTCAGAATAATCATTTTGTTGGAACACTGTCTTCAAATGTATCTCACTCAAATGGCTTTCAGGCTCAGGTACCACATGCACTCTATGAACCAGCATACTTAATTCAGTACCACATTGTGGAAGATGATGGCAGCTTGTGACCTGCAAATACAGATCTGTATGTGGTGCCTTGTAGATGCTGTGTCCCAAGGTTCCAACTGCCTTTCTTCATACCAAATTATCAAGAAAAGGTAAAGTGCCATCTTTTTCCACTTCCATTGTGAAGTTTACATTTGGATTGAATGAATTTAAATGCTAAAGAAAGGTAGGTTCTGCATAAAATAATTGGCCATTACAGAAAACAGACAGCTTCCCATGGTTACTCTGTTCACTTATTCAAAGTATTGGTCCTGAAATAATAAGTATGTTCAAATGTTTGTTAAGCTTAAGAGACTTACCTGCAGGGCCATCGGTCCCTAAACTTACGAACTACCTTATATTAAAGACAACACAAACATCCATGCCCAAGGAGTGATTCGAACCCCTGACGGGGGAATGGCCTCGTGCATCGGAGCATAGTGCATCAATGCGCTCTGCTCCTCCATGGTGTCAAACATTTGCTTGAATAATGCCACTGTGTCCACCTCAAATGTGTGGGATGAGCTCTAAAGAGTCCTGCAAGAGAAACTTTGTAAATAAAATAAAGATAACACATCAAAACTTATTAAGAGATTTGATGATTGCAATCTAAGAGTTTTCAAGCAATATGAAATACTCTGAGTTTTGAATATTACAGTCACACTTGTCTACAATGGGTCCCAATAGTGATGTTACTTATTTAGTAACAAAATAAGTAGGTGCACCAATGTTACTCACAATGAGTCAAGAGAGTCGCCCCATTCTTATGGATCTAATGTAGGCTATAGAGTCTAGGAGGAACTGCAGCCTTCTTGATGAATTTCCAAGTCTACCTCTGGATCCTACCTGTTGGATCACCTTTTCATTCACTGTATGCAAGATCATCAGCCAGTTTTCTACCTACAAATTTTTGCACATGCATAATTTGCATGCATGCAAGTTCTTTATACAAAGGCATCTATGTGTTGATACCATCCGCCGTACTTGGCCATCAGCAAGGTCCAACCACCTGAAGATGTCAACAGTTGCTCCAAAGAAATATTGTGTGATTTTCACACTGTCATCTGATGGAAAATTTGTGCCAGGAAAGCTCAAAGAGTCACAATGTCAGTAATAAATTGCATGACTCTTCCAGATCAATATTAAAGAGCAGTACATCCTCTTCTGGCTTGTTGATGGGACATTAAACCCTAAGCTTCCCCCTTCTTCATCCTTTTTTGGAAGTTGAATTACCTTGGCTTCTTTAAATCTTAGTTTCCCAGTAGAATTTAGTTTTAAATTTTGAATTTGTATGCATTTTTTGTAAATAGTGCTACAGCTGTATTTAGCTAGCTTATTGTGGTTTTTAGCAGATAAAAGTTACCACTAACTGTGAGCCTTTTCTGAAATAAAAACTTGTCTTGTTCTTTATAGGTTTAAGGTGCCTGTAAAATAAATTGTCTATTGCAACTGCTTTCAGTATTTTGTACATGTAAAGAACACACAGTTGTTTATTTTATGCTCAAAACCAGTACTGCTACTTCCTGCCCATATGTGATGCAGTGCTAAGGAACTGTTTTTGTGTTTTGGAAGACCGTGGCTCAAATCCGTCATTTATATTTAGATGTATCATAGTTTCTCTTAATCCCAAAAGGAAAATAGAAGGCAGAAATAGATGTGCAAGTGGTCTACAACACCTTTCAGACATATAGGAAAAGGTGGTTTTTTTTGGGGGGGGGGGGGGGGTTGGGAGTGCTGTGTTATGTGCTATAAGTAGGTTCCTCTGCCAATAAATTCATTTCAAAGGAAAATTACAGTTGTCATTACTTTTTATCTGGCCCATGTATCTTCACCAATGAACAGTTAACCTCCACCCACCTAAATAATTACAATAACAGTAGTTGCTGGTTACAAAGCATAACTCAGTTATAGCACACTAGCATGAAGAGATACCAGTGAGCTCTAAAATACAAAATATAAGATAAAGCAATGGTAAAAGAACTTTGTAATATATAGTTTTGGGCTTGTTGTGACAGAATAGAGAAACAAGTGTACAAAATTATATGGATTTTGTCTTGTTCTTTCAGCCAACAACACAACTGACTCTACAGGTACATATTTTAGATAAGAAGAGAAATTTCTGGCCTTATCTGCTGCAGGGTGTTTAAATACATCAACAATAACACCTGAAAATTTGTGCCAGAATGAGGCTTAAATCCAGATTTCCCATTTTACCTTTGCAGTGCCTTGCCAGTTTGATTATTCAGTCACGCTTCCCATTTGACAACCTGTGACATATTTCATCCATACTCCAACTGTAGTATCAGTCACAGGGCACCAAATTTTAGTCATTGAGCATGATATTCTCTTACAGCTTCTAAGATGTTGGAAGACACAAAAATGACATAATTAAAATGCAGTGTGATTCACAGGAAGGCATGAGAGCTGATGTTGTTTTGCTTATAAATATTGCATAATTTACACTGCTCCAAACTAAAAGCAGTTTATTTTTTCTTCTACCTCTGAATAACTTTTATATATTTTAGGAACTCCACGTTTTATTTTAATACAAAGACTAAAACTACAATATGTATCAGTAGCTCGTGGCTTTGTCATTGCAACTGGATGTGTGTGTTGTTCACATGATAATTTTATCATCTTCAATGCTCATGTTGCTGCAATGGAATTATATTTGATTTGCTCAAGTGGTTGAACACCCCAAGTGGATTCTTCTGGGCCCATTTCATTTCTTTTTACTCCTAAGTGAGAATAGCTATATGTGAGTTAAGACCTAGAATACAAGGCTACACAATCACAATGCCTTCAGTCCATTCTTCTATATTAATCCATTATTTATGGTGAACTTCTACAGAAGTTGGCTGTAATTAGGCTTTGTAGGTAATGGACTGCTACAGAAGTCTTCTGGGAAAGAGATGTTGAATCTGATGAACTGCTGCAGTCCACTGGGAGAAGTGTCTCTTCCCCAATTAATTTTTTACAGCAGTCCACCTTTGCAAGGTCAGATTATGATGGTCCCCTACAGACTAAAGATTAATAGATACTTCAAACTATGGCTACACTAATATTTTACCTATGATTCTATATATGACAAAAATGACATTTATTTTGTACCTATATAACTGCAATACAAACATTTATTTATATGGCCATAGGTATTTAAATAATTATATACCCAGTTATTTATAAATTACATTCTTCCTGATCCCCACTATCATAACAGAGCTAACTATATGAGAGAGAAGCCTAACTGCTAGTAACTGTATGTATACCTGGATAGTTATTGAATATTTCAGTGCAGACACACAGAACACCAAACCCCTACATGAATACCAGTTTGAACTTTGAGCCAGTGGGGGGATGGGGGAGGGAGTCACTACATCAGCAGTGTTGAAGTTGCTAATTTTGGTCAGACTGGAAGCATAAATTTCAAGGCATCCGTCACGTAAATCAGAAAATGTGGGTTAGAGCCCTTCAACTGCCATCATTGATGAATTTCAACACCCTGTAGCAGTTAAGACCCAAAATTTCCCTTTCCCTTTTAGAAAAATATTCTCTTCACAAGGACCTAGTAGATTATATTAGTAAAATAAATCTTCAACTGTAGTGCCAGTCACAATAATGTAAACTACATGGCAAGACAAGACAACCATTGCATAACTTGACCTAAAAAATTATTACCAAATGAAGTGTCTACTGTTCATTCATTTGAAAGCTACTGCATGTCTATTTAATAGGAAGGAATCAGATTCTGTTTGTTAATGGTTAATGTTTGTAGACCATAATTCCTACTTTGTTGGAATGTAAGTTAGTATAAAGATTAGTTTGACAAAATGAGAGTTTTGTGTGAAGGTTTATCTTGTGCTATTGATACAATGGCATTACTGTTTTTCTAGCACTTTCAGTAGCCTTACAAAACTCTTGTAGTTCTTACCCTATATGGTTGGGATGGCTTTCACTACTGTAATGACTTCATTTTTTGTTTGCTTCTTTTTTTTTTTTACATTGTCTCTAGACAGTCCTTGAGTAAAATTTGTTTGCAATGCCTGAAACCCAATATTTTATGAGATGGATGGCAAATAATAAATAAATCAGTCAAGGGAAAAAAAGATGAACAGAACAAATCAGGTAAGTATAGCAGACTGCAGGTGAAAATGATTACTGATGTAGCAGTAGCACCATACTTTTTCAGGACACTGATTTCTGTTTTTACATACTGGAGCCCAAGTAAAGAAATAGACAGCAACTATGTGCATTAACAAATGTATCAGATAAGAGCATTAAAAATTATTCAAAAGAGATATAGTAGCTCAGCTCCATACCATCGAAAGTCACACAAAAAGGTTGGAAATAAATATTAGAGCACAAGTTTCAGAAATTTCTTTGTCAGGGAGGAAAAAGGGGATAAAAGAGAAGGATTACTCACAGTGTAGGCTGTGAGGTAAGTATGATGTGGAAGGTGATTGGTGAAAGTTACCTCACAGCCTTGCTTGTGAGTAATCCTTCACTTCTTTTCCCTTTCTCCTCCCTCCTCTCTCCTACCTGACGAAGGAATTAATTTCTGTGTGACTTGGCAATATTGAGCTGAGGTAAGCACTGGACAGTCACTCTATCTCTTTTGAATAATTATTTTGCATCTCATTGGAGAATTTCTGTCACAGTAATCAGATAAGATTCTTGTATTCAATTCAACCTACCATTGAATGGATTTTCTTGTTGTACACAATAGTTTGTTATCATCTACAACAGAAATCTTTAGGGACTCATTAGACTAATGTGAAATTTGTATTCTGAGAAATGAATAGTTGGTTTACAAGAAATTCATTTAACCACAGCTTAATGGCCAATAAAATCTTTATAACTGTAAAATTTATGACTGTGAAAGCTTATATTTTTGTAATATTTTTAGTACAGCACTTATTTGCACAGATCCATCCTTCCTCTTTCTCCATCCACAGGTTGATAACGTGACATACATTCTGTTTTATTTTTCTTTTAGCCCCTGTATTAAATAAATAATAACAAAAATCTTCAGCAATCAATTTTTTTTAACAATTGTGTGTGTGTTTTTGCAGTAATATATTTTATTTTTTGTGTCTTGTTGACACTCATTTGTACATGTTATTATGACTATGTTAAGTAACACAACTTGGCAGTCTCCCATGTACTGAAATGTGTTCAGTTCATATTATTTGTCAAATCATTCATAAGTCTTGTTGTTGGCTTTTGAAATATAGCAGAAAGAGTGAGAGTTTTATTGAGATATGCTGGTCCATCAACATTATTGTTGCATCTTTTACCATCAATTAGAAATTAACTGATAAATATAGTTTCAGACAAAAGATGTTGCAATATTGTTGACTAAATGATTTTATATTTACAAACTTATAAGGTTTTGTAAGGCCTATGAGTTTTAATTAACGTTAAGAGTACTGAAGAATTTATTGACCTGTGGCACTTAGTAAACTGGTGTGATATAGTGCAGATTCCTGACTTTTGTTTCCCTTTTATGTACTATTGTTTCAGTGTCATAACAACCTTTCTGTCATTTCCCATGTGTGTTTGGAAACAAAACATCTTTAAGACTTGGAAGAAAATAAAGTGCTTCAAAAATTCCGCCCATATTGTATCAATAAGAGGTTTGAAATGTATACTGTTAATCATAACTTTTATATTTAAGTGAGCTGGAAGGTGTATATTCAGGTTTTTGTTGACAGTCATAAATTTTAAGTAAATTTTATTTCATTGTGTGTTTTTAGTGGTGCTCATGTGAAAAAATGTCTTGTGTGTGTGTATATAAATGTCTGCCAGAAAGAGTGTGCATGGCCAGCACTGATGAAGTGTACGTTTATTAACACTGATATACTAAATATTATCAAACAGTTGTAACCATTTTTAATCTGATTTTCATATTATCATTCAGTAAAGAGCTTAAGTAACTATTTTTACAAGTGTTCTTATATGTATTTACAATGTAACAGTGTGCAACTGTACTCTTATTTCTAGCATAATTAAAATTCTATTGATGGATGTAAAAGAAACATTTGTATTTATCTCGTATTAGAAAAAGAATATTAAAAAATAATAATAATAAAACTAACTCTCAGTTTTGTTACAGTACTCTAATTTTTTTTTAATTGAATACAGGCAATAAATGGAAGAAATGTGATTGAGCAACTGGCAGAAACATAATAAAGCCGAAAATTTCAATAATTACTTTCCCCCCCTCTCTTGGAGTGTTAGCCTAATTTAAACTCCATAGGCGATAAAAACTTTATGCTCTTGACTGAGGCCATGGTGGAGTGGCTGAGTGATCTAAGGCACCTTGCTGCGGAGCACCCGGTTGCTGCCTGTCGGAGGTTCTAGTCCACCCTTGGGCATGTGTGTGTGTGTGTGTGTGTGTGTGTGTGTGTGTGTGTGTGTGTGTCATTAGCTTAGTTTAAGTAGTTTGTAAGCAGGGGTGGTTCTAAGGGGGGGGGCTAAGGGGGCTATACCCCCCCCCCCCCCATGGAGGATCATGTTACACCGGATAAAATGGCCCCAAAAGTCATAGAATATACTTCAGAAAATTCAATCATTTTATTATTATTATTATTTTTGATAGTTATGTAGGAAATAAGTTGCAATTTCTAACACAGCTTAAAAAAAGAATTAGAGCGGAAATTGCTTTCTATCATAATAGGTTGGCCGATTACAAGAATGTGCCATCGGGAGCATATGGAGGCAAGTAGAAGGGGTATGTTTCACCGCTTACTTTCTACTGCTGCCAACTCCAGCTGTCTCCTACTGACCAGAGCATAAATTACACACGAGAGAAACAAAATCTGTGAAAGCACATTATTGAGACGTTCATGTTCACTCATTTGTAGTAAGAAATATGAACGTAAATTAAGTCAGTTTTATTAATACAGATCAGTGAATTGAGGGTAAATGTCATTTAAAATATTCACTTGTTTGGCGGGAAGGGCAAGGGCCGACTGTTGGTGGCTTCTCACAGTTTCGATAAAGAAGTACGGATAATACAGGGTCTTCCAAAATGATCTATACAGCTTGTTTCATCTATATTTCAGAAACTTGTTAAAATTTATGGTTCATTTATGTAATATAAATTTACAGCACTTCTCCAGACACTATTAAAACCAACCAAAAACTGATGACCAACAAGGCTGAATAAGAAAGTAAACAAAAAACTCAAACCTGGAAACTGAGTGTAAATATTCGTATAACGGTCGCAACAGACTGAATAAACCTACTGGAAGAAATAACAATCGACTGACCAAATGATTGTTAAAAACAGTCAGTTTTCCCGCCACCAGTTCCAGCCAATGTTAGTAAATAATAAGGTTCGTTCCAAAAGGAAATGTGTTTTTGTTCCAATGGCTTTTACACATGCTACAATCTCATCTGCAATACTGGTTGAGGTGAGGATAATATATTCAGGAGGACCACTGTCATGAGAATATAAAATTAAAATAAACAGGTTTTCCCTACTTGCTTGATCGCTTGGTAGGACACATTCTTAGACATCGAGGAATCGTAAATTTAGCATTGGAGGGAAGTGTGTGGGGTAAAAATCGCAGAGGGAGGCCAAGAGACGCGTATAGTAAGCAGATTCAAATAGATGTGGGTTGTCGTTCTTATGAGGAGATGAAAAGGCTTGCTCAGGATAGAGTAGGGTGGAGAGCTGCATCAAACCAGTCTCCGGACTGAAGACCATAACAACAACAACCCTACTTGCAAAGTGCCCCCAGACACCATAACAACCAAAATATTATTGTAGGGACCTAACACCCTTTCTTCGTATTGATCATTGCAAATCCTGTTCATTTCGTCAACGTACAAAACACAGTCTCGTGCTCTGTCAGTAAATCTTTCAGCCTGCAGTTACATCATTTTTAAAACTTATTTCAAAATACATGAACTGCAATTAAAAGAGCAGCTTATACATGCCCTCAACGTCGACACTTCCGGTAGAGGATACCCAACATGACTTTTTTCTTTTTCAGAAAATTATAACTTTTCCACGATACAACATGCAGACACATCGATTTGCTCTTCACTATATCGAACCCTTTTCCAGTCATTTTATAAACTTTTGCCTTTGGTGGGTTAAAATATGTTTCCCTAACACACTACACACGAATAATGTCATTGGACACAATAAGCTTCTTGTTAATTTTTTCCTTGCGCAAAGTCACTGTGTTCTCATCGGCAGACAGATTTATATTACGTGGTCAAAGTTGCTCAAACTTGTTTCTAAGAACAACATGTAATCTGCTTCTGCGAAATGACGAGAGCATATTTGTGCATTTGCAACATTTTCACTGTCCCTTGTACAACATTTGGTCAGCTGTGACTTTTTTTGTTTCATTACACGGTAAATTGTGATACATTGTGTCAGTTCCTTTGTGTTCCGGTTGTAGGAATAAAAGCCCGTAACAGCACAGCCTGGTATTGTAAAAATTAATTTTCACATGCTCACATGTAAAATTTGGACATCAACAAAATCATAGATTGAATGCAGTGTTGATTCTGTTGTCCACCGTTTGCTATTTAAGTTCGGAATCAAATCTCTATGCAATTACAGGAAAACCATAAAACTCCCGAATCCGTAAAGGTTTCCCCTGCTGACTGTGTACTTCCGAGGCGATAACTTTAAGTTCAGCACAAACTATTACAAAGGCAATGCGAATCAGCTTCCACAGCTTACTGTTTGGCGCGGCTGCAACCATGCTAACGTCATGTGCACAACAGAGAAAATGTGTAGCGTTCTGCGCATCCTTGAGTTCCAACCCTTCCAAATCCTGTTGTTAACGAACACTTTCCTTCCGCTTTCAATTAGTGATGTTTTCAAAGTCTCTAATTGTTCAGTGTAACCGAAGGGTGTGTCGTGAAGCATCATTTCTTTGTGAAATAACAATGTATCAGTGATTGCAGTGAGTCACTGAAGAATTTGCTGCAATGAATTGCAAGGTAATGGATTATTTTGGAAAATCTGAGAGGAGGGCCAAGAACCCTCGTATGGAATCTGATGATGGTTGCGCTACAGAATCAGAACCGCCACAGGCTTGTGCATCTACAGTCTACAATTTGGACAAAACAAAACAACTGGTAAGGATCACACCTTCTTAAGGTGTTATTTTAAATAATATTACCTTCATGGTATTGGGGTATTTTATTAGTAGTTATTAGTTTAATTTGGTCAGATTAACGATATTGTGTTTAATTGATAACTAATGGTAAGAATATGACGTTTTGCAAACTTTAAAAGTGAGGTCATCAAAAAACGCACCATTCAGCTATAAGGAGGTAAAGCATTTTTTGCACAGAGCAGTTTTGTTTAGTTAATACTTTTACTGAAGAATATCACTTTACTGTTGAATTTATTTAAGAAAAGTGGTGATAGTCTACGTATTTTTAGGGTTAAAAATATCAACAAAATTATTCAAAGCTTCCTTTGTCAGCAATATCTACTTACTTTCAAAAATTGTCTATAAACACGTGGAGGTATTTCAGAAATTTGTAAAAACTTTTTAACTAATGGTACAAAGCTTATACGCCTGCACTAATTAACGTGATGCAGAGTCTTTCATAGTTTCCTGTTATTAATCTGACTGCAACCAACTGGCGGATAACAATCTTCAGTGACATATGTACATTGCTAATGTCATGTTACATTTTGAAACCTTACTGGGACATACAGTATGTAAAAAAAAAAACTTCCAGGCAAACAGTACTGGATATACAATATTTTCGTACTGGGGACGAAAGACTGTAGTAGTGCTGCTCCTTTTCTGTGAACAAGTCACCTTGTATCGCCCTGGTGTCAATTTGGCACCCCTCTGCAAGTGCCGCCGTGGTCAGGAGTATCGTCAGATCCGGCACCTCGGGAAAAGGCCACTAAATTAAGAGACACTTGGATTTTATGTATATTAGGAGTCTGAAATGTTGTTTACGGAACGGTTTCACTAACAAATAGTGTTCCTGTGTGCAAACTGTATCTTATTAGTCTCATTCCCCAGTCCTGAGATGGTAACGTCACCTAAACTGCAACTTGGTGCGCACCCTCGACACCCGCCCCCCCCCCCTCCCCGCATATTTTCGGAACTAAGCAAAAAATAACACAGATCTTCGACAGTACGTACAATATTCAGTTTGTGCATATCAAAAGAAGATATAGATTTCGCAGATTATTGTCCCTGCAAAATTTTGTATACGTTCGATTATGCTGAACAAATCCTTTTTAAAGATTGTTTATATGACTTGTATGAGTTCTCCTTAACAGCACAGGAAAAAGTTTCAACAAAGGAAAAAAAATCATTAACTGAGAAGTAAATAATTTGTAACATTTATGAATCTTCGAGATGTCACAGCATATATTGTCCCATTATTAATTCGGTCGAGGGAGACTACTTTTACATCTATTGATTGTATAATAATATAACGTTGCCCATTACACCAGATGCACCCAGCCTGCCTATGGACAGACACCACCCACTTTGTATGTTTAGGGGGTGGATGCAAAGAAAACAGTTTTTGTTGGATATATGAGAACTTGTTTTCTCACAGGTGCTTAGATTGACATGTAAACTTCATGTCCGATGGAAACAGTAGTAACGAATGGTCATGGGAGGGAATGACTCCAAGGAAAAACTTACAACTAGCAGATGAGGAGAAGGAAATTGGCATCAGAAGCAAAATCAGTGTTGCTGTATAAGGGTAATAAAGCATCCAAGTGCGTCAGATATTTTAGTCATTGCGCAATCTGTGGGATAATGATTCTCGCATTATCCGCCTCCTTGTCAACACTATCCGTGTGACAGAGTCTGTATCTAATTCTGACAACTATGCATGGTACTGTTGGATTTTTAGTGAAGTCTGTGTTAATATGCTGAAAGACTTTGGGACTTTGCCAATTGTGATAAATAGTTCCTTTGTAACAATGAACAAATTGAATTCGAAACAGTGTTAAGAATTTATGTATTGTGCTGCCAAGTGAGTGTAGAAAATCTTTTCTCCACAAGGTCTGGGGATTGTTATTTTCAAACTCTTCAAATGTGTGTGGAGTCTTATGGGCCGAAACTGCTAGGGTCATTGGACCCTAAGCTTACACACTACTTAAACTACCATAAAGTAACTTATACTAAGGTGGTTGTTGTAGTCTTCAGTCCTGAGACTGGTTTGATGCAGCTCTCCACCCTACCCTGTCCTGTGCAAATCTGTTCATCTCTGAGTAGGAACGACAACCCACATCCTTTTGAATTTGCTTACTATATTCATCTCTCTGTCTCCCTCTTCGATTTTTAGCACATACACCTCCCTCCAATGCTAAACTGATGATTCCGTGATGTCTCAGAATGTGTCTCAATCCCTTTTAAGGACAACACGCATAACCATGGCCGAGGGAGGACTCAAACTTCCGGTGGGAGCTACTGCACGATCCATGACATGGCGCCTTAGTCCGTGAAGCTACTTCGCACAGCCTTTTACTTTTCCAAGAACATCTTTTATACCAAATATTTTATTAGAAGTTGACCATTTTGGGGGTTTGGTTGGCTCCGTGCATTTGATGAATGAAACTTGGTGTTCTGTTTGGTAATTAGTAGAAAACTTTTTCATAAAAAAAACTTTGTACAAATAGAAACATACTTTTATATGATACTTGAGCGCACATTATTGTTGTGTTTGAAGTTTAGAAATGTAATTGAGCTCAAATCACAAGAGAAAAGCAATGAACTGAAGTAGCTCTCTTCTTATTAACCTTTAAAGGAATGAACCACCTTCAGCAGTTCAATATTTTTTATTGAAACTAGCGAAAAGCTTCAGCGCTACTCTGCGTCGTCTTCAGGCCCCTAATCAGCATAGACATTTTGAAGTGAAGATGTGTACAACTCTGCCAGCATCCATAGATCCCTGATGCCAGAAGGGAAAACAACGTTTATATTCATGTTTTTATTGGAGAATCTATGGACTGTATCAGAGTTGTAAATATTGTCATTTCAGAATTTTTATACTGTTCAGGGGCCTGAAGATGACACAATTAAGCATTGAAACTTGTCGCTAGTTTCAGTAAAAAATATTGAACTGCTGGAGATGGTTCATTCATTTAAATATTACAACAGCCAAAGTCCCACACCATCTTCATAGAGATGGACTTACGAAGTCTTCTTAGTGATGCAGAAAATTTTTAAATCTACCTGTTAATAATGTGTACTTCATGAAAACATTATCCATAATCAGTTAAAAGTTGTTGAAAGAATGATATCCAGAAAACTCACTTAGCAATAAGCTGTATTCTTTCGTGGTGCGTGTGTAGAAGAAAATATGTTGTTGTTATTGTTGTTATGGTCTTCAGTCCGGAGACTGCTTTGATGCAGCTCTCAACCCTACTCTATCCTGAGCAAGCCATTTCATCTCCTCATAAGAACGGCAACCAACATCCGCTTGAATCTGCTTACTATACGCGTCTCTTGGTCTCCCTCTGCGATTTTTACCCCACACACTTCCCTTCAATGCTAAATTTACGATTCCAAAATGTCTAAGAATGTGTCCTACCAAGTGATCTCTTTTTTGGTAAGGGTATGCCAAAAATTCCTTTTCTCACCAATTCTGTTCAGTACCTTGTCATTAGTTATGCGATCTACCCACCTAATCTTTAGCATTCTTCTGTTGCACCACATTTCAAAAGCCTCTATTCTCTTCCTGTCCGCACTGCCTATCATCCATGTTTCACTCCCGTACAAGGCAACACTCCACACAAATGTCTTCAGAAAAGATTTCCTTATACTTAAATTAATATTAGATGTTAGCAAATTTCTCTTTTTCAAAAATGCTTTTCTTCCCATTGCCATTCTGCATTTTATATCCTCTGTACTGCGACCATCACATGTTATTTTACTACCCAAGTAACAAAACTCATCTACCACCTTCATTGTTTCGTTACCTAATCTAATTCCTTCAGCATCGCCTGATTATCTAAGACCGCATTCCATTACTTTTGTTTTGCTCTTGTTAATGTTCATTTTATACGCTCTCTTCAACACACTGTCCATTCCATTTAACTGCTCTTCCAGGTCCTTTGCTATCTCTGACAGAATTACAATGTCATCAGCAAAACGCAATGTTTTTATTTCTTCCCCCTGAACTTTAATCCCTACTCCAAATTTTTCCTTGCTTTCCTTCACCGCCTGCTCAATGTACAAATTGAATAGCATCGGAGAAAGGCTACAACCCTGTCTTACTCCCTTCTCAACTGACGCTTCCCTTTCATGCCCTTCGAGTCTAATAACTGTGGTCTGGCTTTTGTACAAGTTGTAAATAACTCTCCTTTCCCTTTATTTTACCCCTGCTGACTTCAGAATTTGAAAGAGTGTATTACAGTCAACATTGTCAAACGCTTTCTCCAAATCTACAAAAGCTAAAAATGTAGGTTTGCCTTTCCTTAATCTATCTTCTAAGATAAGACGTAAAGTGAGTATTGCCTCCCGGGTTCCTACGTTCCTCCTGAACCCAAACTGATCTTCCCCGAGGTCAGCTTCTACCAGCTTTTCCATTCTCCTGTAGATAATTCGTGTTAAAATTTTGCAACCATGACTTATCAAACTGATGGTTCTGTAATTTTCACACCTGTCTGCACCTGATTTCTTTGGAATGGGGATTATTACATTTTCCTTAAAGCCTGAGGGTATTTTGCCTGTCTCATACATCCTACACACCAGTTCAAATAGTTTTGTCATGGCTGGCTCTCCCAGAGACTTTAGTAGCTCTGAGGGTATATCATCTACTCCTGGGGTCTTGTTCCAACCGAGGTCTTTCAAGGCTCTGTCAGATTCATCTCTCAGTATAGTATCTCCTATTTCATCTTGATCTACTTCCTCTTCCCTTCCTACAACATCGTCTCGAAGTTCGTTTCCTTTGTAGAGCTGCTCTATGTACTCTTTCCACCTTTCAGTTTTCCCTTCTTTGCTGAGAACTGGTTTTCCATCAGTGTCCTTGATATTCATAGAGCTGTTTTTCTTGTCCCCAAATGTCTCTTTTATTTTCCAGTAGGCTGTATCTACTTTTCCCCTTCTTATACATTCTTCTACAGATTTGCATTTGGCATCTAGCCACTCCTGCTTAGCCATTTTGCACTTCCTGTCAATCTCATTTTGTAGTCGTCTGTACACCATTTTGGCTGTTTCATTTACTGCATTTTTATATTTTCTCCTTTCATCAATTAAATTTAGTATTTCGAAAATTATAGAGGGAAACTTTCCCGGTGGGATAAACAAAAATAAAAAAATAGAAAAGAGATGACTTACCAAAAGGACCGGATCGTCGATAGAAACAAATAAAATAAAATAAAATTACACACAAACACACATACAAGCTTTCGCAGCCTAGCTGCTTCGTCAGGCAGAAGGGAAGGAGAGGGAAAAGGAAATAATGAGGATTTTAAGGGAGTGGATAAGGAGTCATTCCAATCCCGGGACAGGAAAGACTTACCTTGGGGGGAAAAAAGGAGGGTAAACAAATACACACACATTTACACAGACGCAAGTACACTTAGGCAGACATACTGTAGAACTGTAGAAAGCAAAGAAGTTAGACAGAGATGCCACTTGAGGCAGAGGCTCTGTCCAGAGAACCAAGGCGAAGATGTTAAGATTGTGGGTGGGAATTCGAATTTAGCGGAGGTTGAGACCAGGTGGGCAACGGGAGGAGAAAATAAGCTGAAGGGCAAGTTCCCATCTCCGGAGTTCTGAAAGGTTGGTGTCGGTGGGAAGTATCCAGATAACCCGGACGGTGTAACACTGCGCCAAGATGTGCTGGCCGTGCACCAAGGCATGTTTAGCCACAGGGTGATCCTCATTACCAACAAACACTGTCTGCCTGTGACCGTTCATGCGAATGGACAGTTTGTTGCTGGTCATTCCCACATAGAACGCTTCACAGTGCAGGCATGTCAGTTGGTAAATCACATGGGTGCTATCGCAAGTGGCTCTGCCCTTGATCGTGTACACCTTCCGGGTTACTGGACTGGAGTAAGTGGTGGTGGAAGGGTGCATAGGGCAGGTTTTACAACAGGGGCGGTTGCATGGGTAGGAGCCAGAGGGTAGGGAAGGTGGTTTGGGGATTTGATAGGGATGGACTAGGAGGTTACGAAGGTTAGGTGGGCGGCGGAAAGACACTCTTGGTGGAGTGGGAAGGATGTCATTAAGGATGGATCTCATTTCGGGGCAGGATTTAAGGAAGTCCATTCGCATGAACGGTCACAGGCAGACAGTGTTTGTTGGTAATGAGGATCACCTTGTGGCTAAAAATGCCTTGGTGCACGGCCAGCACATCTTGGCGCAGTGTTACACCGTCCGGGTTATCTGGATACTTCCCACTGACACCAACCTTTCAGAACTCCGGAGATGGGAACTTGCCCTTCAGCTTATTCTCTCCTCCCGTTGCCCACCTGGTCTCAACCTCCGCTAAATTCGAATTCCCACCCACCATCTTAACATCTTTGCCTTGGTTCTCTGGACAGAGCCTCTGCCTCAAGTGGCATCTCTGTCTAACTTCTAACTTCTTTGCTTTCTACAGTTCTACAGTATGTCTGCCTAAGTGTACTTGCGTCTGTGTAAATGTGTGGGTGTGTGTGTATTTGTTTACCCTCCTTTTTCCCCCCCAAGGTAAGTCTTTCCTGTCCCGGGATTGGAATGACTCCTTATCCATTCCCTTAAAACCCTCATTATTTCCTTTTCCCTCTCCTTCCCTTCTGCCTGACGAAGCAGCTAGGCTGCGAAAGCTTGTATGTGTGTTTGTGTGTAATTTGATTTTATTTTATTTGTTTCTATCGACGAGCCGGTCCTTTTGGTAAGTCATCTCTTTTCTATTTTTTTTATTTAAATTTAGTATTTCCTGTGATATCCAAGGATTTTTTGTAGGTCTTGCGTTTCTACCTATTTTGTCCTCTGCTGCCTTCACTATTTCATCTCTCAATGCTACCCATTCCTCTTCTACTGTTTTATTTCCCCCTGTTTCTGTCAGTTCTTGCCTAAATATCCCTCTGAAATTCTCCAGAACTTCACTTTCCTTCAATTTATCTAGGTCCCATCTCCTTATTTTCCTACCTTTCTGCAGTTTTTTCAGTTTCAGCCTACAGTTCATGACTAACAAGTTATGGTCAGAGTCTATATCTGCCCCTGGGTATGTCTTGCAGTTTATAACTTGATTCCGGAATCTATGTTTTATTATTATAAAATCTATCTGATACTTTCCAGGGTCTCCTGGTCTCTTCCAAGTACACAACCTTCTTTTGTGATTCTTAAACCACGTGTTTGTTATGATTAAATCATGTTCTGTGCAAAATTTTACCAGGCGGCTTCCTCTTTCATTCCTTTTGCCCTGTCCATATTCACCTACTATTTTTCCTTCTCTTCCTTTTCCTACTACCAAATTCCAGTCTCCCATCACAATTAAGTTTTCCTCTCCCTTAACTGTCTGAATAATTTCCTTTAGCTCCTCATATATTTCTTCTATATCCTCATCATCGCCAGAGCTAGTTGGCATATAAACCTGTACTACTGTTGTTGGTGTTGGCTTCGTATCTATCTTGACAATGATAATGCGATCACTGTGCTGCTCATAGTAGTTTACCCGCATTACTATTTTCTTATTCATTATCAGTCCTACTCCTGTGATACCCCCAACTGATTTTGTACTTATAATCCTGTACTCACCTGACCAGAAATCCTGTTCATCCTGCCACCGAACTTCACTAATCCCCTCTATATCTAACTTCAACCTATCCATTTCCCTTTTTAAATTTTCTAATTTCCCTACCCGATTAAGGGATCTAACATTCCACACTTTGATCCGTAGAATGCCAGTATTGTCTTTCCCGATGACAACATCCTCCTGAGTAGTCCCCGCCCGGTGATCCGAATGGGGGACTATTGTACCTCCGGAATATTTTACCCGAGAGGATGCCATCATCATATTTCCATACAGTAGAGCTGCATGTCCTCGGGAAAAGTAACGGCTGTAGTTTCCCCTTTCTTTCAGCCGTTCGCAGTAACTGTGTGGCAAAGCCACATTAGCTGATGTTACAAGGCCAGCTCAGTCAATCATCCAGACTGTTGCCCCTGTAACTACTGAAAAGCTGCTGCCCCTCTTCAGGAACCACACGTTTGTCTGGCCTCTTCACAGATACCCCTCCGCTGTGGTTGCATCTACGGTACGGCTATCTGCATCGTTGAGGTACGCAAGCCACCCCACCTCGGCAATGTCTGTGGTTCATGGGAAAATATAAGTAATAAACAAGGAATAATTTTTCACTGCAACAAAGGAGGCAGAAAAGAGCCTCTGCTGGCATGTAATAGCCTAACAAATCTGCCCGCAATAAAAACACTGCTACTAGCTATCGAAAAACCATAATACTAATTCACTGTGTTGCTTTTACCAACAGACAGATTTTTTTATTTTCATTTTTCAGCTTAAGATAAACCTCAATACTCAACCAGGCCTATTTTATGGTGTATTTGTTCAGTTCAAATGTTACATCTCTATTCTGAGCAACTTTGTGTTGTTGCTTCGAAATGTCACAGTTAACCTGATATGACCTTGCCACAGAGTGACAGCTGACACAGCTACAGCGGGCCTTGCCTGCAGTGCCAGGCCATTGTACCCACCTCAGCCGCTCCTTGCCTCCCCCCACACATGCTTCATCCGGGCATTACCCCCACACCTCCACCCGAGCTACCAAATTTACGACACTGGCTGAAGCATTGTGTGAAGTAGTCATTGTTGCCTGTTTTTCATTTACTGCTTCACGGTTCCGAGTCCTTTTTCCTTGTCATTACTGTACAAAATTGCTGCAATTAGGTCCCTCATTAAACATGTCAATAAATAATACGACTTCAGTACTATTAAACAAGAGTGTCCAAACAAAAGATTCTAATGGGGAAAGGAGGCGTAAGACTAGGGATGTGTGATAATGTATTGGAAGGAAATTACGACTTTTTAGTAGTTATAAAAATTAATTATATGTATAAAAATGCAAAATATATTGAACCATTTGTACTTAATACTGGAATTTAAAGCATGTTTAATTTACAGGAAAAAAAAGACCAGAAAGGACTGAACCAAGTTATGATCCATATGATATAGGAAGAGCTGTTAAGGGAGTCCTAAGCGATGATGAGAAGCTTAAGTTTTTAAAGGATACTTGGCAACCTCCTGCAAACTAGTCTTTTCATACTCAGTTAGAAGGGAAACAAAAATGAAGATTTAAACATGACTGGTTTCACCAGTACAACTGGCTTTCATACAGTGAGATGCTACGTGGTGGCTTTTGTACTGCATGTGTCCTGTTTCCTCCTTCAGGTGCTGGAATCGGCTCCCAGGTACTTATTACAGATTTTCTTAATTCTGAGTAATTGAAACCCTTAACTGGCTTGATAAAAACCATAAATAACATGGAGGTGTTGTTTTAAACTGGAAAAAAAAAAAAAAAAAAAAAAAAAAAAAAAAAAAAAAAAAAAAAAAAAAAAAATTGAGGTACAAGAACGTAAACTATCAAATAGTTTTCAGGATTGGTTATTCAATAAAAATTCCTATGCTTCTAACATTTCAAGTGTTAACAAGGTGTTGGGTTTGCACCATTTTCTCTTTATGTAATTCTTTACCTAAGACATTTTAATTTATTTTTATAGGCTTTGAAAACACTGGTAAAAGAACCATTGACCAAATATAAAAAGGCAACCAAAGATTTTTGTCATCATGAAAACACAAACTACCACAAATTTTGCGTGGAGATGGCTATAGAATTCGCCAAGTCTATGGAGTCAAGTTGGAAAAGTATTGCTGTTGTTCTTGATACCAAGAAATCTTCACTTATTGCAGAAAACCAGAAACGCTTGAGACCTATTATAAAGACTGTGTGCTAGAAATAACCTACCTTTACAAGGACATTGTGATCACGGTTTACTTCCACAGCTAAATGAATAAAACAATGATGACCTTGTAGCAGGAAAACATGGAGTGTTTCAGAGTCTTTTGGCTTTTCATATGGATGCTGGAGGTGCACGTTTAAAACATCATTTCAGTACATGTGGCCAAAACAGTTCTATGATTAGTAATACAGTCCAGAATGAAGTCATATATTGTACTGGTGACGCTATTTGCACCTCAATATCGAGGGATGTGAGAAAGGCTAAATTTTTTAGCATTGTGTGTGATGAAACGACTGATGTCAGCACTAAAGAACAGATGACATTTTGTATCAGGTACATCGACACAGAGACTTTGTTATCAAAGAAGACTTTCTGGGATTCAATGAGCTTAGGTCCACTTCTGGCAGTTCGATTGCAGAAGCCATTGATGAAGAACTCTAGATACTGGGGCTGAGCTATCAATATTTCTGTCCCAGGGCTACGATGGTGGCTCAAACATGGCCGGAAAATTTAAATGAATTCAAACTATTATTTTAAGCAAACAACCATTGGCTATTTATACACACTGTTTTAGCCACTGCTTGAATTTGTGCGTTTCAAAGTCTTGTAATACTCCAACACTTAGAAACATGATGGGAATTGTAGGATCAGTTTCTGCATTCTTGTCGGCCTCTGCAAACAGAAAAAAATATCTTGAAGTAGTTATATCACATCTACCGTTGGAAGAGTCAAAGAAAAAAAATTAAAGACAATGAGTCCAACAAGTTGGGTGGAAAGACACATTACCATTATTACCATCTATTTGTCCCTATCGTGACTTTGCTTGACGAATTTTCAATTAGTCAGGAGACTAACACAGAAACAGCTAGTAAAGCTTGTATGTTCAGTTCTGCTGTCCACAGAGAAGACTTCTTTGTAGCTTTAAGAACTACAGCATATTGCTTGTCTCTAAGACTAAGCGAACAGCTCCAAAGTCCTAAAATGGATTTAACAATTGCCTTAAATCAAACCAATCATCTGCTTGAGGTGTTCAGCAGTCTAAGGAAGGAAGCTGAAGTAGAATTTGGAAGTATTTTTGAAGACTCTCTGAAACTGGCAGAATATATTGGAAGTGTAATAACAATGCTAAGAACTAGTGCAACACAAACCAAATGAGATAATGGTCCTGCTTCAAATGCTCAGGAATACTTCAGGCGGACATTATTTTTACCCATTGTGGATCGTTTCATTGCCGAGCTAAAATCCAGATTCCCACAAGATTTTTGCACCATATTACCACTTGAAGGTCTTATTCCTACGCACTGTTTAAAATACACTGAGGATGAAGTGATCGAGGCATCCCAGAAATATGAGCAGTTTTTGGAAAGTTCTTCACTTATAATGAAAGCAGAGCTGAAACTATGGAAGAAAAAGTGTGCTGATGAAAGTCAAAAGACCTAAAACAGCAATTGAAGCTTTAAAGAACTGTGACAAGCAGTTTTTCCAAATGTATACATTTTACTGCAAATATTTGGGACTATTCCAGTCACCACAAGTACTGCTGAATGAAACTTCTCCACTTTGAGAAGAATAAAGACTTATTTGGGTAGCACAGAGGGGCATGAAAGACTAAATGGATTGGCTCTTGCAAATATCCATAAAGAAAGAGATTTGGACATTGAAAATATCATTGACATACTCAGCAAAAAGAAACAAAGATGAAAGAGTATGACAAATTGGGCAGAAGATGGAAATATGCAGTGATTTTTGTTACATTGTTTTTAAATAGTCTTGTCAAATTCAAGTTTTTACATATCATTTTCTGTATGAGAAAATTTGTAATAACTTATGTATTGTAAGTTGACCTCTTTTATGGTTTATTTAGTTTATAAAGTCTCTTATATTAAAGTTTTTACATTTATGTTGTCTTCTATATGAATAAAATTAATGAAAACTTATTTGTTGTAATTTGACCTCTTTCATGGTTTATGTAGTTTATGAAATCTCCTATGTTATAATATATATTTATTTTACGCTGGACTTCGAAGTAGTTACCAAAACCTAAGCAACACCAAATTTTACTAGTCTGTAGAGGGAGAACCCTAACTCCACTTTTGTTGAGGGATATTCCATGCCCCCCACCCCAACCCCAATTAGCCCCTCCCCACTTGACCAACTTCTAGAACCGCCCCTGTTTGTAAGCCTAGGTACTAAAAACTGCAATAGACAATCCCATAGATTTACACACATTTTTTGACTGAGACTCAGATCCAGACCCTTTGCCTTTTGCAGGAAAATTATCTACCAGTTAAGCTTCCAGCCGGAAATTTTCTCCTACCTTCTACATTTCGCAGTTTTCCTGCATATTCTGCTGTGATTGCATTTAAAATTACTGGATATAAGCTCTGCCTGCTGTGCAATCAATCATCTTTCATCTTTATGCTGAAACATGTTTAGATGAAACTTTTTTTTTTCCATAATAGGCAAACTAAATATTTAGTAATTGTTCTGAATACCTTGCAGTGCTAACAGTCTTAGCAAAAAGATACTGTAGATAAATGGCTCAGCATCAGCATGGAAGTTTGTTTCCAGAATTAATTTAACACGTTTGCTGCGGTCACCATTGCGGGCTGCTAGTGCTCTAGGCGGCCACCTCTAGGCGCATGTGTGCTGAGAGCTGAAATTGTACTCCTGCAGAACCTGTAAGTTCATGTATGTATGTAATATTGACAGCAAATATAATGTCTCACATGAGGTGGTGCTAGAAATAGAAATACAAGTACACTTTATCTGCATGCCGATTACAGTAAAACCTCGTTTTTACATTCTCGGTTTTTACGTTTTCCTGCCATTTACACCATTTTTTGTAGGTCCCGTCAAATTTCCTATGTTTACAATGTTAATTCGCCCTCGTTTTTGCGTTAAGATATTTACACGTTTCCTGCATTTTACGATTTTTGAAAGAATTTTCATGAAGAAAAATGACGTAATGTACATAAATTGATGCTAGCATGGCTTTCCCCATAAAGTATAGCGCTTAAAAATTATTCGCAGTCGAGTTTCTTGACACTTTGGATTTATTCAAACGTATATTTTGCCTTTCGTTGTTGACTTACGACGCGCCGATTTGTGACGATGAAGTTCCTCATTCCACCAGCTTCTTTGCCAGAGCGCTTGGCATGAGAATAACGCTGATTTGTGGCAGTGTAGTTACTCTTTCTGCTAGCTTCTTCGCCAGAGCGGCTGGCGTCTACTCAAACAATCAGAACCAGTTGCTTTGTTGAAGTGAGAATGAAGAGTTGCATTGTTTTTGTGATACATATTTCTGATTAATAAAGAACGTTATCTGTCAAAATTGAGGATCATAATACCCACAACCTCAAAAAAGCGATTATAGTGAGAGATGCCGATCCTATGAAAACGTCACAAAAATACTTATGCATATATTTGTACTCGAGAACGCGAATAAATTCTCTAATATCGTCGTGTGAAACATCTAAAAATACAAAAAGTACGGAACTTTGAGTTTTACTACATAAATAATTACATAATGCCGGTAAATGGCAGTAATTTGAAGATGTGTTACATAGCCTGGAAGCCGTGTCCAAACAATTTCGAAGCGGTTCAGGTAATTTTGTAGATGTGTTACATAGCCCAGCAGTGGCGTCCTCGATTATAATGAATGAAATTACGTCAAAAAATTCTACTTCCCATAAAATTACTAATTCTGTTTGGCACTTAAAATAGCGGCGTCCTCGATTATAATGAATGAAATTACGTCGAAATTTCTACTTTCCATAAGATTACCAGTTTGGCCTGGCGCTTAAAATAGCGGCATCCTCGATTATGATGAATGGAATTATGTCAAAAATTTCTACTTCCCATAAAATTACTAGTTCTGCCTGGTGCTTAAAATAGCGGCATCCTCGATTATAATTTATGAAATTACGTCAAAAAATTCTACTTCCCATAAAATTACATTTTGCCTGGCGCTTAAAATAGAAAAAAATTGGATAACCTTTATTGTATAATAAACTACTTGGCGAGTATTTAGATGCCAATTATGTACATATATCACAAATAAACTACAAAAATGCAAGGCTGATGCAGTAAGCATATTTTACCATTTAAAACATTATTTCCTGCATTTTACATTTTCCTGCATTTTACACCATTTTACTTAAGTCCCTTGAAAAGCATAAAAACGAGGTTCTACTGTATATGATAAATGCTGCAAGCTGTCTGATGATTATAAGCATCATATAAATTTATTGCAAACAATTCTAACAACGCCTCTTATTTATTGATTTTATTGCAAGCTGGAAAGAAAATGAAATTCAAACAAGCAATAAATTTGCTTCATTGAGAAAGAATTACAGTCTGAAAACACCAAAAGGTTTATCAAACGGACAAAAAGAAACAGGTCTCATCTGCAATGTGGTGCTATGGAAACACAATCCCATATAACAAATAAGTTTTCAAGGCGTATAGGCGATGTTTTTATAGCAAACCACTAAAGACGAATACACACAACTGCAGACCGGGAAACATTACGTGATATTTTTTGGTGGCTTGTACTAACACGAGTGCACAGTCGAACAAACTAAACTGAGTACTCAGCTAGTGAATGCGCCACTTATAAGCATTACCCACACCGGCATGTTAATCGCGGAAATGCTTATAAGCGTTGGCAGCGCTGGCGTGTTGATCGCTGAAACGCTTATAAGCATCAGTCGCGGCAAACGTGTTAAATCGTATTTACAGGTGTGCCTAATTGAGACTCAAACCCTAACCCTGTGTTTCATGTTCAAATATTAGTAATTCACACCCACATTTCTCAAACTACCCTCTGAGCTCTACTTCTGAGAGAAAATTTGGCCATGAAAGATAAAAGTTCAGGGTTTAGGTTTCAGTTTGGTACATAGTTTTAATGTCAAGAAGTTTCAGTATTGAAATTTTTTCAAAGCCCATGGATCCTGTTGATCCTCATGTAGGGCAACCAACTCTCACTTATTTTGAGAGTTCTCCCATATTTTAGCACTTCTTTCTAAACCTACTGGCTTACTGAGAGGAATGTGTGCTTGCTTCATGACTAATACTGGTAACCATGGATTCACTCACCTCATATCAATCAGCAGCTGTGTTGTGAGCAGTATACTGAAGTAATAAGTACTTGCCAAAGTGGATTGTAGAGATGTTTGTATTTTAACTCCCTCATTGTATTATTTACTTCTCAATTGAGCCACTCAACACATTCGGGAATGCTTGGAAAGAAGCATACTGACAGACAGATCCCTTAAGTTGGCACCA
Organism: Locusta migratoria; assembly: GCA_026315105.1. Classification (NCBI taxonomy): domain Eukaryota; kingdom Metazoa; phylum Arthropoda; class Insecta; order Orthoptera; family Acrididae; genus Locusta; species Locusta migratoria. The sequence continues at coordinate 127,266,732 of CM048748.1, read as the reverse complement.
ATCAAAAATAAAGGACTGCAAAAAATATACTGATCAGCAACAGTTAGCATATCCATTTCTTTGGATTGGTATTTTCATGCTGATCTTGATTTAACACCACATGTGAATCACTATACACATTTTTGGACTCTATAACATATTTATTTTTTATTTATTTATCCTCCCCCCCCCCCCCCACGCACACACACAAACACTTTTTAAAGTTGCCCAAAGTAGTATACCATATTATAGACTAGATTAAAAGGTGTTTTTTCTTCTTAGATTTGTAACATTTTTGTCATTGAAACCAAGAAAATAGGGAGTAGTTGAGTAGCTGAAATTGCAATTGCAATTAAATCTCCATTAGAAACATGATCCAATGTTGGTCTTTATTCTCACTGTGTAGTGTATCTTCAGTTATGGATGAAAAAAGCAGGATATATATTTTTGTTCTACCATTCCCACTACTGAAGTGCACTGCAGTGGCATCTGTTGGCAATACATGTTTCTTAAGCAGTTTTTAATAGATATTTATCATAATAGTCCCAAAAAACAATTTAGGATGGATAACAAGTCACTGTAAATCCATTCACTGAGCTGCTGACATGCACAAAAAATAGGCAGTCACATTGAAGCAACTTTCTGCCATGGCCTTTGTCAGAAAAAGACACACATATATTCACACAATCACTCAAACAATTTTACAATCACAAATACCAACTCTAGCTGCTCCATGGTAGTTGTGTGTGTATAGTTGTTTTAGTGATTGTGTACGTATGTGTTTCTCTTTCTAACAAAAGCCATGGCTGAAAATTTAAGTTGTGATTGTCTATTTTTCTGCCTGTTAGCAGCTCAGCGAATGTCTTTACGGTGAGTTATTTTCTTGTTGTTGTTGTTGTTGGTTTTAAGGGGACTAAACAGCTAGGTCATCAGTCCCAGTTATTTTCTATTCTCCATTATTGACATTCCACTTACATTTTCCATTTATAGAATAATTAACCTTTTTATATTGAGAGCTTACATTACCCATAATGTTATTTTGCCTTATGTATATAATAGAGTTAGAGGAACTACACGCAAGAAGTCTAATCAAATTGCTTCCCATTCATAACAATTCTCATCTTCAGTAAACCTTATAATAACAATAACTCTCAATGCTGCTTTTTATTTTTCACAGTTTAAATTATTAGATAGCTTGAAATTTATAAATGAAGGAAAGAAATACGAGGTTTGGGGAAAAAGTCATGGCATCCGTTTTCCTTCTCGTAGATGTGTGAAGTGATCACAAATAAGTGTTGTTTGGAGGTTCTGCAGGCATAGTGTTAATGCAGAACAACAGATGGCTCTGTGATAAGCTGGTAGTAGAGTCTGTGAAATAAGTCAGTTGATAAGTGGCATGCAATATGGAAGTAACCCGTTTTGAGCAGTGTGCTTACATCAAAATACCGTTCTCCAAATGAGATGTGAATTGGAGGAAGCCCTTGGGAATAAAGCCCTACTATACTGTAAAATAGCACCCTGGTTAGGAAAGTTTCAGCAAGGATGTTTGTCAGCCAGTGATGAGCACCATTCAGGACGACCTATCAGTGTGTAAACCAATGTGGCACATGTCACTGAGCAGCTCCTGGATGAAGACATGGTGGATGCTACTGGAGTTAGAGAGGACAAATGGTATGGATAAACTCACCACCCACAGGGTATTGCATAATGAGCTGCAACTCCACAAAATCTCAGCACAGTGGGCACCACATGCACTGACAGAAGTTCAAAGATAAGTGCGCTATGCAATATGCTCCGACCACCTTGCATGCTGGCAACAGGGCAGTGATAAATTCTTGTCACAAATAATCACCATCGATTAATTTTGGGCAGGGCATACAAACCAGAACTTAAATGTCAGTCTGCAGAGTGATAACATGCTGGATTACCTAGGACACATAAATTCTGCTGGAATCCTTCCCCAGTCATATTGATGGTGATCATCACATATGAAGTGAAAGGTGTCATTGTTTGCTACTTTGTTCCACATGTCAGAACAGTGACTGCACAGTAATATAGGGATTTCCTGGTGTAACAGGCACAGTGTGGTGTTCAGGAGAAACATCTTGATTTTGTGGACAGTTGAATAATCCTGCACAACAATGCAAGTCACATAAAGCAGAGTGTTAGGGGCAGCTAGTGCAATGTTGGGGATGGAAAGAATAGGAACACCCACCAATTTGACATTTTGTCCTATGACTGCGATCTCATTCCAAATTTTAAGGAACCACTACTTGGAATGCAGTTTGTAACATGAGAGGACATTGCTAATGATGTCCACAAACAGGTGACCCAATTCAGACATGGCACGGCAAACGCTGCGACAGATGGTATTCAGCACCCCCCATCATTGGCAGTGTGTGGTGACAGTAGCAGGGAACAACTTTGAAGGTCTGTAGGTCCAGGTTTATCATGTCAACTGTATGTGTACTGTGTTGTCATTCTTTTGCACCGTGAAAGCCATATTGCTCTGTATACTACCATAGTAAATTAGTGTTACAATATTTCATTGGTATTCATTGTCCACAATTTGTACTTTCATCTGTATATGTCTCATTTTCCAACCAGCCTGGTATTTGCAAGGGGGAGAAATAGTTGTCATGACTTGCGCCCCAACACTCATAAATTCTTTTAACCATTTTTGTTTGATATACAAGACATAGTACAGCTCCCCCCCCCCCCCCCCCCCTTGTTTCATGGAGACCGAGAACAGCAGCTGAATTTTGACAGCAGATACTATGTTTAAAATGTATACAGCAAGTGCAGAAATCTTTACATGTGAGAAATCTATTTGTAATTGTTAGACAAAAAGTATGAATATTAATTAAAACATTGAGTTCTCAAATGAATCGTCTTTAATGATTGCATTATCAATGGGATATTAAACCTAAGTTTCCTTTCTTTTTTACTTCTTCATTTTCTTGATTTAAACACTTGTGCAAATACAGATTGAAACATGAACTTTTTTCATGCAGGTAGGGGATTCAATTTTAATATATTTTTTTAGTGGAAAGAAGCAACAGTATATTCATTAACTTCATACTGAAAGAACGTGTGCTTTTAAATCCATATAAGGTGACTGTAATTGGTTTACAGATCAAAATGATTTGTAAATAGCCAATGTGATGAGTGAAAACTTATACTAATACTTAAATGACATCTGTGAAATTACTTTCATAAATTGATGCAATCATTTTGTTTATAACCTACTTCTAAAATCAAATTTAAGGGTCACCACTAACTTATATCATTTGTCAATAACAATAATTGGCAATTTTGCACACTGTGCAATTGAAATATTTCCCCACTTGAAGGCAGTATTCTACAAATGGAAGACGAAGTGGAGGAAGATGAGATAGGAGATATGATACAGCGAGAAGAATTTGACAGAGTGCTGAAGGACTTGAGTCGAAACAAGGCCCTTGGAGTAGACGATATTCTGTCTGAACTGCTGACATTGTTAGGAGAACCAGTCGTGAAAAAATTGTATCACCTGGTATGCAAGATATATGAGACGGGGGAAATACTCTCAGACTTCAAGAAGAATATTGTAATTCCAATTTCAAAGAATGCAAGTGCAGACAAGTTTGAAAATTACAGAACTATCAATTTAATAAATCATGGTTGCAAAATACTAACACAAATTATTTATAGACAAATGGAAAAAATTGTGGAATCTGACCTCGGGGAAGATCAGTTTGGATTTAGCAGAAATGTAGGAACACGGGAGGCAATACTCACATTAAGATTTATCTTAGAAGATAGGCTAAGGAAAGGAAAACCTACGTTTTTAGCGTTTGTTGGTTTGGAGAAAGCTTTTGACAATGTCGACTGGAATACACTCTTCCAAATTCTGAAGGTAGTAGGGGTAAAGAGAAGAGTTATATTCAACCTATACAAAAACCAGACAGCGGTTATTAGAGTCGAAGGGGAAGAAAGGAATGCTGAGGTTGGGAAGGGAGTAAGACAGGGTTGTAGCCTTTCCCCAAAAATGTTCAATCTGTACATTGAACAGGCAGTGAAGGAATCGAAGAAGAAATTTGGAGAGGGCATTAAAGTGCAGGGAGAAGAAATAAAAACATTGCATTTTGCCGATGACATAGTAATTCTGTCAGAGACTGCAAAAGATCTGGAAGAGCAATTGAATGGAATGGACAGTGTCTTGAAAGGAAGATATAAGATGAACATTAACAAGAGTAAAACGAAGGTAATGGAATGCAATGTCAGAAAATCAGGCGATGCTGAAGGAATTAGATTAGGTAGTGAGACAATAAAAGTAGTAGCTGAATTTTGTTATTTGGGTAGCAAGATAAATTCTGATGGCCGAAGTAAAGAAGATATAAAATGCAGAATGGCTATGGGAAGAAAAGCATTTCTAAAGAAGCAAAGTTTGTTAACATCCAATATTAATTTAAATGTTAGGAAGTCCTTTCTGAAAGCATTTGTCTGGAGTGTAGCATTGTATGGGAGTGAAACGTGGATGATAAGGAGTTCAGATAGGGGGATGATAGAAGCTTTTGAAATGTGGTGCTACAGACGAATGATGAAAATTAGATGCGTAGATCACGTAAGTAATGAGGAGGTGCTTAATCGAATCGGGGAAAAAAGGAGTTTCTGGCATATCCTGACTAAGAGAATGGATAGATTGGTTGGACACATTCTGAGACATCAAGGACTTGTCAACTTAGCATTAGAAGAAAGTGTTTGGGGTAAAAATCGTAGAGGGAGACTGAGGGAAGAATATAGTAAGTAGATTAGAAAGGATGTAGGTTGCGGAACATATTCTCAGATGAAGAGACTTGCTCAGGACAGGGTAGCATGGAGAGGTGCATCAAATCAGTCTGCGGACTGAAGACCACAACAACAACATAAAATAGAAATTAAATAAGGTTGCTACACGAATATAAAGGTTTTGACTGGCTGAATCACAGGAGGGAAGTGGCAAAACCACGAAGTATAAAAAACAAGTGAAATTTAACCCCAACTCAGATCCCAGTCTATTTTGATCTACAAAAGCGTCCCCTCTGGCACACGATAAACTCCCACCTGACTACTACCATTCAACTCCCCTTCCTCAGCAGATGCGTAGGTGCAACCTTACTGTCTTTCTGTAGAACAGAGATGGAGTTTCCAAAGACCAGCTGATGGAGTGCAGTGTTGACAGCAGCAGTCGTGAATGTGGACTGATACGAGTAGAACAAGTTTTGACGGTTAAGCTGACCATAATACTATAGTGAAAAATAAAACTCTTCTTTCCAGAAACGGTACAAATTCTGATTATGAGTGGTGTAGCTGACAGCAAACATGCACTTCAGAATATTACAAGTTTCAATTTATACTACAGTAGCCAAGCAGGACTCTTAACACCTGACTGTGCAGAAAGTACACTGAAATAATTCAAAGTCCATGATCTGTATAGGAGAACAGCTCCAGCCAGAGACTTCAAGACAGCACGATCTGGCCAGGTGCGCGACCCAGACCAGAGTAACTTCTCCCTACACCAAAATTTTCACAACTCAAAATCTTCCTGTAAAGCCTCTCTCATTGTTGACATCAAGCCAATCACAAATTTTGCTTAGTTGCCCAACCAATGGAATACAAGAACTATTGTTCAACTCACCAGGCTCCTTCCCCATGAAACTGTCCCACAGTGAATTCTGCACGTAAGCCAAAATTTCTCAGAAATCCATAGAAATTGCGGACCATTGGAATGAATCTGTAGATGCTGAAATGACTTTATTGCACCGCTCTAACTTCCTCAGAAATCACCTCGGCCATTTACACAAACATTCACAGACGCCCGCCCCCGGTGTTCCATAAATTAGGGCGCACATGCAGACCAGAACAACGGCCAACTTTTGCCACCTCTGCTCATTGTACACCGGTGCCCTTCCGGTGTGTCGTGACCAGAGAGCCTCCCTACACAATACAGCACCGTAGCGGCTAAACAAACTACCTGGCCTCAGGTTACCCACAGACATGCCCAGCCCAAATATAAATGTCCATCTACAGATGGAGTGGTTTCACCATGGGTGGTGGCAATCAGCGCTCACCCTTCCAGCGGTGTCGCTGGAATGCCTTGGAGTCCAGTGCCAGCTGTCACCGGTGCCACATCGTAAACAGCGCTAAGTATCTGAATTTAATTTGTATCAAATTTAATTTGCCAGTCTAGTTCATTTTCGTTAGTACTCTGTTTTAAGAGGTTTATTCCCGCGTACTTGCAGATTTCATTTGTACTACTGTTTTAATAGTTTATTCTATCGTATTTGATAAATACCGTTGTGTTTAGTCTTCGTCTTTGACCGGTGTATTTCAAAACAAGTCAGAGACCGTTACTAAAGCTCGTTATCAGTCAGTCCAGTGCCAGCTGTCACCAGTGCCACATCCTGAACAGCGCTAAAGCTGCCGGACTCAGTTTTGTTGATTTGACAGTGTAGTTACCACTGACCACAGTTCAGTCAGCAGCCAGCCGCCTTCATTAGAGTACTAGGCTTCATTAAAGTTGATTATTTAATTTTCTACTTTCTGCAGTTAATTGTATTGATAGGATGGATAGGATGTGTGCCTGCTGTGTGTGGACGCAGGAGGAGTTGGCCACGGTTCACGAACAGCTGAGCGTGCTGCTGTCTACGGTCAGCCGTCTTCAGGCTGCTGTCTCGGGGTGCAGCGATGGTGGGGAGTCTGGTGCGTCGAGTGGGACACCTCAGGTCTCTCACGCTTCGCTCTCTGTCCCTGCTACTGAGGCACCTTCAGGTGTACCGGACGTCGTCGAGTCGCCTTCTCCGTAAGGGGAGTGGCGGGTTGTACGGCGTTCGCGTCGCTCGAGGCGGAAGACCAATGTGGAGGCTGGACGTCCGTCCGCGCCCGTTCGTCCTGTGAGTGGATGTGTGGCCACTCCTTCAGCAGGGTCCGAGCAGGTGCACGGGGGGAGGGGATTATTAGTTATTGGGAGCTCCAATGTTAGGCGCGTGATGGAGCCCCTTAGGCAGATAGCATTCAGATCTGGAAGGAATTCCAATGTGCACTCGGTGTGTCTGCCGGGGGGCCTCATCCGAGATGTGGAGGCGGCCTTGCCGGCGGCTATCGAGGGTGCGGGGTGCAGTAGACTGCAAGTCGTGGCTCACGTCGGCACCAATGACGCTTGTCGCTTGGGTTCTGAGGACATCGTCAGGTCCTACGAGCGGCTGGCGGAATTGGTGAAGGCTGCTGCCTTCGCACGCGGGGTGCAAGCAGAGCTGTCGATTTGTAGCATTGTTCCCAGGGTTGATCGAGGTCCTTTGGTTTGGAGCCGATTGGAGGGACTGAACCAGAGGCTTCGCCGACTCTGTGACAGTCATGGCTGCAGATTTCTGGATCTGCGTTATCGGGTGGGGAATTGTAGGGTGCCCCTAGATAGATCAGGGGTGCACTACACTAAGGAATCGGCTACTCGGGTAGCAGAGTACTTGTGGAGTGCACATGGGGGTTTTTTAGGCTAGGCGCTAACTCTGATGAGCACTCGCCTGTCAGCATTCAAACAGCGAATTCAGGCCACGTTCGGAACAAAAATTCGAACATAAAAATATTAGGCGCGAACTTACAGAGTATTAGAAACAAAGTTCCCGAATTTGCAGCGCTGCATGGAAGTTATTGCGCTCAGATAGTTTTAGGCACCAAAAGCTGGCTAAATGATGATGTGGCAAGTTCAGAAATATTTAGCGAAGCGTGGAATGTATATCGGAAAGATAGATCTGATACAACTGGAGGAGGAGTGTTCATCGCTGTGGACAAAGATATTGTTTCTATGGAGATCGACGTTGAAAGTAACTGTGAAGTTATCTGGGCACGTATAACAGGTCTAAAAGAAGTAAAGTTAATAGTTGGGTGTTTTTACCGGCCCCCCAGTGCTGCTGTAGCAGTTTTAGAATCATTCAAGGAAAGTCTACACCAGGTAGTGCATAGGTATCCGGGCCATGTAATATTAGTCGGATGTGACTTCAACCTTAAGAGTATAGATTGGGACCTCGCTAGTTACATTTCAGGCAGTACAGACAAGCAGTCTTGCGAGCTACTTTTGGACACATTCTCCGAAAATTGTCTTGAGCAGTTAAACCGGCAACCCACGCGCAATGGAAATATTCTAGACCTTATAGCCACAAACAGGCCTGACCTTATTAACAATGTCTGTGTAGAGACAGGAATTAGTGATCATGATATCGTCATAGCATCGATGGTGACGAAAGTTCATAAACTAATCAAGAAGGCTAGGAGCGTGTTTTTGTTGGGAAGAGCCGACAAGCAAATGTTACGATCGCACTTAGAAAATGAATGGGCATCGTTTAATTCCGGGACTATGGATGTAGATGAATTGTGGACTAAATTTAAGTACATTGTTTAAAAAGGGTTAGAGAAATATGTGCCAGTAAAGACGATTAAGGATGTAAAAGATCCACCGTGGTATAATAATAATGTTAGAAAGCTGCTGAGAAAGCAAAGGCTGTTGCACTCTCGATTCAAAAAAGAACACGCAAATGATGACAGACAAAAGTTAGTAGAGATTCGTGCGTCTATAAAAAGATCGATGCGTGAAGCATACAATAATTATCACAGCCATACCTTAGCAAAAGATCTTTCCGAGAACCCGAAAAAATTATGGTCCTATGTAAAATCGATAAGCGGGTCAAAGCCCACTGTCCAGTCACTAGTTGATCATTTCGGGGCAGTAATAGAAGAAAGCAAACGGAAAGCTGAAGTTCTAAATTTAACCTTTAAGAAATCTTTCACGCAGGAGGACCGCACAAATATACCATCATTTGATCAACGTACTAATTCCGAAATGGGGGACATAGCAATAGGTATTTCCGGTGTAGAGAAGCAGCTGAGAGAGCTAAATACGAAAAAGTCTGCTGGTCCGGATGGAATACCAGTTCGGTTTTACAAAGACTATTCTGCGGCGTTGGCCCCCTACTTAGCTTGCATTTATAGCGAATCTTTAATTCAGCGCAAAGTTCCTAGTGATTGGAAAAAAGCGCAGGTGACTCCCGTGTATAAGAAAGGAAAGAGAACTGACCCATACAATTACAGGCCAATATCGTTGACATCAGTTTCATGTAGAATTTTGGAGCATATTCTCAGTTCAAATATAGTAAATTTCCTTGAAACGGAAAAGCTTCTTTCCATGAATCAGCACGGGTTTAGGAAACATCGTTCATGTGAAACTCAGCTTGCCCTTTTCTCACATGACATCTTGCGAGCCATGGACGAAGGGCAACAGGCGGATTGTGTTTTTCTCGACTTCAAAAAGGCGTTCGACGCGGTGCCACACTGCAGACTGCTAACGAAGATACGAGCTTATGGAATAGGTTCACAGATTTGTGACTGGCTGGAAGACTTCCTAAGTAATAGAACGCAGTACGTTGTTCTTGACGGCAAGTGTTCATCAGAGATGAGTGTATCGTCAGGCGTGCCCCAGGGGAGTGTGATAGGACCGCTATTATTTTCTATCTTTATAAATGATCTGATGGACAGAGTAAGTTGTAATTTGCGGCTGTTTGCTGATGATGCTGTGGTGTATGGGAGGGTGTCGTCTGTAACTGACTGTAATAGCAAACAGGTTGACTTAGACAAAATTTCTAGTTGGTGCGAAGAATGGCAGCTAGCTCTCAATGTAGAAAAAGTAAGGTGATGCGCATGAGTAGAAAAAACAATCCCATAATGTTCGAATACAGCATTAGTAGTGAGCTTCTTGATGCTGTCGCTTCGTTCAAATATCTAGGCGTAACATTGCAGAGCGATATGAAATGGAACGAGCATGTAAGGACAGTTGTGAGTAAGGCAGACAGCCGACTTCGGTTTATAGGGAGAATTTTGGGGAGATGTACTTCACCTGTAAAGGAGACCACGTATAAAACGCTTGTACGACCACGTCTTGAGTATTGTTCAAGTATTTGGGATCCGCAGCAGATCGGTTTGAAGGAAGACATAGAGGCGGTTCAGAGGCGAGCAGCTAGATTTGTTACCGGTAGGTTCGACCAATGCGCGAGTGTCACGGAAATGCTCCGGCAACTCAATTGGGGATCGCTGGAAGAAAGACGACGTTCTTTTCGTGAATTTTTGTTAAGTAAATTTAGAGGGCCAGAATTTGAAGCTGAGTGTAGTACGATCTTGCTGCCGCCTACTTACATTTCGCGTAAAGATCACAAAGACAAGATAAGAGAAATTAGGGCTCGTACGGAGGCATATAGGCATTCTTTTTTTCCTCGTTCAATTTGGGAGTGGAATAGGAAAGGAAATGCCTAGTAGTGGTACAGTGTACCCTCCGCCACGCACCTTACGGTGAATTGCGGAGTGTGTATGTAGATGTAGATGAACCTGCTTCAGAGAACTTGCCGCCAGCAACCCCCACCCCCTCGCGGAACCACAAAAGTGCCGGTCTGCTGGTGTCACCAGCGTGTTCTGCTTCAGAAGACAATTATCCCATCAGCGATACTCAAAATAATCAAAAACAGAGTATACTCCCAGTGAACAGAATTACCTCCCAAACTTCTATCCTCCGATAATTACAAGACAAATGAAAGAAACTGAATATAAACAAGGTAATACTGTTGATATCCTTCTGGAATAAATCCAGACAATAGTGTCCAAATAAAATGGTGCAAATAATTCTGAAATAGGACCACCACCTCTCAATACTAAAGTTTTTTTACTGATTGCAGTCACCATTTTTTTAATTAATTAATTTTTTTTATTGACTTGTGATATTTCAATTTGTGAGGCTTATATAACCCTTTGCAATCTGTGAAGAATGTAAAAGGCATTTGCTTAAGTTCTCACTGCAGTGCTGGTATCTTTTCATCATGGTTGTTTGTTATGTCTGTTTGCCATGCACATCTATCATGGATGTAGACTTTGGATTGTGACATAGCTATACCAGAGCTGCATTGCGATACAACTTCTCCTTAAAAGTTGAGAGTACAACAGCCATATTTTCTCTTGGAAGGGGCCAAAGAAACACAGTACACCATTAATGCACAAATTTACCCACCACACAAATCACAACACCTTTACTTTTACATATACATCATATTTTCCACACATCACCACATCCCCATTACATCTCTATCACACTCGACTGTTGTGTGTGACTTGATTTACTCAAAATTAAATCAGGATTCTGTTATCTCCACCATGGTGTTACAATTCTATTAAACACATGTTTTCTATTGCACTTTATAGTTCCCCTTTTTGTTTACTGTAAACTGTTTATAGTTATTTTACAACATAATTTCTGACATAAAGTTTCATTGATGCAATTATACATACCTCTGAGTAAAATGTTTTTGAATTCATGGTGTGGATTGAATATATTTGTTATTATATTGATCTTATTTGTTATTATATCGATCTTATCTACAAGTTATCTCCATATACCAATTCATCATCATAAAATAAATAAATAAATAAATTCTCCGAGTATGGACATGTTCAATGTCTGCTCTTAAATGAAAGCTTCTCCTCTGCACACTTCATTCAAGCACGTATCAGTTATTACTTACCCATAGAAGTAGAATTTTAGATTACCGCTCTTCTTGTTTATGCAGCTGTATTTTTCAGCCCGAATTGTTACTACACTGGTCTACATTCTGCCCATCCATCGCAAAAAATAGAATTTAGTATTGCTATTTTTCTACAGTCATACTTCAGTAATATTCATTTTAAACACTAATTTCTAGATATTTACATTCTGTGTATAAAAAACAAATAAGAGCATAAGACTACTAATACTGTGAGAATGAAGTCAGAAACTCGATCATCAGTCTACTTTGTGACCATGTATTTACATTGAATGAATCATTGCATTTTTAAGTGCATTTCTCTTCTTTATCCTTCTAGCTTTCTCTTGTTCCTACTAATCTCTGCATGAAAATGTCGTCATATCTGTATATGTAATTGTTTCAATTATAAGTGTGTATGTACAACTTCCTAATGTATTTGTCTCCTCTATACATGCTAAATCAAAATGTTTATAAGAATGACTCATAACCTACATTTTAATACTATTTAAATATTTACATATAAAAAAATCATAAATTTATATTATTCATGAAGTATCCTCCTCTCTCTTGGATGCCACCTCAGCATACACTATCACTACCAGTAAAAATGTTATTTTTTCATGACCCACAAATGAAGTGGTTAATAAAAATTACTTATCTTCTAAATACTATTTGATTATTCCTAGATGCATAGATATATCCACAAATTTCATTGGTGTCAGTCTGTGCTCATATGTGTGTCAGTCACATAAATAAGTCAACAGTTAGTAGAATAATGGACAATGTTGAAATGTAATTGTGTAACTCCTGAGAGGAAGGTTGTTACAGGCATGTTACCTAGTGTATGTGAAATGATTTGTACACAGTATCCTGTATTGTTTAATAAATGCATTTATTTAATATTTTGTATATCTACAAAGAAATGTTGTAAATTCTTTTGCTTCGGTATAGGAAAGAATTAGTACTTCTAATTATCATTCTCATTTACTACTTTTGTCAACCTCACCTTATTAGGAAAACCTGATCTTTGCTGATTTATAGCATTGTGTAAACAACGCTAAACTGTACAGGGTGAAGCACAATAAGTCACCCAATTGAATTTTGATCCTACAAGTATACTATTGGGGCAATAGCTTTCAAATATTGCACACTGCTTTGTATAGTTCGTGGAAATTGTGCCAGATGTCCTTGTGAATTCATCACTTCTGTGTTGTGTGTCCACCATTTCAGTTCGCCACGATAGTGGACAAATGATGGTTGACTATCACACAAAAGATGAAGATTGTGTTACTGTTTATGGCGACGAACAGCGTTACATTGATATGGAAACTGTTTCGGGCTCATTTTGACCACAGTGGGCTCTCAGCCCACAGAAAATACACAGATTACATCAAAAATTTGAAGGTACTGCATCTGTTTTGGAGCACCATAGGCCACATGCATGTACTGTACTGCTGCAAAACGTTAAAGCAGTTCAAGTGGTGGTGACTCATAGTCCGAATAAATCAATAAGAAGAGCCTGTGCCAAGTTGGGAATTTCACGCTGATCTGTTCAAAGAATTATTCAATCGGAACTTCGCTTGTATCCGTACAAGTTGACTATGGTGCGTAAGCTTATTGCGAGTGATGAGGAGCGATGGCTTTTAACAATCCTTGGGTTACTGTGGGATTGTTATAAATTTTATTACTCAGCTTTTTCGAATTCCTGGCGGTGTAACAGTAGAAATGTGGCACAGACTAATTTCATCTTCATAAAATTTATTAATAACAGATGTACAACTAACAAACATAGACTGCAGGTTCCAGACTAGACTGATTACAAACTTCAGACAAGGTAAATAATTGACTGTCTAAGAAATTGACTGACTAACTCCTCGGCACGCAGTGCCTACTCTAAATAAGTTTGCTAACAATGCTTGTTTAATTTTTCACTGTTAGTTACACACAAATAATTGAAACTTTCAAATTAACACAGATGCCAATTATATGATACGATCATCCATTACAGAACCTTTGGATATGTCATGTACCGGTGGTTTGCCTGATGAGCGGACAACCCGCAATGCTAGGTACAAGTGTGTGGATGCATATCAGTGACGCATTTCACAGCGGCAGTTCCGGAGTCACCACAGGACGCGATGAGCACCACCAGAGAGCGCATTAAACCGGAACTATTTTCCTCTGCACAGTCGCGTGAGACCAGCTCAAGACTGCCATGTATCACTGTGCGTCGACTATTTAGGGGCAGCGCAGTGCAACACGGCGGCAGTTCTCTGCCAACTGCCTACGAGAACCGTAGCTGAGGGATCACTACTGACACCTCTGGGGAAGTGTCTCTGCTAGTGACGCCGCGCCTCCTGGACTTCCAGCAACAGAATATATCGTCCGTCTCTGTCTCCCTGGCTTGTACGTAATTGGTGAAAAAGAAAACTTTTCATTGATGTTTGTTGTTTTTGCCGTAGTTTCAGAAGTTTGTTTTGTTTCCAGAAGGTGATTAGTTTGTCTTGTCAATAAACCCAATTTTTCTGTCAGACAGTGTCTTTCAGTTATTATCTCCTGATGCGAAATATAGCAGGATACATATTTCAAAGTGATTATCAGGAGTTAAATCAGCTTAATACTTCAAAAATTACAATATGTAGTTTTATTAGTTATTATTGTTATTATTATTATTCATAGCTGGGTATGAGGTCCACCTGATATGCATAACACTGTTTTATTATGCACTCAAACTAGTTTCAGTACCTCTGTGCCATCATCAGTGGGCTTTCAATTGCAAACACGGCAAGAATAAGAGCTGCAAATCAAGAAAAGGATGATTATTATTCATAGCATTAGTTAATTATTGAACTAATATTTCGAGTTCTGAACGTCATTAATGATACAGTTAGGTTTCCATAACATTGCATATTTGTCCTGATATAATTATGAATCTTGATTAATTTCCATTTACCCAATAATCAGAGTAACAGTGCTTTAATATGACAGATTCTCGATAACTCTGTCATTGAAAGTAATAGCTGTACAGATTTCTTGAACAGAATCATAAATTAAATTGTCTATTACCTTCACAAATGCCAGATAATTGCCAGGAGTGTCCTAAATTACAAATGGAAAATTATGGATGGAAAGGTACATGAATTATTGCATGTCGCACAGTAAATACAGTGTCAAGAGAAAGGTAGATAGCAAAAGAATCAGGGTATTGGGCGATGGAATAGGAAATGGTATCGAGTAGTAGCATAAAGGTTTATTCTAGCTGTTACATTACAAACTGAAGTTTGCAAGGTGGGTAATCGAGCAAGACCAAGAGGCAGTGCTACGCAACACATGGTTTTCTAATGAAGCTTATTTTTATGTGTACGAATAGAATGTTTGACAGTGGCCATATAAACCTCCTTGAAGAATCTACACAAAACACACCTATGGGGAGAAAGTGTGCATATGGATTGCGATGTCAAGCCATGAAATAATCAGTTCATTCCTTTTTGATGCTACACTAACCAGTGAATGCTATTTACACATGCTGTGAAATCAGTTCTTTGCTCAACTCATGGCCTCAGGTTTTCTATTGAGACACAAAGGTTTATGCAGGATTTAGCAGACACCCATACTGCCAACATTGTGCTCAATTTCCTACACAAAAGACTTTGCCGAAGGGTATTGTCAAATAGATTTCCAGAATGTTATGCAGGAAATGGAATCTGGACACCCCAGAGCCCAGGCATTAATCCATATGAATTTTTCCTTTGGGTCTTCCTTGAAGAGAGGGTGTACCACAAAAAAACCGAAAATGGAGTGCAACTAAGGGAGTAATGCAATGCCATTTCAGAAGGTGTGTGTTGGAGAGTCATCACAGATGCACGTGTGCACCAGCACTCATATTGAACATGTGATTCATTAAGTTGTATCTACAAGCTGTATTCTTTATCTCTACATCAATAAATTATAAATCTTGTCAACAACAAATATGTTATCCATGAAACAAATCACGTGACTTATTGTGCACCACCCTGTATATCTTGTAATGGCTTGCTTGTGTATGTATAAAAATATATTTTCAGTAATAAGGTATTATCAGTTGTATAATGTTACTATTGTACTGCCATAATCATGTGGAATGTAAATGATCACAAGAACACAGAATGATTTCTTTTTTTAGCATAATAGCTTACCTGAAGTGACCTATTAATAGTTATCAAATTCCGTTATTTTTAGCTTGTATATGTTGATGAAATTACACTGTGGACTCACTTGCTAGTACAGTTTGGTTTCTGTATAGTTTGACAGTGTTGCTAACAACTTGCTTTTATGTCGCATAATACTTACATTCATAGAGGTACTTAACAGTACTTCCTGTATCTCTCTCTCTCTCTCTCTCTCTCTCTCTCACACACACACACACACACACACACACACACTACTGAAACTAAACCACAAGATCCTATCTGGTTCCTTCCACAGTGGTTTGTAACAAATACACTATTCTCACATTTCAGGATGTGCCTTTTCATCAATCCTTAATAACACTTAATACTTTTAATTAATATCTTTGGCTACTCCTAGGCACAGCCAACATTTCACTTACACAATTATTTAGCTTTCACATTACAATGTTAGTATCAGTTTTCATATCTGCAATGTTTAGTGTCTGAAACAAAAACATTTATCAACACAAGCTTACTTTGTCAGTACCTTACATGAGTTTACTTAACAGAAGGCTCTTGGTTTATTTTTCTGCTGCTGTTATAACAATTTATTGTATATTTACCAGTACCTCAGTTGTTGGTAGAGCTCATGCAAAAAGTTGTGGCCCCTGCTTTGTCGACTTGGGTGCTGTGAGAGTCCATTTCTTTGTATTGGAGGGGCAGCCGCCTCTGTTTGCAGGTTGCCTACTGGTCGTGGGGCGCAATTGACAGCCTGTTTACAAAGCATTAGGTCCAGCAGGCAACAAACAATTGAACCGGCCACCCCTCTGCAACAAAGGAATGGACTCAGCCTGTGCACAACTTAAGAATGCGTCCCTGCACACAAGCCACAACTTCTTGCGAGCTCTAACAGGTATGTGTTGTAGTTGATAATTCATTACCCATGTAATTTTATTGTAAACTGCTCAAAACAGTTAGAAGGATCAGGTGAGGTATCATACACAATATATATACAGTAATGTATTTTATTCAGGTATTGGTTACAATTGTAATTTGTGTAACATACAGAATGATATTTTGCTGTCTCAACTCTTTACTTAAGGTTTACATGGTCTTTACTTAGAGTGAGGCACCTTGGGGATACCATAATAGTGAAAAAAATCACTCTCGTTGCCCTCTAATATAGTGTGTGATCACCTCTGATGGCCAGTACAGTTGCACACCTGCATGGAATGGATAGTATCAATGGATAGGGGTATTGGACCATTCTCCATGAGTGCAATATCCAGCTGTGCAACCATTGTGGGAGAGCCTGGTCTGGCTAAAATGTGTCTGCCAAGTGCATCCCAGACATTCTCAATTGGGTTTAAGTCTGATGAACAAGCTGGCCACTCCATTCATTCAATTCCCTCAGATGGGTTGTTTGGTTGGGACGGGGGGAATAAACTACTAAGGTTAGCAGTCCCCCCGGTGGGGAGGGGAAGGAGTGGGGATAGGAAAGAAGGGGAGGGGGGGGGGGGAAGGAAATGCAATCCGGGATGTAAAGAAGGAAGAGAGACCGCATTAACTCAAGACCGTTTGCTCGCCACGCATGTACTCACGAAAGAACCATGAGTACCCTGGGGGAATTCCCTCAGTTTCAAGCATGTTGTCCACCAGTGCAGCTATGTGGGGACAAACGTTATCAGCCACCAGAAGAAACCTATCTCCTAAGCACCAGTGAGGGCACAACAAAAGATCAACGGATTTTTTCTCTGTCAAAGCACTAATCTGAATGACACAGAGGTCCGTACATCAACCAATAACAACTCCTGACCAGACCATTTATCCACCACCATGATATGGTTACATTTCCTGCACATAAGCAGGATTATTCTAAGTTCCACATGATCTCCAGTGTACGAAAATTGTCAGCTGAACACAAAATCTTGACTCATCTGTGAACAGAACCCAGCACCACTTGTTACAACTCCAATCCTGATGTTTCTCCACCCAGTTTCTGCAGCCTAAATGGTGTCGCGATTTTAATGGGACATACATGATAGGCCTCCATGCATAGAGGCCAAATTTCCAAAGGTGATTTCAGATTGTTTGTGTTGGTATTGCCTGTCCTGTTGCTCGCTTTGGCTGACGCTATCCTACATTGAGCGCAGATGCTTATAAGTGTCAGCTGCAGCGAAAGTGTTAACTGGAGATAATGGTCATCTCTTGGTGATGTTACATTTGGATGACCTTAGCCTTACGTTTTCTTAACAGTTCATATTGTCTGAAATCGCGTCCAGGTCCTGGAAATTACTCTTTGGGACACTCCAATAGATGCAGCCACCTCCCTCTGTGTCTGTCCCGCATCCTGCCTTCCTATGGCTGGCGTGCCTTAGCTTCGTGTTAAGTCACATTATTGTATTGCACTACCTGCTCACTAAACTATCTGAACCCAACTGCTTGCATAATTTGTTACATAGATTAAACACAAGAGAACACCAACCCATTTTGCAACAACTTTCTGTTATTACCACTATCTCAGTTGCTGTAATATTGCTGTCTCCACTCTGCAGAACTGACAGAAAGACATCGAACCATTTTAGTTATTTCCGCCAATGACAATACTTCAGAACCTATATGTGTTGACTGAACCTCTAAGTGTTTTGACCAGTGTACATAATAGGATATTTATGCTCATAACATGCTTCCCCCTCACAAAATTCAGTATTTAAGAAAAAAGGAAATCCATTTCAAATAATTTGAAAGCCTGAAGAAATGTTCTGAGTAATAGACGCCTGTGACATCATGTGATGATATGATGCGCCTGCTGTGTAAAATACATTAATACTAGTGTATTTATTGGATATTCATGTTTCTTAAAAATTGCCTACAAATATTGCAAAGTACTGCACTATAGAATTACAGCTATAAATACAATGAAAAGATCCATAAAATGTGATGGAAACTCATTCATAGTGATACAGGGTCACTTTATGTGTTTACTTATGTAGCAGATTAGCCAGCACGGCATTCAGATTGCGCACGCCAGCATCACTTGTTCACGACTCGTGGCTGCCAGGCGACGATAGTACATGGCCCGACCACCGGAGGTCATGGCAGTAGGAGACAGTCGACACCTGCTGCATGCCATCTACCTGTGGCATGCTGATTGATAGCCTGGGCATGGTGGCCTTGCTCTCTTACCTGTAGTGTGCATTGGTTGTGAATAAAGTGTTTATCCCAAACGTGGTGTTGTTTACATTAGTGACAATTAGGCTATTGGGTATGTGTATCTTGTTCGGTGCCATGACCGAGCAACTTAGCACCTTGCTGTCTAATCTTCAGTCAGTGCTGGAGGTTTTGGCTCAACAGAATGCCTCCCTCACCTCATCTATTGACATCTTGCCTCAGATGTGTAGGGTCTTCAGTGTTCCTTCCTTTGTTTCCAACTTTTGATGAACTTCTGAGGCTAGGTCCAACTACAAGCAGTGTCTGCATCAACACTTTCTGGCTTTCCAGCTATCTGATGACGGTAAACAAAAAGTTTATTGTTCAAACAACTTAAGGGTATGCTGCCAGGTGACGTTGTCGACAACCACCGATATTTCGGCAGGAGGACACCCTGCCATTCTCAAGGCACTACTGCACTTAAGGAAGCAATGAGCAAGCGTATTTAACACCTCGGTTTGCAAAGGGTAAACAAGGAAGATAACATACACAGTACAAGCATACCTGTAAGTTGTTTGAACATTCATTACTCAGGGAAAAGTTAAAGTCTCACAAAAAGCTTATTTCCTTTCATGGCTTTCACCGTACCTTTTCCAATTACTAGGCGATCTGGAAACACTTCAGACACAAGCATCCCTTTCATTGCACTTGGCAGTAGGGATGGGCTATGAGCACACTCGAGAAACGCACGATGCCAAGGAAAATTCTCGAGAAATTGTCGAGTACTGTCGAGTCGTCGTCAACAGAGCTACACTCTCTGGAGGTTGAGTGAAACTACTCCACAAGGAAGTATTGTGTCAGGGCAGTTGCATTCGTCATCCATAAGTGCAAGTTAAAAGTTGTACTTTTTACACATTGGTATCACGTACACAGCCTTTTTTTTTAATATATGTACTGAATTAGTAGTAGTGGTGGTGGTATTATTATTATTATTATTATTATTAGTAGTAGTAGTAGTAGTAGTAGTATGTTTTGCAGATGACAAAAATCATAGGACTTTTAATAAAAAACATATTTCACACAAAATGAAAACTTCATTCATACTTTAACCTAGTAGGCATTTTGTGAGCACTTATAATTAAATGAGAGAGAAATGGTAAAACATTTTACACCTGAAATCTCCTTCCATACATTTACTTATTGTAGAAAACTTCGGCAGAACTTAACAGTACCGTCAGTTTTTGCTTCTGTCCTTATGATTTCACCTTAAAGCTCTGGTACTTTCTGAACACAGCTGCCACAATTTACAACTATAATAGCAACTGTAGGTTGTTCTAACCTCATACTGTCCAACTTTTTTACTGAATTTCCTTTTCATATAGTATGAATGGATAACAAACATTGGGTATTTTGTCTGACCTTCATTAAAAGAAGAATGCGCTTCTCTATTTTTGGATGTGTGTGTTTGATTGCTGGATATATTATGTAATTTTAAATGTCTTATGTCTGATACATTCTTTGCTATATCATGGAGCTTAAAAAAGACATGTTGCAATAGACATTATCTCCATTCTTCGTAAAGTACTGCCAGCTCCACAACTTTCGTACCTGTGTATCTGTATTTGAACCACATCACAGTGAATGGCATCTGTCAGTGTCAGCAGTCAACTCAAATAACTGAGCACATGATGCCCAAGTCAACCGCTGCACAGTGACACGCACCGCAGCACTGCGCCGTTTCTCCTGAGCTTCTTGAGAATCACTTGAGCAATGGCAGGTTGAAAAATTCTCGGTGTGTGCGAGTTGCCGCACCTCACAGTCCCATCCCTACTTGACAGAGGTCTTGCGTAAAGTATGTGCATTTGAAGTTTCTGAGGCAGTGGGTGGTCAGCTTATTACATGGAGTGAGGTGAATTCTGACAACAATTCAATTGTTATAAGCAGAGCCTGTTTCTTCGGTGGCAGTTGCTGCACGACAGCCCCCCCCCCCCCCCCCCCACACACACACACTTCCCCATCCACCTCCTCAACAGCTCCCGGTGTCTCTCCCATTTCAGAGTGGGAACGGTGCTAGTGTCCTGCCTGCAGGGTGCAGGGTGACTCATTCTTGAGATCTATCCTTGCACAGATGGATGACATGTCACTGTTGTGGAAAATTCGGGCAAATTGCCCGAGTATGTTGCTCCCCCACATGGGGGCCACAACAAGCCCTTGCAGCCTCATAATTTTGTAGATTCTCCTATGGATATTAACAGGGTCATTACTGTAGGCTTACCGGTGCTGAAATTATTTATCAACCTCAGCATTTTTTGGAAAAATGTCTTGCTTCAAGTGGACATAGACGCCACGGCATTTCTTTTAAACTTGGCTATTTATCATTAATTTGGCTCCCTCATACTGTCTGGCACCTCACCCATTGGTCGGCTACAGAGACCACCCCATTTCATGCTTGAGTTGGTTTGTGGCCAAGACCACATATCACAATGTTCACTACACGGTGACATTTGTGGTTTTTAACAATGTGGCAGCTACAGAAATTTGTGGCCTCTATACATTCCGTGCCTTTGGCTTTACTATTACTGAGTCAGTCTGCTTGGTTTCCAATCAGATTCTGTACCAGGGCCTCTCTCAGCTGCATGCAAAATTTGCACCTTTATTTGTGCCGGGTCTCAGTTGTGCGAAGAACTTTCAGTCCTCCATTAAGCTCCAACTCACTTCTAGCCCTGTCTTTTGTCAGGCTCACCCCATTCCTCTCAGAGGGGCTCCTGGTACTCTGCTTCCTGTCACGACTAGCGAATGGGCCTCACTTCTCATTATTATACACAGGCCCATGGGGCCTCTTGGCTTAAGTGGTGACTTTAACAAGACAGCGAATTCCCAGTTCATCATTTATTTCTTCCCGATGCCTCGCCCTGCAGATTTGGTAGACGGGTTGCCGGGAGAGGGGGGGGGGGGGGCAGTATTTTTTGAAATCGATCTTGTGGAGGCGTATCTGCAGTTGCCTTTGGATGATAAGACAAAGTGGGTACTGGTGGTCACTACCCACTCTTCGGACCTTTTCAGTATCAATGGTTGGATTGCCATTCGGGGTGGCCAAGGTCCCCGCCATATTTCAGTGATTTCTAAAGCATCTGCTAGTACCAGTAACCTGTCGCATGAATTACATGGATGATGATGATGATGATGATGATGTGGCAAGGTCCATGGCAGCTGACCATCTTACCAACCTGCACTCCGTTTTCTGTCTTGGTGGCAGCCAGCCTTCGCTGTCATTTCCACAAGTTATCTTACTTCCAACCTTCTATTGAATACTTGGGTTCCGAGATTTTACGGTTGGGGGTACGCCAATCACATACGTGCAATCGCGGATCTTCCCCATCCTTCATCTGTTCAGGAATGTGAGGTGTTTCTAGGCAAGTTTGCCTATTATTAACGCTTCCGCCCACAGGTGGCCATGGGGGCACAACCACTGCATCAGTTTTTGACTAAAGGTCTTCCTTTATGTTGGTTTTCTGCTTGCGAGTGAGCTTTTCAGTCACTTAAAGTGGTACTTCTTGCGGCTCCTTGCCTTGCCTGATAAACCTTGGATGTTCCACTTGTGGTGGCGGCACATGCCTCCCAGTACAGAATGGGGGTGGTACTTTTACATAGTTTCCCTGGACGGGTTCAAATGACCTTTAGAATTTGTCAGACGTTTCACTGAATAATGTCTAGCCATCATATCAACTGTATCACTCCTGACTTTGTTGCATTGTAGAACATTATTATGCCAGGTTGTTTGTGCTCACGCTCACATCAAATGTTTGGTATAGAGTGACTAATTTATTGTTTGTGGGATTTTTTTTGCATACCCAAAAGTGGTTTATAATGAACGCCTGTTTTTGATGACAACATTTCATTTTGTATCTCATTTTGGATGACCTGAAGAGTTCCCACAAGTGTCAGTTTCTTAGCAAGTAATTCTTGTCCCAAATCAAAACTTGGAAAAAAGTTATCAGTAGTAATGTTCCTACCACTTCCCTTCAGGTGGTCAACTAAATCATGTACCACTCATGCATTTATGACATAATTGTTCTCACAGCAGCCCACACTTTTATCCCGTACTTTCCAGGTTTCAAAGGAATGTACACCTTGAATGGACACCATCTCCTGAAAGTATACAGATGCTCATGAACTGTAATGTAAGGTCCAGGAATATAAGACTAAAAGCATGCATCAATGAACATTTCGAACACAGTCCTTATATGTTCAGCTTTTGATCCAGAAGCAACTTTCCTTTCTTTCCTTATGAGTTTATCATCAAAATGGAGGCACACCAAGGTATCAGGAAATCGTGAAAAGCTCTTGTGGCTCGAAAAATAGATAAGCCATACTCTTCTGACCAAAATTAACTCAAAGACTTCCCACAGGCCTTACGCAAGTCGGCTATTATTAGTAGACCACGGACTGCCTGTAGCTCTGTAGAATCAAGATCAGTCCAGTGTTCAAGATCTGGATACAGAATTTTATTATCTTCTGCATAATTATTGGTATGCATTACTATTACACTCTACATGTGATTGGTGATAAGAATCTGAAACAATCGCCCTGTCTGTAATTGTGGTCTAAGGTGAAGTGTAATATGTGCAGATTCACATATTGTATTCCTTGAAACCTGCTTGCACACATCACGTGGTACTGTGTTATATGTTATCTATCCACTTCTAGACACAAGCAATAATTATCTGAATACCATTATCATCTTCTTCACAGTCTCACATATCCACTTCATCTCCAACCTGTACATCTTCCTCTATCATATCAGCATCAGTCTCATCCTCATTTCCTAAAATTGTTTCATTATCAGTGTCACTCTTCTGTAAATCTGCCAAAGCCTGTTTGAGACTGCTGCCCCTTGCAAAATGTATTTCACCATCCATTATGAATACACTTTAGCACCACGTCTTCTTTGCACAAAACTCAATCCCAAACTGTGAATTTGTCGTAACAGTGCACATAAACATATTTTCTATTCATTGTTTACAACAATGTACAAATGAATGTCAGTTTGAAAGTTACATTGTTGCCATACTTATGTATGACACTGAAAATCACTTATTGTGTACCTGGGGTAGTTTCTGACCCCACTGCAAACATTTCAAATTGTTGTACTGCAAAATGAGATACAACCATAAATATTTTAAACATAAATTTATAACAACAATAGAGGGTCCAGTAAGGAATGTTAATAATAATATGTAGATAGGAAAGAACACAAGACGAACGTTGAGCTGCCGACAGATGCAAATAAAAGACACACAAACACACACACACACAATTCTAAATTTTTAGTCACGGCCTTCCTCAGACAGAGAACACTTATCCACACACGTCAGCCAACTCTGGCTGCCCAACACAGTCTGACTACATGGCAAATGGAAGGGATGGTATGGGAGAGGGGGAAGGAGCAGTGGAGGGGGGGGGGGAGTGAAGAGGGAAGATAAGGGGGGGGGGGTGAACAAGCAGAGGCAATGTCAGATGGAAATTGAAATGCAGTATGAAAAAAGAGGGTGTGATAATTAAAAAACAGGAAGCACATAGTAGGGAAAGGGGCATGAATCAGAAGGAAATGTAGGATGTGAGGGGGAGGAGGACTGTGGGGGCATGGAATGTAGGAAGTTAGGTTATCTGAGGGTGAAGTCAGGATGGTTGTGGGACCGTAGGATGTGCTGTAGGGATAACACCCATCTCTGCAGTTCAGAAAAGCTGGTGGAGGAGGGGAGGATCCAAATGGCTCGGGTGGTGAAGTAGCTGTTAAAGCCCAAGGTGTTGTGCTCCACTGCATGCTGTGCCACAGGATAGTCCCTACTGCTCTTGGCCACAGTTTGATGGTCGCCATTTATCCTGATGGAGAGCTGGTTAGTTGTCATTCCAATGTAGAATGCAGAGCAGTGTTTGCAGCAGAGTTGATATATTATGTGGCTGCTTTCAGAGGTGGCCCGGCCTCTGATGGGGTAGGACAAGCCTATGATGGGACTGCAATAGGAAGTGATGGGTGGGTGGATTGGGCAGGTTTTGCATTGGGGTCTTCCACAGGGATATGATCCTTGTGGCAAGGGGTTGGGATTAGGAATGGCATAGCGATGGACTAGTGGACTAGGATGTTGCGGAGGTTGGGTGAGCGACAGAACACCACTTGGGGGGGGGGGGGGGTTGATCTTAGGTAAGATGTCTCATTTCAGGGCATGTTGACAGATAATCAAAGCCCTGACATAGGATATGGTTCAGTTGTTCCAGTCCAGGATGGTATTGGGTGACAAGGGGGCACTCCTTTGTGGCTGGTTAGTAGGGTTGGAGGGAGGACTGTTAGTGTGTGAAGACATGGCACGGGAAATCCGTTTATGGACTAGGTCTGGTGGGTAATTTCTGTCTGTGAATGCCTTTGTGAAGTTTTCAGCATACTGGTTAAGGGAGTTCTCATCACTGCAGATACACCTTCCATGGGTGGCGAGGCTATATGGGAGGGATTTTTTTATGTGGAAAGGATGGCAGCTGTCAAAGTGAAGGCACTGTTGAGAGTTGGTGGGTTTGATGTTGACAGAGGTGTGGATGGAGCTGTCAAAGAGATGCAGATTAACATCCAGGAAGGAGACATGTCAGGTTGAGAAGGGCCAAGTGAAATGGTTGGGTGAACAAGAGCTGAGGGGTTTTAGTTTTTTTTTATTTATTTATTTTTTTATTATTATTATTATATATACACATACATCCCCTTTTTAATACTGAATCTCAATTTCCACCTGACATCGTCTCTGCGTGTTCATCCCCATCCTTATCTTCCCTCTCCACTTTCACCCCCTCCTTCGCTCCTTCCCACTCTTCCCTCCCATCCCTTAAACTTGGCGTGAGTCAGGCTGTGTTGGGCGGTCAGAGTTGTCTGATGTTGTGTGTGTGAGTGCACCTGAGTGATTGTGTAGATGAGTGTTCTCTGTCTGAGGAAGGCCGCAGCCGAAAATTTAGAATTGTGTGTTTGTTTGTGTGTCTTATTTGTGACTGTCGGTGGCTCAAAGTTCGTCTTTACGGTGTGTTATTCCCAATCAACATATAAACACAAATTTATCCATGTAATGAGGATTGGTATGAGGTCTGCAACTGTATTATTAAGTTTTTTAAATAACTTATACTGCAGCAGTCACTTTTTACAAATATTTTTATTAGCATGACACGGTACAGCAGCAAGCTGCCATCATTGGATGCATTTCACAGTTACAGTTTCATTGCTCTTTTGTTATGTTTTGTGTTGTGGGTACCAATGACGTTATGGTTGGACGTTATGGTTCGAGTCCCGGTTCCGACACACAATTTTAATCTGCCAGGAAGTTTCATATCAGCGCACACTCCGCTGCAGAGTGAAAGTTTCATTCTGGAAACATCCCTTAGGCTGTGGCTAACCATGTCTCCACCATATCCTTTCTTCCAGGAGTGCTAGTCTTGCAAGTTTCGCAGGAGAGCTTCTGTGAAGTTTGGAAAGTTGGAGGCGAGGTACTGGCGGAAGTAAAGTTGTGAGGCGGGATCGTAAGTCGTGTCGGGATAGCACAGTCGGTAGTGCGCTTGCCCGCGAAAGACAAAGGGTGTCCCAGGTTCGAGTCCCGGTTCCGACACACAATTTTAATATGCCAGGAAGTTTCATATCAGCGCACACTCCGCTGCAGAGTGACAGTTTCATTGTAGAATCAAATTCTTTGGCGAGCTCACCCTTGAGCAAGCAACATAAAGTTTTCAATATTTGATGCATAGAGATGTGAAATCCATTCAATAGTATTTAATAGATTTCCCTGTGATTTATTAATCATAATAGAATAAGCAAGTCTCTCTGGAAACTGACTGCAGTCTCTTGAAGTTAAACTGTAAATTGGTCAGAAATAATGGTTATTCATAAGATGTACAATGTTTCATCCTCTTCCTTTAATAAGTCTATTGCTTTCTCCTGCAGCCATGTGTGCTTTACAGTTCAAAGTTGTCAACATTACCACCAGTTTTCAAGAATTTCTTTAAACTGACTCCAATAGAGGAATGCCTTAGTAGTAAATAAGAGGTGGATTAATACGGGGTGCATGATGTAAAAAGTTTTTACCCATCACAGTATATATGATCTCACATTTACTGAGTTCTAGGTTGTACAATTGTATAATTTTGGAGGTTTATATTCATTTATATGTCGGTAAAATCTGTTGTGAATACAGTTAGTAGTACAGAAGTAATAGATATAACCTGATGTATGATGGGGCAGATTTTCATGAATGTTACTGTTTATGCCCTCATATCTCATAAACAACTTTATGTACTGTGATGCAATTTTGAAGGTAAATTCAGCTGGTATGTGTGTATACTGCCTGTAAAATTTCCTGTGAGAACAATTTCTAACTATAGAAATTATAAATTGTAATGTCACACCGAATGCTGTAGTTTTACTCCATAAACAGCGAAAAGTACTAAGCAACATTTTTCTTCCCCCCGTTTCATCATTTTGATGTCGTCAGTGAGAAAAAGAATAATAAAAGTTTGAAATTATGTTTAAAGTTTACTGCAAGTCACTAAGTACTTGCATTCTCATATAGTGCATGAATAAAGTCTCGTCAAATGATGTAGCAGTTTCTTTTACAACTCCTATTGTTTATAATGTTATACCTCATATCTCCTGAAACACATGTTGTATGTGTACTTACATGTACAGCAATTGTTACCTACAGTAAGGAACACTGAAATTGATCCAATGGTTGAGGAGGAAAAGTGCAGCATTGTTTTTTTTTTTTTTTTTTTTTTTGCAACAGTATTGCGTACATCTGATTGTTTATGAAGTTATATTTCATGAACTGTGTTGTACATTATCTTTACACTTACAGCAGCTGTCTTCATGGATTGAGGGCTTGTGCAGATAAAGACTGATTTTTGCTTATGTTAGGAATTTTACAAATCTCTCTCTCTCTCTCTCTCTCTCTCTCTCTCTCTCTCTCTCTCTCTCTCTCTCTCTCTCTCTCTCTCTCTTGCTGCAATAAGTATACACAGAATGTCAAGATATGGGAAGACGTAAGTTCCTTCTACAATGCAATATTAGACACAAATCAGTGATTTGAAGTTTTAATACATTAAATAAAGAATCAAACAGATACATTATTTCTAAAATAACATTAATATATTTTTAATTCCATACTGGATCCCTGTACAACAGCATGGAAATGCTTGCTAAATTCCTTTTAATGTTGAGACCATTTTATCTGCTTTAGATCCACACCTTCCTGCACCATTTCCCACAGAGGGCTGAAAAGGAGGCAATTTGATATGTTATATGCTTTTGTAATTATACAAGAAGATGTTAACAATTCAGTCAAAAAAATTAAAAATATTTAAATGACTAAGCTACACATGCAACCAATTCATACATTCCATCTCTAACTATGCAAATGGATTCCTCAATTCCTTCCATAGTCCACTGGGATCACACTGGTTAGTGTTGTGAAAACTGAATATTTAAATGAGATATGCTGCCTGTCACATTGATTTGCTTACTATAGTAACATATTACTTCAATGCTGTGTCTTGCTAGAAAAATGCAAACACCAAGCAGGGGTGGAGGATATACAATATAGTCATCATACACAAAAATGGAGGACATCCAGAGCACCCTGCCAGAGAAACTAGCTGCAATCTTTTTGTGCACAATGTAGGAAAAAGTCGCAAACAGTGTGCAGACATTGACAGTGTGGCACACTATTATTGTTTTAACCGCTTCACGGACAAATTCTTTTCTAATAATTTCTATTCAATCATTTTTAGTACTATGTCTCAAATGTTAGGAAGTTATTACAAAGTCAATATTGAAGGATAGATGAGAACTCACCATAAAGAGGCTCGCTCAGCTGCTGACAGTCACGAAAAATAGATTATTTAATTTTTGGCAATGACCTTCATCAGAAGGAAAAAAAAACACACATCCTCATCCCCCCAAATTCAAAACCTTCAACAGAAGAACCTCAGAAGTGCCCCTCTTGTCACCGGATACTTTCCGGGACTGGACTGAACTCTGAATGTGGCTCTCCAGCAAGGATACGACTTCCTTGAATCCTGCCCAAAATGAGATCCATCCTTCATGACATCCTTCCCACTCCTCCGAGAGTGTCTTTCCGCCACCCTCCTAACCTCCGTAATCTCCTAGTCCATCCCTATGAAATCCCCAAACCACCTTCCCTACTTTCTGGCTCCTACCCTTGTAACCGCCCTCGTTGTAAAACCTGCCCTATGCACCCTTCCACCACCACTTACTCCAGTCCCGTAAACCTGAAGGTGTACACAATCAAGGGCAGAGTCACTTGCGATAGTACCCACGTGATTTACCAACTGACATGCCTGCTCAAAATGTTCAAATGTTTGTAAATCTATCGGACCAAACTGCGTGGTCATCAGTCCGACATTCCTGCACTGTGAAGCGTTCTATGTGGGAATGACCAGCAACAAACTGTCCATTCACATGAACGGTCACAGGCAGACAGTGTTTGTTGGTAATGAGAATCACCCTGTGACTAAACACGCCTTTGTGCATGGCCAGCACATTTTGGCACAATGTTACACCATCCGGGTTATCTGGATACTTCCCACTGACACCAGACTCCGGAGATGGGAATTTGACCTTCAGCATATTCTCTCTTCCCATTGCCCACCTGGTCTCAACCTCCTCTAAATTCAAATTCCCGCCCACCATCTTGAACATCTTTGCCTCGATTCTCTGGTCAGAGCCTCTGCCTCAAGTGGTATATCTGTCCAACTTCTTTGCTTTCTACAGTATGTCTGCCTAGGTGTGTTTGTGTTTGGATATGTGTGAGTGTGTGTGTGTGTGTATTTGTTTACCCTCCTTTCCCTCCCCCCCCCCCCCCCCAAGGTAAGTCTTTCCTGTCCCGGGATTGGAATGACTCCTTACCCACTCCCTTAAAACCCTAATCATTTCCTTTTCCCTCTCGTTCCCTTCTGCCTGAAGAAGCAGCTAGGCTGCGAAAGCTAGTGTGTGTGTGTGTGTGTGTGTGTGTGTGTGTGTGAATTTATTAACTTATTTGTGCTACTATCACTTCCTGTGCTCCTTCGCCTGGTAAGTAATCTTCATCTATTTTTTTATATATATTTTTCCTGCTAGGAATTTCAACTCTGTAATATTCGTATCATAAATTTGAATTCAACAATTACTTCCGTCATTGCTCTGTTCCTTAATACCCTAGCCAACTTCATCCTAACCCACAACTTCTTCACCTTTGAGGGCCAGACATACCAACAACTAAAGGGAACAGCCATGGGAACCAGGATGGCCCCCTCGTACACAAACTTATTTGTGGGACGCTTAGAGGAAGCCTTCCTGGATAACCAAGCCTGTCAACCCAAAGTTTGGTACAGATTCATTGATGACATCTTCATGATCGGGACCAACAGTGAAGAAGAACTCCAGAATTTCCTCTCCAACCTCAACTCCTTTGGTCCCATCAAATTCACCTGGTCCTATTCCAAATCCCATGCCACGTTTCTCGATGTTGACCTCCACCTGTCCAACGGCCAACTTCACACATGCGTCCACATCAAACCTACCAACAAACAACAGTACCTCCATTATGACAGCTGCCATCCATTCCACATCAAACGTTCCCTTCCCTACAGTTTAGGTCTTCGTGGCAAAAGAGTCTGCTCCAGTCTCGAATCCCTGAACCAGTACACCAATAACCTAATAACAGCTTTCACATCCCGCAGCTATCCTCCTGATCTGGTTCAGAAGCAAATTACCAGAGCCACCTCCTCATCCCCCCAAATCCAGAACCTTCCACCGAAGAACCACAGAAGTGCCCCTTTTGTCACTGGATACTTTCCAGGACTGGTGCGGACTCTGAATGTGGCTCCTTACCCCCTTCCTTAAAACCCTCATCATTTCCTTTTCCCTCTCCTTCCCTTCTGCCTGATGAAGCAGCTAGGCTGCGAAAGCTAGCATTTTTGTGTGTGTGTGTGTGTGTGTGTGTGTGTGTGTGTGTGTGTGTGTGTGTGTGTGTCTGTCTGTGTGTTTATTTGTTGCTATTACTGCCTGTGCCCCTTCGCCTGGTAAGTGTACTTCATCTATTTTTTACGTATATTTTCCCTGTTAGGAATTTTTCCTCTATAATATTCGTATCATATATAAAAGTAAAAATAGAAAAGAGATGACTTACCAAAAGGACCGGCTCGTCGAGAGAAACAAATAAAATCACACACAAACACACATACAAGCTTTCGCCACCACTGGCAGCTTCTTCAGGAAAAAGAGGAAAAAAGGGGAGGAAAAGGGAAGGATATGGGTTTTAAGGAAGTGGAAAAGGGCTCATTCCAATCCCAGGAGTGGAAGGACTTACCTTAGGGGAAAAAAAGGAAGGTAAACAAATACACACACACTCAGACATATCGAAACGCAAACACACCTAGACAGACATTTCCTAGGTGTGTTTGCGTTTCGATATGTCTGAGTGTGTGTGTATTTGTTTACCTTCCTTTTTTTCCCCTAAGGTAAGTCCTTCCACTCCTGGGATTGGAATGACTCCTTTTCCACTTCCTTAAAACCCATATCCTTCCCTTTTCCTCCCCTTTTTTCCTCTTTTTCCTGAAGAAGCTGCCAGTGGTGGCGAAAGCTTGTATGTGTGTTTGTGTGTGATTTTATTTGTTTCTCTCGACGAGCCGGTCGTTTTGGTAAGTCATCTCTTTTCTATTTTTATTTTTGTTTATCCCACCGGGAAAGTTTCCCTCTATATATTCAAAATGCAATTAGATAGTTCCTGTAAGATAGTATCGGTACAGATTATACTTGACAACTGGAACACTTCATTAGGGTAATTATATTAAGAGTGAAGACAGTACATCTGGGATGGCGGGGGGAGGAACACCCACAATATATCATACATCTAATTTTAAAAAGTAGATAAACTATTCTCGTCACCTTCCTAAGAGACAAGTCTCCATTGCTACCAAAGGAACAAAGTAAGCAAATATAGATGTATACGTATTACACAAATGGCAACAGCAGCCGACAATAAATAATGAATTCGAGCACCAGTGCCTAACAATGCGAGGTAATAGTAGCGACAGGCAACTACGGGTGACTAACCTTTCCTCTTTACCCTCAGTGTCTCATCAGGTTTTTATCACAGACATTAAATCCGGCCAAGTTTACCTACTAGATTCAGGTTTGGACATCAGGAAATTGTCTATCAGAAGCTGCAATGGGAAGTATCCTCCTCCTTAATCTAAGTTCACAGCAGCAAACCAGACTTCAAGAATGACATATGGGAATTGCCAGTTAGAAGTAGATCTCAGTTTTCCAAGAATGTTTAACATGGACTTTATTGGGTGCAGATTTTTTGTTTCATTATGTCAATGAAGTAGCTATTGGCTTGTTGAGCATCTGACAGGGTACACAGTGTATTAGAGGCCCCCTAGAATGAGACTGTCAGCCTACGTTTGATGACATACAGGAAGTGACACCACAAGTAGCAAATCGCAAATTGTGCCAGGTGTGTAGACAGCAGAGCTGGGCACCGTTAATCAATAATTTAGCTTTGTTAATCATTTATCTGTTACCAAAAAAGATAACTTCATTAAACATTAAAAGTGTTACTTTACAGACAATTTTAGAGAAGTTAATATTAATCGTTAACTCGTAAAATAACTGTGCTTCCGCAAAAACTAGCTTTCAGTCTCCACATTTATGTACTTGCGGTTGTTGTATTATTTAAATGAGCAATTAAATAAAACATTTTACCCTATCTGATTTTAAAAAAAATGTTTAGATTGGGCAACTTTAAGTAGGACTTGGAGTATAAATGAAAACTAGTGTTACTCGGACTCACTATCCTGGCACTCTACTGCGAGCATAAGAAATTGATTTACCACATACCATGTTGTAAAGTTGCTAGAGTCATTTGCTTTGGCAGAAAACTGTTATGTTCTGTGAGATGATTAGTCTTCTTGTACATAATGAAGATTGTGTCATTTGTTTATGCTCACGCCCGGCCACCAGGACATATTGTCCTAGTCATACATAAAGGTTACTTTGTAATAATAATAATAATAATAATAACTGAGCAATAAAATAAAATTTATGGGAGACTCAACATATGTAAATTCACTGAATATCATTTGAAATAAGGTACATATTGCCTTTAAGAAAAAAACAACATATTAAATTTCTTGTCTGAGTCTTAGGCATGTTTGAGAATCAATATATCTTCTCCCAGTAGGAAAAAGACGTTCCACTGCAGCACTTGAAGGTGTAGCAGTAATATATTTTATAAAAACGTCTATTAAAATATTTTCCCAAATAAATATAATGTCGTTAAATGAATATTTTGATTTCATGTCCAGCTACATTTTTATTAGACTGTGCTTTACTTGTTAAACATATTTGGCCAGTGGTCTCGTTAGATAAATCTTGCATAAAAGGTATGTTGCAAATAAAAACCGAAACGCATCTGGTGTAAAATATTTATTTAATTGCCGTCAGCATAAGACGGGAACCAATAGAATTAAAATTATATGCTAATTTCCTGATTAGGTGTCAGCCGTATCTCGATTCTTGCAGCATCAATTATCAATTGTATAGCAGTGTGCAATTTAAATTTGTTCCTGCCATCTATAACAAAGTTCAATGAGAAAATTGTAATGAAAATTAACTTTTCCTGCCTCCCACTACTAATACCAACGGCAAGCAGATACTCCACAAGTTAGAACATAAGAAATACGTATTTGTTTAGTGTATCATCGCTGAAGGTAATATTAATTAACAGGGACATAAGACAAACATTTAGTTTCATTGAAACTTTCTCGTTCGCCATTGTTATCGCTGATGCAAACAAGAAGTGGATACAAAAATAACGGACTTGGGACAAGTTAACGAAAGTTGAAGAGTCTGTTATTTTTTTTAAATTAACATAAAAGTTAATCTGTTACTCAAAAAGTTAACTTCATTAATTAACGATTAATGGATTAACGGACTTGTGCCCAGCTCTGGTAGACAGTTAAGCGTAACAAGGTCCATCACAACAGGAGTAAACCTGTTAAGCCAATGTATCAACACCCACACCGATTAGCTTCTGATCATTTTGCTGCAGCAAAGGCAGAATTTGAACAGCTATCTGTAGATCCGACAGCCCAGGAGCACTGCCAATCCATCTAATAAGGAAGAAAGATGGGACCATGAAACCATGTGGAGACTATGTGGTACAATACATGATCATTATCCAATACCATATGTTAGGGATTTTACCAATTCACTGACAGGGCCAACAGTTTTCAGTATCATTGATTAAAGAAAGCATATCACCAGATACCTGTTGCACCTGCTGATATCCCAAAGGCAGCAGTTACAATGCTATTTGGTTTATTTGAATACCTCCGTATGCCATTTGGTCTAAAAACTGCAGCACAAACTTGGCAGCCGTTTATCAATGACATACTAAAAGTCTTACTCTCCTTTTCCGCATACCTTGGTGACATCCTGGTTTTTTTCTGCATCAGAGGAATTGTATGAACTGCATCTAAAGCATGTTTACCAATGCACTGAGGGATACAGAATTTGCTGTCGTCAAGTGCCATTCTTGGGTTATTCAGTGACAGCTGTCGGTATCAATCTGCTGCAAGATACGCTTACCCTAAGAGATGGCTCGCCTTGTCAGTTACCACCAGCTACATCAGTTTCTTGGAGCAGTTAATTTCTATAGATAACATCTACCCAATGCAGTGCCCATACAAGTACCTTTGATGTCAGCACTAGTTGTCAAGGATGCTGTGGGCAATCACACTTTGCAGTGGACACCAGATATGTTGACAGCATTTGATAGGATCAAGGCATATCTGCATCAGGCAATCCTATTGCACACCCAGTTCCTCAGGTGCAACTGGTGATAACTGTGGTTGCTAGCCAACAAGCCATAGGCACAACTCTACACAAGCATGTCAATGGCCACTGGCAGCGTCTGGGATTATTCTCCCATAAGCTTATGTCATCATAAGTTAATTTGAATGCTTATGATAAAGAATTTCTGCCACTTTACAAAGCTGTCAGAGATTTCTGGCCACAAATGGAAGCCAGACCATTCATGGTTTTCACAGATCACAAGCCAATTACGTTTCACTAGTAACAAGGACAGCTGTTCACCACTCCAGTTTAGACAAATTGAATTCATCGCCCAATTCACGAAAGTCCTACAGCATATAAAAGGAGCTAAAAATGTCATGGCAGATTCCTTTTCTTGGTTAGAATTGATATCTCAGGCAATTGACTAGATGGAGTGAGCTGCTGTGCAAGAGACACACTAACAATTCGTCAAATTCTGTCGCGATAGTACATCTGGCTGCGTCTGTAACAAATATGACCTGCTGATGAACATCTCCGAGTTTGGTGCAATGTGTCACAAGAAAAACCGAGACCTTTTGTACTGGAGAGCTTGTGATGATGATTGTTTGACAGTATCCGATGTGGGAATAAACACTAGCGTCAAACTGATTATGGAAAGATTCGTGTGGCCCAATATGAAAAAGGACTGCTGTAGCTGTGCAAAAGTACGCTTTGACTATCAGAGGGCCGAGGTTGGACAACATATGCACAAAGCTGTAGGAGACTTCCCACTTCCGACACAATGTTTCACACACACACAGACACACAAACACACACACACACACACACACACACACACACACACACACACACACAGATACCTTGCCGTGTACCTAACTTATTTGTGAATTTAGTTGCATGATGTGTACGTCCTTTCTCATTTACTTGTTTGGAGAATTTCTTCTTGTTATTTTTAGAAGAGGGATCCTGCTAATTCAGTGCCCCTCACCCATGCACCTTCAGAAAGGATCAATCTTCTTTGCAGGTTTCTAGTGGATAGAAGTGGCTACAAATCTAAGTCCCTATTTGTAATTTCAAATCAAAAGCCACTCTTCTTTTAATATGTATATTTCGAATAAGATCTTATCAACATCAAGACAACTTTTCATTTTTAGTACACTCTCTCTCTCTCTCTCTCTCTCTCTCTCTCTCTCTCTCTCTCTCTCTCAAGAACAAAACAATGTCTTTTTCATACTAATCAATGAATACATGTTTTACATAGCACTTTTTACATCACAAACTTCCTTTCTGTCAGGAGCTGGCTGCTATATGTATCTGCCATTGCATCTCCCGAAACAGGTAGCATGATGCCGACTTTCAACTCGTGTACGCAGCCAGTCACCTGGACACACCAAAATAGTGTGTGGCAGAAACTATGCTCTCTTTCAATTTAACGTAGTTGTAACAATATCTTCTCATCGGTACCACTAGCGCCATTGCTCTCATAGTGTTAACTCGTTACACTACAACCTGGATAATGTGCTGCCATCAGAAGGATACCATGACGACCTCACTGCAATGGACCTCTTCACCAGATTGGCAGAGGTGATTCCATTATCAGACACTTTTGCAGAAATGGTGGCAAGAGTATGCCTTTTGTCGGCTGCCCTTTACGTGTCACCACTAATCAAGTGCATCAATTTGAATCAATGTTTTTCTCAGAATTGGCCAACCTTTGTGGTTTCCACCACCATCACCACCACCACCACCACCACCATCACCATACAACAGCTTACCACCAAGCAAGCAACAGAATGGTGGAATGCTGGCATTAAATGTTAAAAGCCATGTTAATGTGCCATGCGTAATCTTGGTCAACCGCATTCCTGTGCGGTTGTTTATAGGTGACTAAACTACAAGGTCATCAGCCCCCTGTTGCAAGAAAAGATGTGATATTTGACAAAATGAAAACATAGAGAGAACACACGTGAGAGAAATCCTTGATGGGTGTAGAATGAAAAACACTTCAGTGAAACACAAAGGAGTACAGAAAATGGATAAAATTACTATTGCATGAGACTAAAATTTTACAACAGAACGCCATGGCTGGCTGTCACTAGGATAAAAACGGATGAGCAAGCCATGCTGTACACACTAAAAACCACCTCAACCAAAAAGGAAGAGGCTACCAATGACCTAAAAGCACTGTAAAAATGTGGGCCTGAGAATCAGGCTTCAGCACCTTCAATTAAATGGAATGGTAAAAACCAGATGCGCGAGTAAAATGTAAAACATTAGTAGCCATGGAGGCAATGTCACCTTACTGAAGGTAGCGAATCTGATAGATTAAAGGACTGCCTTAAAGCAGCTAAAAGCGGACAATCCAACAGTATGTCGACCACTGTCATCAGGGCGCCACAACAGCAATATGGTGGGCCCCTTCGACGCGAGAGGTGGCTGTGCGTTAAGCACGTTTGGCCAATGCGGAGTTGGCAGAGTAGAACAGAGTCCCTACGAGGGGCCCGCAGGGAGGACCTCCACATTGTCGTAGAGGGCTTAACTGCATGGGGCTTATATGGTGTGTTCAATTCAGCCCACTCAGTATTCCAAAGTCCCAGTATCTTCCGGCTGAGCACCGTTTGAAGATATCTCTCCTGGAGGCCACTTTATAGTATGGTTGAGGTAGTAGCCTCCTTCGCCAGGTGGTCGACACGTTCATTCCCTGTTATCCCAATGTGGCCTGGATTCCAAATGAAGATCACAGTGTGTCCTGAATTGACCGTACCAAAAGGTGTTTCGGAAAGCACTGCTCAAGGGCTTGCAAACCACTCAGGGACTCAATCCACATAACTACAGACTCCCCGGAGCAGGCTCTGAGATGTTCAAGGGCCCACCAAATGGTGACAAGTTCCGCTGTAAACACACTACTCCCACAGGGCAATGAATGTTGTTCAACATGCTGACCATGGGTATAGGCATACCCAGCATGGCCATTGACTAGGGAACCATCAGTGCCACAGAACGAATCTAGAAGGGCCTGAAACTGGTGATGGAGAGTCGTTGGTGCAACAGAGGCTTTGGAGCCTCAGGACAAGTCCTACCGAAGCTGGAGGCAAGGGATGATCCAAGGAGTAGTATGAGAATGGTAGTGAAAGCTCAGAGGGATGGGAAAGGACTCAAGGGAAAAAAGAAGGAAACGAACACGGACCACAATTGAGAGAACCAACCTTGGCCATCATTGTGGGAAAGGGAGTGCAACATCTGGGAAGAGGAGCCTGCGATTCAGGTGGTGAGGTAACGCATGAATACGGGCAACATACGATGCCATCAACGGTTGCCTTCTGAATCGCAGGGGAGGAACCCCAGTCTCGGCAAGAAGGCTTGTTACATGACTTTTACAGAAGGCTCCTGTTGCTACACGGATGCCACTGTGATGGTCCGGATCTAAGACCTGCAGATGGAGCTGCAGAACTGTAGATAAGGCTGCCGTAATTCAGGCGTGACTGAATAAGTGCCTTATACAGGTGCAGTAGAGTGGGACAAGCAGCTTTCCAACTAGTGTGGCTGAGGCAGCGGACAATGTTTAAGTGTCGCCAGCATTTTTGTTTCAGGTGGCGAAGATGTGGCAGCCAAGTCAGCCAGGCATCGAAGAGCATGCCTAGGAAGCAGTGTGACTCCTCAACGCAAAGGGGTTCATCAATCAAATAGCTCATGGTCTGAGTGAGCTACCTGATGGCAACATAAGTGCATGATGTGGGTTTTCTGCTCCGAAAATTGGAAACCATGCGCAGAGGCCCAAGAATGGGCCTTTCGGATGGCCCCCTGCAACCGCCGTTCACTGATGCCAATGCTGCATGAACTGAAGTACAGGCAAAAGTTGTCAGCAAACAAGGAGGAAGAGATAGATGTTCCTAATGCCGCAGCTAGACCATTAATAGCAATTAAAAATAATGGCACACTGAGAACAGAGCCCTGTAGGACACTGTTGTCTAAAACATGAGAGGAGCTAAGAGAGGTGCCAACCAGAATCTGAAAAGAGCGGAGCGAGAGGAAGTTCTGTATGAACATCGTGAGGGGACCACATAAGCCCCATTTGTAAAGTGTTGAGAGGATATGATGTCGCCAGTTTGTATCATATGCCTGGCGGAGATAAAAAGAAAAGACCATGACAAGATGTTCTCAGCGGTTAAAAGCTGTACATATAGCTGACTCCATGTATATTAGATTGTTGACAGTAGAACGGCTCTGGCGGAAGCCTCCGTGTTATGGGGCCAGGAGAGTCCGATCCTCAAGTACCCACATAAGCCGGTGACTCACCACACATTCAAGGAGCTTACACAGAATGTTGGTGAGGCTGATAGGGCAGTAACGCTCAGCCTCCAGCAGATCTGCACCTGTTTTCATGACTGGAATGATGGTACCTTCACACCATTGTGACGGGAAGAGACCTTCTATCCAGAGTCGATTGAAAAGGGCAAGTATTTAGCATTGAAAGTCCGCTGAGAGGTGACAGATGACCTGGTTGTGAATACGGTCTGACCCGGGAGAGGTATCGGGGGTTACAGTAAGAGCAGTTTTGAACTCCGCCTCACTAAATGGAGCATTATACAGTTCCTGTCGAAGAGTGCCTCCGCTTAACCTGCTCCTTGAGTGCACGGAAGTCTGCACAGTAGGTTGCAGTCGCAGAGCAACGTGCATAATGCTCTGCCATGTGCAGAGCATGTGCTCTTGTTCAAAAAATGTTCAAATGTTTGTAGAACTTTTGGGACTTAACTACGGGGTTATCAGTCCCTAAGCTTACAAACTACTTATGAACTAGCTAAGACTAAGGACGGCACAAATATCCATGCATGAGGGGGAATTCGAACCCCAACCGTAGTGGCCGTGCAGACCGTGACTGTAGCGCCTCAGTCCCCTCGGCCACCGCGGCCGGCCAGGTGCTCTTGGGTCAGTACAAAGAGCACCTTGAAATCTGAGTGATGGGATTCCATGTGATGGGTGGCACCCAAAAAGGCGCCCTATCTGAGACCACACTTTAGAAGGGGAGGCACGGGAACCTATGGAGGCTACATATCGCTCCCAACAGGCCTGTTTACTCTGTTGGATCAATCACCAGGCTTGGGCCCAAGATGCTTAAATGCTATCAGATGTTCCATGGTGAGGTGGTGCCGGTGGTGCTAGAGCGACCTCCAATGCTCCCGGATAGCTTCTGCAATCTCCCTCGTCCATCAAGGCACAGATTTGTGATGAAGTGAGCCTATGGTAGTCGGTACAGTTGCCTCAGCAGCGGAAACAATGTCCTCGGTTATCTGTTGAACCGCCATGTCAATGTTACCTGGTAGCAGACTAGTAACCACTGCAGTTATGGTGTAGCTCTGCCAGTCAGCCCAATGGAGAGACCACCGGGGTAGGTGGTATGCAGGGTGAAACTGTGGGAGAGACAGAAGGATGGAACAGTGGTCACTCCCACATAGGTCGTCATGGACCACCCAAGATAAATGTGGGAATAGGCTAGGGCTAGAGAGACAGGTCAATGGCTGACAAAGAGCCACGCACTATGCTGAAGTGTATGGGAGCTCCACTGTTCAGAACACACATGTCAAGCAGTGTTAAAAGATTATCAATATCTCTGCCATGGCCTGTGATCTCAGTTGCACCCCACAAGGGATGATGACCATTAAAGGCACCCAAGAGAAGAAATGGTTGGGGTAATTGGGCGATCAACGCAGCGAGTTTAACAGGGGACACAGCAACATCCAGGGGATGGTAAGGGGAACAAGTGGTGAATTCCTGTATTGTTCATATGCAAACTGCAACTGCCTCCAGGGTCATTTTGAGAGGCACAGCTGCACTGGGGATGGTGGTGAGGACATACAAACAAACTCCACCAGACACCCTGTCATAGACACTCTGATTTTTGTAATAGCCTCGATAGCCACATAGGGCAGGGGTCCTCTGAGCAGGAAACCAAGTTTCCTGCAGAGCTACACAAAATGCCAGGAAGCAGCACAGCAATTGCTTCAACTCAGACAAATGGCAGAAAAAACTGCCACAGTTCCACTGTATGATCATAGTGGCCCCTGGTCACTGGGATATGCTGATTTTGAAGGTGCAGTGGAGTCCACAGGAACGTTTGCTGTCGCTGTCGGTGGAGGCGGAGCCTCACCGTCCATCATGTCTGGGACCTCAGCAAAATCCAAGTCCTCAGGGGACGCAAGAATCTCCACCTTGTCCTCTGAGGCACAGGAGCCACCAGGGATTCTTTCTGTTTCTTCTTCTTGTCCCGCTGATCTTTTGGCTTCTCCTGCTGGAAGGGCTCTGCGGACTCATCCCCAGGAACTGAGGATACCCTTGAGGCCCTACGACCAGCAGTTGGTGGCTTTTTTAGCCACTCACTGGTATTAAATTTACCAGTGGGAGAAACCATAGAAGGAAGGGTTCCGAGGGAACACTTCCTGGCAGAAGGAGCCAAAGGTGACAGTTGGTTTTCGAGCTCATGGGTGGAGACCACTGTCCCGTGTGTGTGTGGAATGATTGCTCTCAAAGTAGTGACTTTGGGGGAAACAAGAGGAGGCACCCCCAGACATTTAGGGGTCAGGTGTTAACAGTTGGACCTGAGGGCTCAGCATGATAGGTGTCACAGGAGTTGATTTTCACATGGATGGTGATGCAGCAGTGGCATATGTTGACTTCATACTAATAGGGTGGATCTTTTCATACTTTTTCTTAGCCTCTGAATATGACAGCATGTGCAGGGTCTTATACTCCATTATTTTGCGTTCTTTGTGGAGAACTGCCCAGGTGGGAGATCAGGGAGAGTGGTGCTGGCCGCAGTTTACACAGACTTGGGGAGGGGTTCATGGCATGTCTGGATGAGATGCAAGTCCCCACTCCTGACAGGATGACATATGGCCAAACCTCCAGCACTTAAAGCAGCGCATAGGGGGAGGAACATAGGGTTTGACGTAACACTGGAAGATCATCATCTCGATCTTCTCAGGCAATGAATTACCCTCAAAAGCCAAGATGAAGGCACCGGTGGTGACCCTGTATACACGCCGAATAAAATACACTCCTCACCATTCTAAGTTCTTCCGGAGTTCTTCAACGGACTGTAGTAATAGGTCTCTATTGAAGATAACACCCTGGACCATGTTCAGGATTTTATAGGAGTGGTGATAACGAGAACATCACCCAGCTTGTCACAGGCAATCAGAGCCCATGACTGGATTGGGGATGACCTCATCTTTGACATTCCTTCTACCTCCCCAAACTTATCTTCCAGATTCTCCACAAAAAAACAGAGGCTTCGTTATCATAAACGATTCGCCATCCTTTCAATGGGGGTCATATGATGCAGCATTAAAGGACACTCTTCCATGCTTTGAGATGGTGGTTAAATGCCCGCCAGTGTTGCTCTGAGATATTTTCATGGTGTTCCACGAGCAGCTAGGGATACAAAGGTCCACCCAGGCAGAGCCCCACTGAACAAACACTGAGGTGCGGCAGGTTCCTCAGAAGTTGCTCGCTAGTGACTGTTTGACTTCAACAGCCACGCATCTCCTTGGAATATAGCACATATAGCCCCTGAGGGGGCATCAGCATTGCCACTGATTTTGTTGGGTCTTCATACAGCATTAAAAGCAGAGGGGCATCTACCACAGAATTGGTTTATGGTGAACCCTTAAGAAAGCCTTCAGAATTTTTTACCAATCAAAGAGGGTCATGACAGACTTAATTGCCATATGTACTACAGATGGTACGTGAGCATATGGCCAGACTTCACTCAGCTGCTGTCTCGAGACATGGGGCACAACGATCTATGGTCATGTACAGATGTGAAGCTATGGACAGACACTGGCAAGTTACCACTGCAGCCCCCATATTCTAGGCCATACATAGTGCTCTCCTGGGATGAACATATGATGCATATAGATCAAAATGAGAAGAGCCAAGTGGTGTCCTTGGATCAGGTCAAACCTGCACATATATTACCAACTGTTGAAGCGGTACATGCTGAACATGAAGAGTCACCTTTCACACTACTGGACACAGACAATGCCATATCGGCACCACAAGAGAAAGCAGTACCATCACTGCCAGCACCGGAGAAAGGAGAGGTTCAAGCAATGCCGTCAGTAAACACAAGAACTGGTTGACGAGTGACATCCCCAGAGCTCTGTTCTACAGAGGAAGACTGTGTGGAGTCATAGAAGAACATCTGTGAATGCACGGTGAAAGGCAATGTTATTCTGTGGTGACAAACACACAGGTGATTTTGTTTACTCCATACTGGTCTTTGTATTTTCAGAGAGTATAGTTTTCGTGTTTTATTTGAAGTGGAAAAAATATAAGCTGTTGCCTCATACTGAAGTTTACCTTTATTAGTTAAAATAGGCAGTAGTTTGCTAAATGAACACTGCTGCAGAAGCAATGTAAAAGCAAACCAAATTTCCATCAACAATGCTGATTGGAGATTTTGCAAATACATACTGCAAAGATTTACAAAAGTTCAAAATTTAGTGTGAATTGCAATGAAAGAGGTTTTAATAGTTTTCACAACAAAACTCTGATCTTTAAATCTGGCAAAAAAAAAAAAAAAAAAAAAAAACCAAAGAGATTTTAGTCATATGTACAGTACACTAACATAGACAGCCAATACTTTCACTGCATGATTGTGAAGGTAATGTTACTGATGGCAATGGAAGATTAACGGCACACTGTGATTTTTTTTAGGTTTTCCATTCAAGGAGTTGGAAAGTTGTTTGTTCTTTGCATTTTCTTCTCTTTGCAAAAGAAATTGTTAAATTTGTTTAAATAAAGTTTTATAGTGTCCGGACACCGTCTTGCTTAATATATTTTTGTTATGGACAGTAAATGGGAATCGTCAGAGCAGGAAATTAGTTGTGTATAGACTGACAGGCAATTAACAGAATTTCAAGAGGATTCACTACAGTGGATAGAACAACTCCAATCAGTGAAAGAAGAACAAGAAAATACTTTTACGAGTCTACCTACAACAATAAATTACAATTTTCCAGTAATTAGGAAGACGCCAATGAAGACACACACATCACAATGCTTGCCACAGAAACCAAAACTTTGGAATGGAAGAAGATGGCAGTGATAGGAATAGTTGATATACATTGTGCAGATAAACATGAAGTTAAAAGTGGTAATAAGTGTAAAATGTTTAACAAAAATGTCAGGAAAGGCGTAAAGGCTGTAAATACCGGTTTCATGAAAAGTGCTGTAAAATATACATAAATCTGTTAACTGACGACCACATTTGGTTGTGTGAATTTTGCATAACTGAAATGCACTAAAAAATATATAGACATGATCAGACACAAGGATACACTAATCAGTGAGCTGCAAAGTGTTACTGGAAGAGTTAGATGTGAAATGTGCTTCTCTGGAAGACACATGCAGAGTTCTGGAAATTGGTAGAGTTAC
This sequence comes from Locusta migratoria, assembly GCA_026315105.1. Classification (NCBI taxonomy): domain Eukaryota; kingdom Metazoa; phylum Arthropoda; class Insecta; order Orthoptera; family Acrididae; genus Locusta; species Locusta migratoria. The sequence continues at coordinate 127,222,564 of CM048748.1, read as the reverse complement.
AAAAATAAATGAAAATCAGTGTTTAAGTTATATGGCAAATGTAAACAAGAACACTGTCACGAGTGGAAAAGCAGAAGGAAACATATTTATACCTGATGGGTATGCCATATCAACTGCTGAAGAGAAATTTAGCACAATACACAGTAAGTACAAAAGCAACACAAATATTCCGTGTGATGATGTAGTGAACAATTCTGCAAAGTTGAAAAATGTGTGTGAAACTGCAATTGCAAGACAAATCACCAAAAATACAAAAAGTAGTCCTGCAATTAAACAAGCACAGATTCATCGTAAAATGAGTGTTAAAGTTTAAGGAGGTAGTCATACACTGAACATTCAAAACTGCATGTCAAACTCGCTCATAGAAAATGGGTGTATTTCATCTGTCATTAAATCTGGTGCAAAGTTTGTTGGTGTGTCAAGCTCTGTAAACAAAGTCTGTGCCGATTCTAAGGAAAATGACGCAGTTGTTAACATAGCAGGTTCAAATTATGTTTACTGCAATGAGGCCAGTTCCTTTATTAAAAAATCTGATTGTTATTTTAATGTTGCTATCCAATACAAATGTGATCGTGAGAAATATTCCAACAAGATTTGATTTGCCTGAATGGTTGTGTTTGAACCGCGGAATCCAATCTACAAATAAAAAATCAAAACATTTCTGCTCAAAGTTTTAACATGTGATACTCCAGGACATTAACAGCAATCAAAGAATCAGCTTCGCTGCACATGGACTGCATCTTAATCGTCATGGCAAAAGCTATTGAGGAAATAATCAGCAAGAAGTCGAATCTGCAACCCTTTACTTCAAATGTTATACACATGACAAATGGAAGTGAAGAGGATAATTATTTAGGCCGCGAAGCAAGCAATCAATCATTTTGTCAATGTGAAGGCAAGACTGTTGTTTTTTTAGAACAAACAACCCCAGCAACCATAATTTAGACATTTTCAATCTATGTGACTTTTACAGCCATCAAGTAGAAATATCCCCTCTTGATAGTACTAACATACCTTTTTTACATTATAATGTAGAGGGCATAGATAACAAAATTGATGTATTTGAGACTTTAGTTACCGATTTAGCTTCAAATGATGATGTTGTTACTGAGCACCAAAAAACTAAAGATACTATTCAGTATTATAAGTTACAGGAGTATAATATTACATAATTTTACTGTAGGTCAGATCATAAATAAGGTAGAGTTGCTATTTATATAAAGAAAAGTTACTTAATACTTTCTGCAGAAGAAGTGTCATGGATTAATGATTTTTGTATTGAGAAAGATTTTGAAGCAGTGGTAATTAAGTTAGTGATTATGTCCATTCCATTTATTGTCGTGGGGATATATAGGGCCCCATCTGGTAAGTATTAGGTTTTCCTGGAAGCACTGGATAGTGTATTGGGGAAGCTAAGCATAGGTGGCAACACAGTAAATATCATAATACTAGGAGACATAAATATAAACACATTAAGTGACAGCCAAGAATGCAAAGATATTGAAGATAAACTTGGTCATATACCCACTAGAATAACTGATTCACGCTGCAGTTCATTAGATCATGTGATCACCAATTATGAAAATGTTGTTGCTGCACATATTGTAAATGGGCACATCTCTGATCATTTAGGACAGGTATTAGTGATTGACTATAATACTAGGCTTAAACAAATAAAAAAATATGACCACAAGAGAATATTATCTGGGAACAACATCTCTATGCTTAGTAAATGTTTGAGTCAAGAATCTTGGGAAGCTGTGTATAGAGCCAAGGGAGTTGACAGCAAATGGAAAGTATTTGTAGAAATTTTAAAAAGGCATATGGATATTACTGTCCCAGTAAAGAAAGTAAACCTCCATTAACTAAACATGTAACACTGGATGAAAAAACAAAGAGACTTAAAGAAGGAATGGAGTACATGTATAGGCTACGTAGAAAAACCAGTCTTGAATCACATAAAGAGGCTTATAAAAAAATATAAATATCAGTACTGCAAGGAAGTACGAAGACTAAAAGTAGAATATATCAGCAAACAGATTCAAAGTTCTGATTGGGTTTCAAAGTCATGCTGCTCAGTAATTAATGATATGAGGAAGTGTTTCTAAAACTAAAATTAATAATATATATTTAAGGGTACAAAATGGTAATGTTTCCGATATTACTGTAGTTCGCAATATATTTAAATATTACTTTTAGATACTGTTGAAAGTGATAATTGAATGAAACGGGAGAGGCAGTTTAAATATAAGAAAAATGAAATTGACTCTTGCAAGCTACCAACAGTAAGCATCAAGGACATAAGACACTCAATTGTCACAAAAGAAAGTATCTTAAGAGGGCAAAAACCTGATGCAAAGTTGTAATGTTACTCTGGATCAGATTAAGCACATTACAGGTGGGGTAATGCAAAGATGTGGTTACAATCTATACATTATAATTGAAGTGGCAAATAATTTAACAATACTAAAATACAAGATTTGTGAAGTGAATCTGAATTTTGCAAAAGTTGTGGTGATTTATTCTGACAGAAGTGACAGAGCCCATATTGTGAGCAAACTTGATAACTCAAAAGACTATTCAGATCAATCTGTGTCACTTAGTTTAGCAAGGGCAGAGAGATTGTATCTTCATTTTCAAACAGTATTACTGAGGCTGAAACATGTGGGTACACAAGATGTACTTACAGTTTGATTGTATTTTCAGGGATTTTGCCTTTCGCGGGCAAGCGGCATCATGAGTTGTGTCGGGATAGCATAGTTGGTAGTGCGCTTTCCCGCAAAAGGCAAAGGTCCCAGGTTCGAGTCCCGGTTCCGACACACAATTTTAATCTGCCAGGAAGTTTCAAATCAGCGCACACTCTGCTGCAGAGTGAAAGTTTCATTCAAGATGGTATCAAGACTGACACTGTGTTCACTAATCTGCAGAAGCAGACATTGGATAAATTGGCAAAAGTGTTTCTGATGTCACATCACTTCCATCTACAATTCATTCTGATATAACTGATTGCCAAATCTTGGTAGCATTTGCCTTGATGAAATAATGAGTGAGCAGCTTACGTGTTGATGGACTGAGGTGGAAAATAATATGCAGTATAACTGAGTTTTGTACAAAGCCATTGTGATTACAGGAGGAAGAGTTACCACATACAAAGCAAACAAGAGTAAATGATGGTTGGAAATAAGGGTGCTTAAAAGGTCAGACAGGGTAGTAAGATAGTATTGATGTTTGGATAACCCATTGGACAAGGTGAGATGGATTTTTCGGGAGATATCTATTATGTTAGTACAATTTAATGCCTCTCAAAGACTATGGTTAAGTTGTACCTATATGAGGAGATACAAGGAAATCAAGAGGATTCTTCCTGGCTGGTAGTTAGTGGAAAGAATTATAATGATACAGATTATCAGAGGAGACAGGACCCAAGATCAGTTCATGGACCTGTCATAGTAGTGACAGTCTGAGGCAGCTTGGACTGGATTAGAAGCAGAAGATATTGGAGTGTGGCTGAACTAGGCAGGAGGTTGACGAGTGGATAATAATGGTGGTGGTGATATCACTGTCTTCAATGACATTATTAAGTTTTACATCACTGAATTTATTGTTAATGTAATGTTATGTGATATGATGGTATAAATTAGTAAGAGAATAAGACAAAGTCTCTCAGTCTAAATTACATACCTCATCTCTCGTAACCTGGTAACATGTTTAATTGTCAAATCTGCTGTATAATCAACCTCTTCCACTGTCGTAAAACGGCCAAATCCAAATCGAATGGATGAGTGAGCCAGATCTTCATCTGCACCAATAGCACGCAAGACATAGGATGGTTCAAGGGAGGCTGATGTACATGCACTGCCACTTGACAGTGCAACATCTTTCAGAGCCATCAACAGTGATTCCCCTTAAATATAAATATATTAATAAATTATTCTTACAAACATTATGTTCGCATTTTAACATTAACATATCTGCTATAATAATACGTAAAATAAGGTAGAGGCAACCACCCACCTACAGTAGATTAATATCTGGAGAACAGCAACATGCAACAGAAAACTACATTTTGAACATTTGCACACTTTCAAACTTTCAGATATTCTTCCAGCAGAACACACACACACACTTGCATCAACAATCACACAGACCACCTCTGCCTTCAATGATGTTTCATTTTGCCCTGAGATGTGGAATGTGTTACTTCCTTCTAAAATAAACGAATTTTCCTGTGCAATTTCATGATGATCATTCTCAATACAAATAAAACCATATAGGTTGTTAAAAAATCTATTATTTTTTTAATTGATTGGTCTGAAAGATAGGGAGTAGAGAGCAAATATTTACCACAGATTTGATTTCCACCCATCACCATCCTCCCCTCCCCCTCCCCCCACTTTCACCTCATGGTCTGGGTATTTGAGTGACCAAAAATAACTTTCCTTTTTATCCTTTTTCTCCTTCCTTTTCTCTCATGCCACATGCAGGAAATTCATCTCGTTTCTACTCCCTCATGAAGGAATCCCCCCCTCCACCAAAATCTTGTTTCTACATTTATTTTTGCCTTTTTTTGTGGCCTGCACTAGGCAGCCCTCCCCCCTCCACACACACAAGCTTTTTTCATATCTTTATGTATTATATCATTTTGGCATCTGCCTTAATCAAATCTAAAAACCACTGAACTTGCAATGCAAATTTCTGTGAAAATAACTGAATCAAGACCTACCCAATATCCTAATTAGGTATGCATTATTTAATTACTGTCACTGATCTTCACTTCATCAAAATCAGAGGTTCTTAGGTTTGATGATGGCAGATGCCAAAATGACATAATAAAGACAATTTTAGTGATATAGTCAAGTGTGAAAATTACAGGACTAATAGTTCAGTAGTACATCATAGTTACAGAATCCTAACTTAAATTATTACAGATGAAGAACTGGGGAAGATCAATTTGGATTTAGCAGAAATGTAGGAACACACAAGGCAATACTCATACTATGACCTATCATAGAAGATAAGTTAAGAAAAGGCAAACCTACATATGTATTTAGCTTTTGTTGATCTGGAGAATGTTTCGGACAATGTTGACTGGAATATACACTTTCAAATTCTGAAGGTAGCAGGGATAAAATATAGGGAACAAGAAGTTATATACAACTTGTACAGGAAACAGACAGCAATTATAAGAGTTGTAGAGCATGAAAGGGATGTAGTGTTTGTGAAGGAAGGAAGACAGGCTTGTAGCCTTTTGTTAATGTTATTCAATATGTACATTGAGCAAGCTATGGAGGAATGCAAGATGAAGTTTGGAGAAGAATATTTAAGTCCAGGAAGAAGAAATAAAACTTTGTGATCTGCCAATGACATTGTGATTCTGTCAGTGGCAGCAAAGGACCTGTAAGTATAACTGCACGGACTGGACAGTGTCTTGAAAGAGAGGTTATAAAGTGAACATTAACAGCAGCAAAACAAGGGTAAAGGACTGCAGTGTAAGAGAATCAGGCAATGCAGAAGGAATTAGATTAGGTAATGACACAATGAAAATAGTTGATGAATTTTGTTATTTGGGTAGCTAAATAACGTCTGATAGCTGCAGTGAAGGAGATATGAAATGAAGAATGGCTATGGGAAGAAAAGCGTTTCTGAAGCAGTGAAATTTGTTGACATCCGATGTTAAGTTAAATGTTAAGATGTCCTTTTCTTACCCTATAAAATGACTACGTGCGAAAGCAGCCATTTTTTGTCAGCTATGTTATAATTACTGTGCAGTATTCAGGTCTGCACACAGGATTTTTTCCACGGGAAAGGGGGAAAGGGGGGGCAGGGGGGGGAGATCGTAAATATACACACACACGGTTGGAAATAAAAATTAGTACACCCTCAGACTTTTCAAATTTACCCAAGACCTACTGTTAAGGCAGTGCATATGTAGTATACAAGATTGATTAAATGAAGATTATAGAAGGAAACTTTCCTGGTGGGATAAATATGTATGTAAATCGAATAACTTACCCAAAGGACATGCTCGTAGCCAGACACAAAAAAACACAAATAAAAACACACACAAACACAAGCTTTTGCAACTTTTGGCCGCTTCTTCAGAAAAAGAGGAAGGAAGGAGGGGTAAAAGGAAAGGATGTGAGTTTTAAGGGAGTGGAAGGAGTTATTCCAATCCCAGGAGTGGAAGGACTTACCTTAGGGGGAAAATAGGAAAGGTAAACAAGTGCGCACACACCCACACACATACACAAACACACCAAGGTAGACATATATTTTTCCCCTTTGTCTGCTCTTTCCTTCCTCTTTTTCCTGAAGAAGTGTCCATCGATTGCAAAAGCTCGAGTTTGTGTGTGTGTGTGTGTGTGTGTGTGTGTGTGTGTGTGTGTTTTTGTGTCTATCTACGAGCATGTGCTTTGGGTATGTTATTCGATTTCTATATACATATACAGATTGATTACATCTACTTATCAATAGCTCAAGCGGTACTGAAATACTATGTCTTAATCCAGGCTGAGATCACCTGTATTAGTAGGTGGTGTAGCGTCCAGTAGTAATAATGCAGGTGCTGTTTCTGGCACCCATTTGATCATACAGATGGCAAATGGCTTGGGAAACATTATTCCGCATCTGCTTGATCTGTCCACTCAGTTCTGCAAGAGATGTGAGTTGATGAGACACATCCCAGTTGTTGTCCCAGCATATCCAAATGTACTTGACTAGAGACAAGTTCCAAGATTGTGCTGACCAGGAAAATTACTTCATGTCTTGCAGAGTACATCGAGTTTCATACTCACCGAGCGGGTGAGCACAACAAATTATCTTTCAGTTGCAAGAATGGCAACTTAATGGGCCTTACAACATTCTGATGATGTGGGTGTCAGTCATATGGCCAATGTCGGGCACATAGCGATAACTCCAAGAGCAACAGCGGCAGCAGGTGCAGCTGTTGCTTATGGCGTGAAAAAAGTAGTCGATCGGATAAATACTAAAGGATTAACGTTATCAGGTAGCGATTCTACTGGGCCTGGAAACCCGATAAATATACACACACCTTAAAATAGAGCAGATGCCATTGCTAAAGAACACAATGTCTGGTACGATCATTTAATAAAGAAAGGTCGAGAACGTGTTTTTACTGAAAAAGAATTTAGGCAGTGAATACAACACTTGGTTCTGATGAGATAGCGCGTGTGGGGTCATGTCCTTACTTGTGATATTTATGTGAGCGCCACTGGTGCAATCCAGTATTGACTTCTTGTATCTGCATTGGCTCCAATTCAAATTCAACAACTTCTTCCTTAGAAATCATCATATACTGGATTTTCCCCGTACCTAATTTGCTTTGCAGCATCATGCCTAGCAACGGTCTTTATACTATTGCTCCTATTCACATTAAACATGTTTCCTCTTTCCGCCATTTCAGTATCGTCTGCTGGTCCCGGATATAAAATTTCTCCTTCGTACTATATTGAACCATGTTGTCCCGTGCTTAAATACTGATTTACCCTTGACATTCTGCTGACTAAATATATTTTACTAGTATCTGCATTTATATACATTACAAAACAAAAATCTGTCACCACATAACACTTCAAAATGAAAAGTTTTCACTGTGGCAACATCTAACTGTCATTGGTGCTTGCCAAGATAATGTCCTAACCGGACAATTATCTTACCAGGACAGCCGGAACCGCCACAACTTTTAGACCCTAAGGACCCAACAACCGTACAACTTTGGCATCTCAAAATGAAATTTCACACAATGCCATGTTTCGTGAGATGCCAGATCATTCAGTTGCTGGGTGTAAAGGAGGAGTAGGCACACGAGGCGGGGACGACAACGTGCACGGAGGCGGCGGCGACAACGTGCACAGAGGCGGCGGCGACAACGTGCACAGAGGCGGCGGCGACAACGTGCACAGAGGCGGCGGCGACAACGTGCACAGAGGCGGCGACGACAACGTGCACAGAGGCGGCGACGACAACGTGCACAGAGGCGGCGACGTCAACGTGCACAGAGGCGGCGGCGACGACAACGTGCACAGAGGCGGCGGCGACGACAACGTGCACAGAGGCGGCGGCGACGACAACGTGCACAGAGGCGGCGGCGACGACAACGTGCACAGAGGCGGCGGCGGCGACAACGTGCACAGAGGCGGCGGCGGCGACAACGTGCACAGAGGCGGCGGCGGCGACAACGTGCACAGAGGCGGCGGCGGCGACAACGTGCACAGAGGCGGCGACGACAACGTGCACAGAGGCGGCGACGACAACGTGCACAGAGGCGGCGACGACAACGTGCACAGAGGCGGCGGCGACGACAACGTGCACAGAGGCGGCGGCGACGACAACGTGCACAGAGGCGGCGGCGACGACAACGTGCACAGAGGCGGCGGCGACGACAACGTGCACAGAGGCGGCGGCGACGACAACGTGCACAGAGGAGGAGGCGGCGACAACGTGCACAGAGGAGGAGGCGGCGACAACGTGCACAGAGGCGGCGGCGGCGACAACGTGCACAGAGGCGGCGGCGGCGACAACGTGCACAGAGGCGGCGGCGGCGACAACGTGCACAGAGGCGGCGGCGGCGACAACGTGCACAGAGGCGGCGGCGGCGACAACGTGCACAGAGGCGGCGGCGACAACGTGCACAGAGGCGGCGGCGACAACGTGCACAGAGGCGGCGGCGACAACGTGCACAGAGGCGGCGGCGACAACGTGCACAGAGGCGGCGGCGACAACGTGCACAGAGGCGGCGGCGACAACGTGCACAGAGGCGGAGACGACAACGTGCACAGAGGCGGCGCCGTCAACGTGCACAGAGGCGGCGACGACAACGTGCACAGAGGCGGCGGCGACGACAACGTGCACAGAGGCGGCGGCGACGACAACGTGCACAGAGGCGGCGGCGACGACAACGTGCACAGAGGAGGAGGCGACGACAACGTGCACAGAGGAGGAGGCGACGACAACGTGCACAGAGGAGGAGGCGACGACAACGTGCACAGAGGAGGCGGCGACGACAACGTGCACAGAGGAGGAGGCGACGACAACGTGCACAGAGGAGGAGGCGACGACAACGTGCACAGAGGAGGCGGCGACGACAACGTGCACAGAGGAGGCGGCGACGACAACGTGCACAGAGGAGGCGGCGGCGACGACAACGTGCACAGAGGAGGCGGCGGCGACGACAACGTGCACAGAGGAGGCGGCGGCGACGACAACGTGCACAGAGGAGGCGGCGACGACGACAACGTGCACAGAGGAGGCGGCGGCGACGACAACGTGCACAGAGGAGGCGGCGGCGACGACAACGTGCACAGAGGAGGCGGCGGCGACGACAACGTGCACAGAGGAGGCGGCGACGACGACAACGTGCACAGAGGAGGCGGCGACGACGACAACGTGCACAGAGGAGGCGGCGACGACGACAACGTGCACAGAGGAGGCGGCGACGACGACAACGTGCACAGAGGAGGCGGCGACGACGACAACGTGCACAGAGGAGGCGGCGACGACGACAACGTGCACAGAGGAGGCGGCGACGACGACGTGCACAGAGGCGGCGGCGACGACAACGTGCACAGAGGCGGCGGCGACGACAACGTGCACAGAGGCGGCGGCGGCGACAACGTGCACAGAGGCGGCGGCGGCGACAACGTGCACAGAGGCGGCGGCGGCGACAACGTGCACAGAGGCGGCGGCGGCGACAACGTGCACAGAGGCGGCGGCGGCGACAACGTGCACAGAGGCGGCGGCGGCGACAACGTGCACAGAGGCGGCGGCGACAACGTGCACAGAGGCGGCGACGACAACGTGCACAGAGGCGGCGACGACAACGTGCACAGAGGCGGCGGCGACGACAACGTGCACAGAGGCGGCGGCGACGACAACGTGCACAGAGGCGGCGGCGACGACAACGTGCACAGAGGCGGCGGCGACGACAACGTGCACAGAGGCGGCGGCGGCGACAACGTGCACAGAGGCGGCGGCGGCGACAACGTGCACAGAGGCGGCGGCGGCGACAACGTGCACAGAGGCGGCGGCGGCGACAACGTGCACAGAGGCGGCGGCGGCGACAACGTGCACAGAGGCGGCGGCGGCGACAACGTGCACAGAGGCGGCGGCGGCGACAACGTGCACAGAGGCGGCGGCGGCGACAACGTGCACAGAGGCGGCGGCGGCGACAACGTGCACAGAGGCGGCGGCGACAACGTGCACAGAGGCGGCGTCGACAACGTGCACAGAGGCGGCGGCGACAACGTGCACAGAGGCGGCGGCGACAACGTGCACAGAGGCGGCGGCGACAACGTGCACAGAGGCGGAGACGACAACGTGCACAGAGGCGGAGACGACAACGTGCACAGAGGCGGCGACGTCAACGTGCACAAGGGCGGCGACGACAACGTGCACAGAGGCGGCGTCGACGACAACGTGCACAGAGGCGGCGGCGACGACAACGTGCACAGAGGCGGCGGCGACGACAACGTGCACAGAGGCGGCGGCGACGACAACGTGCACAGAGGCGGCGGCGACGACAACGTGCACAGAGGCGGCGGCGACGACAACGTGCACAGAGGAGGAGGCGGCGACAACGTGCACAGAGGCGGCGGCGACGACAACGTGCACAGAGGAGGCGGCGACGACGACAACGTGCACAGAGGAGGCGGCGACGACGACAACGTGCACAGAGGAGGCGGCGACGACGACAACGTGCACAGAGGAGGCGGCGACGACGACAACGTGCACAGAGGAGGCGGCGACGACGACAACGTGCACAGAGGAGGCGGCGACGACGACAACGTGCACAGAGGCGGCGGCGAGGACAACGTGCACAGAGGCGGCGGCGACGACAACGTGCACAGAGGCGGCGGCGACGACAACGTGCACAGAGGCGGCGGCGACGACAACGTGCACAGAGGCGGCGGCGACGACAACGTGCACAGAGGCGGCGGCGGCGACAACGTGCACAGAGGCGGCGACGACAACGTGCACAGAGGCGGCGACGACAACGTGCACAGAGGCGGCGACGACAACGTGCACAGAGGCGGCGACGACAACGTGCACAGAGGCGGCGACGACAACGTGCACAGAGGAGGCGACGACAACGTGCACAGAGGAGGCGACGACAACGTGCACAGAGGAGGCGACGACAACGTGCACAGAGGAGGCGACGACAACGTGCACAGAGGAGGAGACGACAACGTGCACAGAGGAGGAGATGACAACGTGCACAGAGGAGGGGACGACAACGTGCACAGAGGAGGTGACGACAACGTGCACAGAGGAGGAGACGACAACGTGCACAGAGGAGGTGACGACAACGTGCACAGAGGAGGTGACGACAACGTGCACAGAGGAGGTGACGACAACGTGCACAGAGGAGGTGACGACAACGTGCACAGAGGCGGTGGCGGTTGGGGCGGTGGCGGTTAGGTGCACAGAGGCGGTGGCGGTTAGGTGCACAGAGGCGGTGGCGGTTAGGTGCACAGAGGCGGTGGCGGTAAGATGCATAGAGGTGGGGGTGCTGAACTTGCTTCACACCAAAAAACAAATTACTCCAACAGCTGTTTTATTATGCAGGCCATTTTGGTATTAGATTCTAGCAGAACTTTCTGTAATTATGAAGAAATGAATTTTCTTCCCAACATATCTTACACTCTCACAGTCCCCAGACCTTAACCTCCACTAATCTGTTCTAACAGCCGCACCTGATTTTACCTTTTCTGTTCTCTTCCCACTTCTTACCTGTCTGGATCATGAACTTCCCTCTCCAACAACATCTTCCCCCATTACTTTCCCTTTACACTAAAGGCCTTCATTCTCTCCCTCTCTCTCTCTCTCTCTCTCTCTCTCCCCCCCCCCCCCCCACCCACTCTTACTCCCTTTTCTAGCTATTTCCCTTACTGTCTCCCCCCCCCTCGATCTTCACATTTCTCTCTTATCCCTTCCCCTTTCTCTCCTCTATTCCCTCTCCCTGTACCTCTCTAGTTATAAGAGTTTCTGTCTAAAGATCATCCTCTTCTTGCTATTCCCTCATTCCATACAATTCCATACATACCAGCCCAGACATCCATCTGCTCAGGCATCCACTCCCAGTAATCATTTTTGAACAACCCGTCTTGCTATGTCCAAGGAAGTGTATGTGTAGGTATCTGCATAGTTGTATGTGAGGTAGGGCAGCTAACAACAAAACGCTTGAAAGCATGCTAAATTTAGATTGAATTGGGTGAAACACCTTTAAGATCTGCTGAAACATTTGAGTTCAGCTACTTATGCTATTAGGACCATTGCAAAATTTGGTGATATACATCTCAGTAAATTAGCTTACTATGCCTATTTTCATTCACTGCTTTCATATTGGATCATAAGTAAAAAGTAAAGCAGTCAACAATCCGAAGATTGGTTTGGACACCACAGAGTGCTTTACTAGGCATGGTCCTGTTTGGAGGTGGTATGCCGTTGCCTTCCTCCGACCTTCGAACTAACTTGCCCAGCCAGTTATAGGGGGACCTATAGTTTAACGTGGGTTCCGAACCACGGTGCTACTTGGTATTTTTCACATGAGCAATACTGCCAGAGGTGAAAGAAGTGGAAAGTGACAGATAAAAATCCTAGGACCTGGCGGGGATATTCTTGGGTAATTCAACATTCAGTAAAAAAGTATTCATTGCACAAAAGTGTGTAATCAGAATAATTCCTGGAGCCCACCCGAGATCATCCTGCAGACTTTTATTTAGGGATCTAGGGATCTTCACTATAGTTTCACAAGGTGTGTGTGTTTGTGTGTGATTTTATTTGTGCCTGTCAACGGGCCTGTGCTTTGGGTAAGTCATCTGTTTTCTATTCGTAATATATATAGATTATAGAGGCAAAGTTCCTAGCAGGAAAAATATATATATAAAAAAAAATAGATGAATTTTACTTACCAGGCGAAGGAGCACTGGTAGTAACAGCAAACATAAATAAAGCAAACATAAACACACACAAAAGCAAGCTTTCACAACCTAGTTGTTTCTTCAGCAACAAACCAGCAAACCAGCAACAAACTGTCCATTCGCATGAACAGTCACAGGCAGACAGTGTTTGTTGGTAATGAGGATCACCCTGTGGCTAAACACACCTTGGTGCACGGCCAGCACATCTTGGCACAGTGTTACACCATCCGGGTTATCTGGATACTTGCCACCGACACCAATCTTTCAGAACTCCGGAGATGGGTACTTACCCTTCAGCATGTTCTCTCTTCCCGTTACCCACCTGGTCTCAAGCTCCGCTAAATTCAAATTCCCACCCACCATCTTTAACATCTTTGCCTCGGTTCTGTGGACAGAGCCTCTGCCTCAAGTGGTATCTCTGTCCAACTTCTTTGCTTTCTACAGTATGTCTGCCTAGGTGTGTTTGCGTTTGTGTATATGTGTGGGTGTGTATGTATTTCTTTACCCTCCTTTTTTCCCCCAAGATAAGTCTTTCCTCTCCTGGGATTGGAATGGCTCCTCACCCACTCCCTTAAAACCCTCATCATTTCCTTTTCCCTCTCCTTCCCTTCTGCCTGAAGAAGCAACTGGGTTGGGAAAGCTTGCGTGCGCAAGTGCGCAAGTGCGTGTGCGTGTGTGTTTTATTTTACTATCACTACCTGTCCTCCTTCACCTAGTAAGTAAACTATATATATATATATATATATATATATATATATATATATATATATATATATATCTCAGAAGGAGACTTCCCTGGTGGGAAAAATACGTATAAAAATAAAGATTGTTTGACTTACCCAAGAAACAGGCTTGCCGATAGACACTAAAAACACACACAAACATATACACATGCTAACACACCTAGGCAGACATTTTTAGAAATTGAATTTGTTTACCTTCCTTTGTTTCCCCTAAGGTAAGTCTTTCTGGTCCCGGGATTTGAATGACCCCTCATCCACTCCCTTGAAACCCGCATCCCTTCCATTTCCCCCTCCTTCCTTCCTCTTTTCCTGACGAAGGAACCAACGGTTGCGAAAGCTTGAATGTTTGTGTGTGTTTCTTTGTGTGTTTTTTTTGTGTCTATCGGCAAGCCTGTGCTTTGGGTAAGTCAAACAATTTTTGTATAATAATGGAAAGTCCAGGGTGGAATTAATAATATAGTAAGGACAGTTTGCAACTCACCGCAAAGATGTGACGCTGAACTGCGACGGGAACATACAATGGACACACACATACAACACTTTCAGCTATCAGCCATGGCCTTCTTCAGAAAATAGAACACTCGCGCAATCACACAGGCACACAACACAGTCATACAACCATCACCTCTGGCTGCTGCACTTCGAAGTGCATAACTAAAACATTAACAGAAAGGATGATATTCACTACTGAAGGTTAAATCTAACTTTGGCACAGAAAGGGGTGAATTATGCTGCCACAAAAGTCTTCGATCACTTACTAAGCAGCATCAAGCATCTGACAGATAGCTAAACAGCATTTAAAAAGAAATTAAAGGAATTTATGAATGGCAACTCCTACTACACTTTACTTTTAAGTTTTATCTGAACATTCATCTAAAGTAAAAAATACATAAATAAATACAAATAATAATGAAAAACAATAAAAAGTGAAAATAAAAAATCTGTAAAATATTGAATGTCATGTATAGACAACATTACTAAATTGACACGTTCCACATAATTACGAGATGTCATATACCAGATGATCAAAAAGTCAGAATAATATTGAAAACTTAATAAATCATAGAATAATGTAGATAGAGAAGTAAAAATTGACACAGGTGCTTGGAATGACATGAGGCGCTTCATCTGATCAGAAAATCAATAATTAGCATAACAAATTAAGACAAAGCAAAGATGATGTTCTTTACAGGAAATGTTCAATATGTTCACCATCATTCCTCAACAATAGCTGTAGTCGAGGAATAATGTTGTGAACAGCACTGTAAAGCACGTCCGGAGTTACGGTGAGGCATTGGCGTTGGATATTGTCTTTCAGCATCCCTAGAGATGTCGGTCGATCATGATAAACATGCAACTTCAGGTAACCCCAAAGCCAATAATCACAAGGACTGAGGTCTGGAGACCTGGAAGGCCAAGCATGAAAGTGGCGGCTGAGCACACGATCACCACCAAACAATGCGCGCACGAGATCTTTTTCTGAATTTTTTTTTTCTCTCTTTTTTCTCTCTCTCTTAAAACCCCATGTCATTCCAAGCATGTGTATCAATTTTTACCTCTCTATCTACATTATTCCATTATTTGTTAAATTTTCAAATTTATACTGCCTTTTTGATAACCTGGTATATTATATGTGGAACAAGTATTAGTTTAATCTAATTGTTACACGGTTGTTGTGCGCTACACATCAAATCACTAAGTGAGTGGTTGCCTTTCCCTTAAATTACATATGTCTTTATCTAGGAGTTTCCATCATTGATTAAATAGATAACATATTAATATTTCATTAATTTAACCATACAATATTGACAGTTTAAACTGACTCAAAAAAAGAATTAGGTGTGCATCAACTCAGATGCAACAGTGAAGAATCAACATATTCCTTTGAGAAATACATAATTTAAAGAATAAATTCAGCATTAATAAAATGCAACATCAAATTTGGAAACTACCTCTGTTCACCAATGTACTTTATAAATAATCTTGAATGATTTGTTTTTCATACCTTCAACATAAGCAAAAGACAAGTTAACACAGCCAGGGTAAGAATCAACAGGATCTCCATTCCGAACAACATGGGTCAGATTTTTAAAAATTTTGTCCAGCAGACGTTGTGATAAGTTCATGATCCATTTGTGGTCATACTGGAAACATAACCAACCAACAATACTATGATAAAGAAATACACAACACAGGATACAAAGGCAACAAATGAATAGTAATAATAAAGTACAGTAAGAGTCCTGAAAACTCTGTCTAATGTGGACCTATGTTTGACCGAGTTTGTGAAATTCTGGGTTATTGGGAATGTTGTCAAAAAAGTATAGGTAAGATTTTTTGTTATAAACTACTTTCTATTGTTACTTTAGAATACAATACAAATGATGGAATACAGTAACACAAAATAAATTTAAGATATTATCTAAGAAATTGTATTCGTTACTTATGAGTAGGTAGTTTAAT
Organism: Locusta migratoria; assembly: GCA_026315105.1. Lineage (NCBI taxonomy): Eukaryota > Metazoa > Arthropoda > Insecta > Orthoptera > Acrididae > Locusta > Locusta migratoria. Next base: position 127,206,420 of record CM048748.1, on the reverse strand, counting down.
TTACATTTGGAAAACTACTTTAAGAAAGCGTAGAGACTTCAACAATGAGAAGTATGGACAATAGAGATTTACTTCATAAAACATATGTCACTAAATTTCCCATCTCGCCTAAGCTGATTTTAAAAGGCACTGTGAAAAAATAGACTCCTATAATTTTGATCATGACTGTTTTTTTTTTAATATGAATACTGTTTTCATGTAACGTAAAGGATTTTTAAATGGAGTGTAGGTGTAACAAGAAAAGATGATGTCAAGGCCCATTTATTGCATCGCCTGTAACTGCTACAGGCTATGATTTGAATTCTATCTTGCATTCTGGGAGCACAAAATAATTCCAGAGGGTGTGCAGGAGGGTGGCCGAGTTCTCCGAACTGTCGGGTTACCGAGTGCCAAGTTTTCAGGATTCTACTGTAACACTAATCTCAAACTGGACCTCAGACTGCAGAAGAGGGCAAAAGAATATGGTGAGCTGGGATGGGGAAAGGTGGGGGGAGAGATGATGTGGAAGACAGGAAGGAGAGAAATGAGAAGCACAACTCTTGGAGCTGATGTAAGCAGCAGGTGAGAAATTCAGACTGTTAGGGAAGGGTAAAGGTCTAAGGGAATGGATGAAAGATTATGATTACAAGTAAGGAGGAGGGCTTGAGGGATTTGATTGGAGAGCGGAGAAAGAAATGGTAAGTGGGCCAAGGAGAGGGCATGGAGAAACAATGGAATAAGGTAGCAGCAGGAGGGGGCGATGGCAGTTAAATTCAGTAGGATAGAGCAACGAGATATGAGGAGGGAGAGGGGAACTGCAAAGATGTAGCTATATTATCTAGTCTTAATTACATATTGTTGCACATTCTTTCTAATGAACTTCACTTACCAACTTTCATATTTAAATTATACACTAAACAATGGAAATTCCAGGAAGGATTCTACAATATTTTTGACAAAGATAAGTTGCTACTCACCACAGAGACATTTCGATGAGCTGCACGAAAGCATACATAACAGATTATAACTTTAAAAAGCTTTTGGCCATTACTTAGTACGTCAGACAGAGAAACACACATGCACTAACACAAGCGAGACTGCTGTCTCCGGTCATAGTAACCTCTGTACATTTCTTAATAATGCTCCTTTTGTCAATTTTCTCCCCAAAATAGCTCTCTGTATCTCACTCCCCGTACCTTTCTTCAGCTGGTGAATCTTTGAGGATAGCTTCGTGGCATTATTTCATTTAGTTTTAATCTGTGAATGGGTGTTATTACAAATATTGAGATGATATAGGGTCTACATTGCAATTACCGTATATTTCTGCAGATAAGATGACCTTCAGATAAGATGAGGTACAAATTTTCATCAAAATTTTATAGTTTAAGCATATATTTGGCCTATAAGACGACCCCCAAGTTGCCGTCTTTGCCCGAATGCATGCCACACTTTTTTCCCAGTTTTCTGGACTTAAAAGTCTGCCTGCGACTTAGATTCAGAGGCAAAGCTTCCGAAAAATGCCGTTAGAAGCCATCATAAGTAATTTTCATGCTTGGTACACCTGGATTTCACCCTTTGATGCAGTGTTTGTGGTCTGCTTTTAAACTTTCGTGCCTGTAGTGCTAAGTTGTATCCATTCGTGAAGCAGCACTTTGTTTTCACTGCACAGGTTTTCTTAAAATTAAAAATAATAAAAAATAATAATAATAATAATTATTATTATTATTATTTCTTTTGCCGAGTCAACATTTAATCGTGCTGATGCACATATTATGTGGGTAAAAACATATGATACTGCCCAAGAACAGAAGATATAGTATTTCAAAGGAAGCCGCAATTGTTGCATATAGCGAAATATTTTAACCCTTTCACTGCTCCCTACGTAAATATACTCCAATCATTTCAATGCAAGTCTGGATATATTGAGAAATTATTTTTTATAAGCAAAATTGTAAAATCAAACTGCATTGCAAATATTTAATTAATTCTATTCCTGCTTTATGGCATTTAGGTTATCGTATGTACCCTTGTCCACTCAGTATATTAATAAAGCTCGAAAAGCGAATATTTATTTTTATTTTATTTGTTTTTTTAATTTTGCAAAACTTTGTTTTTGTAAATCTTTCTTCTATGATATAAATTTCATTAAGGTAATATCACAGATATGCTGCATAGCGCGGCTATAGGAAGGTATCGACCTCCAAACGATATATATCGAATCCATACATTTCGAAATGATATGTATGAAACACAGACAGTAATGTATGTCTGTGGTATGGAATAAGTGAATGTTTCTGAACCGGAGATTCGCCCGCTACACACCCCCTCACATACTAAAAAAAAATTTCTTGTGTACTATGCCTAACCTAACTTTCACTTTTAAAAGAGTTATCTGTAGCATAGCTTTAAGAAGCTTAGGTGTAAGTTGAGAAGTAGTTTTTTTTTTGTTTTTTTTTTAGTATGTGAGGGTGCTTTGAGTCCGAATCTACGGTTCAGAAACAATAAATCGTTTGAAATATATCATTTCAGGCCAAGCTACTTTGAGTGTAAGCTTTCTTGTAAATTGCCCAGAAAGCTGCTCTCTTAAGTTCCTGCCTAACCACATCCTTTAAATCATAACATATTCATAAAAAATCATAACAGTCGCCCGTTCAAGACATATCGTTTCGATACTTCACCACTTCGATATATATCGTTTGGGAGTCCGAACCCGCGCTATGCAGCACATCTTCGAAATTACCAATTTCAGACTAAATTTCAATCACTTTTTTTTTTTTTAACCATCGTATAAGACGACCTCGGATTTTGGGGCTTTTTTTTTATGATTCAGCCGTCGTATTATCTGCGGAAATATATGGCATGTCAAAACACAATATGCAGACTAAAGCAAGGTATGAAAATTTATACCAAGGCTACTACTCAAACTTGGGTCTCCTGCTAACTAATAGTTTAAGCCATAAATGCAATGTAAGACTATTTTTATGAAGCCAACAGTGTAAAAGAAAACATCAAAGCCAACAGTGTAAAAGAAAACAGCATACAGTAATTTGAAAACAAAACAGATCATTGTTGTGATAACACTATTTGTTTGATATTCTATGTAATGAGAAAGAATATATAAGCAACAAATTAATTGTTTATTAGTCTCTTTGAACTAATATTGTAGCTGAAACTAAGTGAAAAGAAGAAAGCAAAGAAACAACACATTCACACAACACAACTTTTTCTTTACTGCACTTAGTTTTAAGGAAATTGTCATTTAACAATATTTCTGAGAGACATCTCAATGAGTCACAGAAAAGCACACATAACAGATTACAACTTTAAAAAGCTTTTGGCCATTATGGCCTTTGACGTGCACATGCACGTGCCTCCTCCCCCCCCCCCCCCCCCGCCCACACACACAACCAGTGGTGGGGATGAGGAGGCATAATGGGGAGAGAAGCAGGAAGGGAGGAGAGTGCTGCATGGTGGAAGTGGGGGAATACACCAGTGCTATCTGACCATAAGGTGGTGAGGTGAGTGGAGGGGAGATTAGCACATTAGGTAAATTATTGGATTACCAATTTTGCATCGTAGGTTCAAATTTCACTATTTCCACGTTTCTTTAGATTTTTCACTCAATATTACTCCATGCAACATTAAACTAAATTATGGAATTTAAGATTTCTTTAAGCATTTCAGTTTACATTCTAAATAATAATAATAATAATAATAATAATAATAATAATAATAATAATAATAATAATAATAATAATAATTTAGTTACAATTATTGTACTTTAATGTAACAATATTTTTGAGAATGGTAGGTTGCTAACAAGGAAAGGAAAGAAATGGGGGGCGATGACGCATGGTGGAGGTGGAGGAGTACACCAGGGCTGTCTGATGGACAGGGAGGAAGAAAAGGGGAGACTGGAGCGTGTGGCAGAATAGAAGACATATGAGGCTAGAGTGTGGGCGGGGAGGGAAGAGTGGTTGGGGCAGGAACTAATGAGGGTATAAAACTTGGTGATTATGGAAACATAGGACATATTTCAGGGAGAGTTCCCACCTGCACAATTCAGACAAGCTGATGTTTATGGGGAGGATCCAAATGGCACAGGATGTGTAGCAGTCATTGAAGTGAGCCACATCACGCAGGGCTACATGCTTTGCAACAGGATCATTTACACATCTCCTGGCTCCAGTCTGACACCAACAATTTCCTCCACCAGCTCTCCACGGTTTCTGTTCCTTTACCACCAGGTACCATGCTCGTCACAGTTGATGCCACTTCCCTCTACACCAACATCCCCAATGCAAATGGACATGCCATTGTTGAACACACTCACAATGCCTGACTGACTCCAAGCCCTCAACCTCCTTCCATATCATCTCGACCAATTACATCCTCAACCACAATTACTTCAGCCTCTTCTTGTATCTGTAATATCACAAGGTTGTAGAGAATTTTCTCCTCTATAAATTAGTTTATTCAATTTTAGTGTCAGATGAACGGTTAAGCCGTTATTTTCATTTAGCCTAAATTTTGAGCTGTCATAGGCCCACTTTTAATGTTACTACTGGAACAAAGTGGGCCAAAAACATTTGTCGCAAGTGCACAAGTGAGGACAAACTATTAAATTGTTCAACATTATTTTCAAAAGAAACATTTGAACTCAACATAAGTATTATCTACACAAATCAGCTGTTCCATTAGCTTAATCTCTCATCTCCACTCACAGTAGGCGTTACCAACTCGTCATGGTAAGAACTCTCATGACACACTTTAAGACTTTTATCGCGAAGATTAGTTTCATTGCCCACATCAAAGTAAAATCATTGACATGCTTAGGAAGTCTGTGTGTTACTGCTTTTGCTTGAGACTGCGCAGTGTGTTAAAAACACTGTCATCAGTTGTTTGCTGTGGTATATGATGAAACCATTCGATTTATATTGAAACATCGACTTTCATTAATTGACCCGGTGTTTCCGTAAATGTGTACAAAAACGTAAATGCAATTTTGCAAAACAAAAATGTTCAAATGTTTGTTAAGCTTAAGGGACTTAACTGTTGGGTCATCAGTCCCTAAACTTACAAACTACTTATCAACTACCTTATACTAAAGACAACACAAACCTCCATGCCTGAGGGGGCGATTCGAACCCCCGACCGTAACGGCCATGCAGACTGTGACTGGTGCACCACAGACCGCTCGGCCACTGCGGCCGGCTTTGCAAAACAGTTAACACTTTTAAAGACTACCTACTTTATCACGTTTTTCAAACCAAAATAAAGTTAAGCATTTAATTTTTGAAACTAATAACATACGGGGGGGGGGGGGGGGGACGCTGTACCACGATTTTATAAGCCCAAATTTGAAAAAAAAAAGTGTGTCCTAAATTTGAACAAGTATGATAAATGGCATAAGCTCATTTTGAAGTTTCATGTTACAGAAATCACTTGCACATCCACATCTCCAATAAGCTAAAGGTGCACTTTCATTACTTCATGTAGTATACACAAGACAAATGAGAATATTTTCAGAATGCTACTGTTACCATGAAAATTGCTGAGGTGGGGTGACTTGTGTTCCTGAACAATACAGACAGACATGCCATAGCGGAGGGGTATCTTTGAAGAGGTGAGAAAAACAAATGGTTCCTGAAGAGGGGCACCCGTCTTTTCAGTAGTTACAGGGGCTACAGTCTGGATGAAACTGCCGTCCTAATTTCAGCTAATGTGGCTAATGCGAATAGCTGAAAGGAGGGGGGGAACTACAGCCATTACTTTTTTCAAAGACATGCAGCTCCACTGTACAAATATATGTTGATGGCATCCTCTTTGGTAAAATGTACCAGAGATAAAATAGTCCCATATTCTGTTCTCCAGGTGGGGACTACTCAGGAGTATGGGGTCATCAGGAAAGACAACACTGACATTCTATGGATCGGAGCGTGTAATGTTATATCTATTAACGAAGAATTGAGATAAGAAAATTTTTAAAAGGGATAGACTGAAATTAGTGAAGTTTGGGGGAAAGATGAACAGGATTTCTGGTCAGTTGAGTACAGGGTTATAAATACAAAATTAGTTGTGGGCATTATAGGATTAGTTCTAATAATGAATAAGAAAATATGAATACAGGTAAGTTACCATGAACACCATAGTGAACACATCATCGTAGCAAAGACAGAGATGAAGCCAACACTAACTACAATAGCCTACTTGCTCTGTCAGTGATGGAGATTAAAAAATATATATATTATTTGATGAAAGAAGCTTGTAGATTTTTCTGGCAAATGTGTTGTTGTAAGGACGTCTCTTGTAATGTGCAGCTGGATTGAGTGGTCATTGTGAAATTAATTTTTGGCGGCATAACATACCATCAACATCAGGTTAATCCTACTGACAACATTATGCCATCAAAAATGGGTTTCACAATGACCACTCAATCTGGCTGTGTACCTGAGACCTTCATTTGTGAAGTTATTCAGACAATTAAGAGAGGAAAACTTGATTGAGATGGAGAACTAGAGTTCAGTAATAGTAAAAGGGAGATAGTAGGTGAATATGGACTGGGGAAAAGGGATGAAAAATGAGTTCAACTGGTAGAATTTTGCATAGAGCACAATTTAATCATCACAACCCCTTGATTTAAAAATTATGAAGGAAGGTGGCTAAGCCATTCTGCAACATATCCTTTCTTCCAGGAGTGCTTGTCCTCCAAGGTTCACAGAACTTCTGTGAAGTTTGGAAAGTAGAAAGTGAGGTACTGGTGGAAGCTGTGAGGATGGACTGTGAAGCAGGCCAGCAGAGGTCAGTCGGGAGAGCACTTGGCCATGAAAGGCAAAGATCCAAGATTTTCTCTGCAAGTAAGTTATGTATGGGGTGACTTCAGACATAAATTGACTCTTTTTTTATTCTACTTTATTTCTATTTAATGACTAAACACATTTATAGGATTCCATCATTACAAAAATGGATAAAGAATTTTATCTTTTGTTCACTTCCACAAGCTATTTTAATATTTACCAGAGATCTTCTGAATGCCACTCATCAAATAAACGCCCCCTTTCTTTTCCTGGTAAATTGTTAGCAAATTTCCTCTCTTTTTTCAGCCAGATTTGTTAAGGTAGTCTTTAACTAAACAGCTGAAGTAAATTTATTGAAAGGGAATCCCCCATGTGTAGCCCTCAAAATACAGTACCTTACTTCAACATTTTTTCTTCTTGCTCATTTAGCACTGAATGTCCTTCCAACTTTTTTGGATGTGTTGGGTGCACTTCATTTTGTAAGGTCCACCACACAAACCACTCACTTTTCTGTATGTTGATTTGTCACAATGAATATCATGAACTGATCTGTTTCAAAGTTCTGCGCAATACAAAGTTCCCCTCTATCTCCCAACTGTACTTTTACTTTTTGGCATTTTTATTGCATAATTTGTATATATACAAATATGATAAAACTAATATTGAAGCTTAGTATTGTTTTAGCATGTATTACACTTTAAGTACATATCAAAGCATAAATAGGTCATTCAAATGTTTAATAATTGCATAGATGATTTGTCTTCTGACCCTGAAATTTTTCTAAGTGGCTGGTCCACAAAATGCTAAATTTAGACTGGGATTCAAACAATTTATGATTTAAGAAATTAGTAGCACATCTTCACTAAAATGAATATTCATGTATGACAATATTCCCTTGCTTTTCCCATATGAAAAATTCCTAGGATTTTTCTGGATCTTCTGATTGTCTCAGGAATGCATTGGCCACATGGTGTAGGTAATGAGGGATTCGTCATTGGGGCAGATATGTTTGCCACAAATGCCAAAGCTGTAGGGAAGCGAGGGTAGATGTGGAAGGACAGGCAGCTATCAAAGTGGAGGTACTGTTGTTTTTGGTGGGTTTACTGTAATATGGACCGAGATATGGATGTAGGACTCAACAAAGTGGAAGTCAATATCTAGGAAGATAGCTTGGGTTCTAGAAAAGGAGCAAGTAGGTCTCAGGTTAGGGAAGAAGTTGATGTTCTTGAATGATGAGTCCAGACTACAAAGATGCCATGTACAAATCTTTTCCAAGCTAAGGTGTGCAGCTGCTTTGCCTTAAGGTATGCCTGTTCCACATGACACATGAAAAGGTTAGAATAAGAAGAGGCTCCTCTTATTCTCATAGGTGTCTGATTTGTTTGTAGATCTGATCCTCAAAAGGCAAAATAACTGTGGGTGAGGCTGAAACTAGAGATTGTGACAAGCTCCCCCCCCCCCCCCCCCTCTACCCCTCCCGAGGATTTATCAGCTGTCTTTCAACTACCATCCAATCTGCACTACCTTCAGGCCAAGGTTGGTGAGTAACACAAAACCACTTTCCCTTCTATCCCCCTTTCTTTCTCCTTCCTACCTGATTAAGGAAATTTAATTTCTTTACCTTATTTTAATTTTATTTATTTTATTTACTTTTTGTACTTTCGAGTTACTAGCTGTGGTACTGGTCAGCCACTCTATTTCTTTTAGAGGATATTCATACAATGGAAAGTCAAGGTTGGAATTCAATAATATAATGCAAATATTTTACAACTCACTGCAAAGACATTATGTTGAGCTGTGAAAGGTGCACAAACACACAAAAAAGAAAAACTTATTACACACAGAGCTCAAGCATTCAGCCATTAGCCTTTGTCAGGAAATAAATTACTAACAGAATCACACAGACACACTTCACAACCGCACAACCATCATCTCTGGCTACTACACTCCAAATGACGCTCTGATATGATAGGATAGGTGGGCTGGAGGATAGGATATGGGGATTTTAGGCGCTCAACAGCTAGGTCTTCAGCGCCCAGACAATTTTTAAAAGTTCAGAAGCAAGGAGTGTGAAATAAACAAGAGTAATCCAGTTGGTAACATGAGCAAGTAACGTAAAAAACAAATACTAATTATTAGAGGTGAAGAGGAAAAGATTACCCCAAGGAAAGGTCGAAGGGATAGGGAAAGCAATTAAGCCTATGACCATGGCTAGCTGACCATGGCAATAAAAAAGGGTGAGTCAGCCCATTCAGCAACATATTAAAACCTCCAGCCTAAAAGCTTAGGGTAGAGATGATACAATTCACAGAATTTTAAAACTTTACTCACACACGTTTCATCATTACCTAAAATAGTCGCCATATCTTCACCAAGGTGCATAGCGATCCTCTCGGCATCAAATAAAGCACACTCAGTTAAAATGTGGCGGACAGTTATTAGCATGCCACAGCTGTCACAGATCAGAGGCTCCTCTCATTGGAGTAAGAAGCAGTGTGTAAATGGGCAATGCCCAATTCAGAGGCGGGTAAGGGCTACTTCTTCCCTTCTCAGGGGCCAGGCGGAAGATCACCAGGGGCAACAGTAGTTTGTTGTTAGCCACTGAAAGCCATTCGTCCTCCCACAATTGCATGGACCGCTGCTGTAACAAAGAAGCGATGTCCTGCAGGGGAATCAGGCACATTGCCACTTCAGGTGTCTTACAAGCCTCTTTGGCAGCCCTATCAGCTTCTTCATTCCCCCGAATACCCACGTGCCCCGGTACCCAGCAAAACGACACCACCTTCCTAAGATATTGGAGGAAGAGCAGTTGGTTGTGGCTTTGCTGCAGCAAAGTTACTGATGGATAGAGGTCGTGTAACGACTGCAGAGCACAGAGAGTCAGAGCATAGCAGAAATCTTCTTCCCTGCATTTGACGTATCAACTGTAGTGCTCTATAGATGGCATGGAGCTCTGCAGAATAAGCAGAATAATTGTTGGGAAGGTGAACCTACAACTCGGTTGGGGAAAACAATGGAGCAACTGACAGATTCCCCTTGCTTGGAGCCATCAGTATACACCACTGTAAAATCGTGATGTTTATCTGAAATATTAAAAAAACACAGCCTGAAAATTAAAATCGGAAGTTTCATCTTTCCTAAGACTCGTCATATCTAAAACAAATCTGGGCCTCTGGAGAAGCCAAGGGGGAATCCTGCTCCAGCCATGCTGTAGAACATTAAAACCATCCAATTCCATTTCAACAAGGCAATCCCTTGCAGGAATCCCATATGGCCTTGTAGATTGTTTCCAATTGTGAAAGAGCCTTTCCAATGGTATGGTATGTCGGTGTGGAAGGTGTGGACAGCGACTTGTGTGCCTGGCACACGATGAGCAGCCGTCGCCTGATGTGAGTGGCGGCTCTGCAACCTCAGTACAGAGACTCGGTATGGGCCTCGTTCTAAATGCTCCTGTTGCCAGCCGAATCCCCGCATGGTGTACCGCATCCAACATCTTTAAATAAGATGGACGTGCAGAACCATACACCATGCACCCATAATCAAGACAGGACTGCATAAAGGCTCGATAAAACCAAAGCAAACAGGTTCTGTCTGCTCCCCAAGAAGTGTGACTGAGGCATTTTAAAATTGCCAGTGCTTTCAGGCACCAGGTTTTCAAGGCCTTAAGGTGTGGCAGCCATGTTAGTTTGGAATCAAATGTGACGCCCAGAAACCTCACAGTGTCCTTAAAAGTGAGCACAGAGCCCCTCGCCCACAGTTCAGGTAAATTAAAAACAGTATGTGAACGGTTAAAAAGGACACACAGGCTTCTCAGTGGAAAACTTAAAATCAGGCATTTTTGCCCATTCATCCAGCCATCGAAGAGCGAGTTGCAACTGACGTGTAGTCATTGCTAGGTGGAAGAAGAACAAATGACAGAGAAGTCATCCACAAAAAGAGAACACTCAACAGGACTTTTCACAACAGAAGTAATACTGTCAATTGCTATTGCAAACAAGGTCACACTTAAAACACTACCCTGAGGGACTCTGTTCTTCTGCTCAAAGCGACCAGAAAGAGCGTCTCCCACTCGGTATCGAAAATAACATGGAGAAAGGGACTGGATAAAATGAGCAAGACAACCACAAAAACCCCATTCGTGGAGCTGCCTTAGGATAAGATGCTGCCAAGGAGTATCACAGGCCTTTTCAATATCAAAGAAGGTGATGTCAACGTAGGAAGGCTTGTTGTATAGCCACCTCCAGCGAGGCCAGGCTATCAAAGGTGGAGCGATATCTCCCAAACCCACACTGAAAGCGACTGAGGAGCTGCCTGGATTCCAGCATTCAGACAAGGTAGTGGTTGACCATCCACTCTAAGGTCTTTCCTACACAGAGAATGACTCTGTTGCAGCGCAGAAGTGTGTGCTGTTACCTGTATTTAAAAATGGGCACATGAAGATATGAGAAACCTCTCAACTGCTCAACCCTTGGGGTAGGTCGCTAAAGAGTCCCAAAGCACATTACGTGCATTAAAATCACCACAAAGGATGAATGGATGGGGGAGTTGTTGAAGAAGGTTGTCAAGTGCCTCTTCATTAACAGGTTCGTGAGGAGGCAGATACAGGGGGTATATAGTCAATGGGAGGTGCGCATGTACTGACACTGCAACAGCTTGTAGAATTGTGTTGAGAGGAATGAGCGCAGAATGGTGCGCTGTTTGTTTGTTTTTTTTTTTTTTGTGGTTTTAGGGCGCACAACTTCTATGGTCATTAGCGCCCAGCCAAGAACATAGATTAGCTATGATCTCAAAAAAAAAAAAAAAAATAAATAAATAAATAAATAAATAAAAAATAAAATAAAATAAAAAATGGTGACTGTTAGAACATCAACAAGAGGCTAAAAACGAAAGATAAAAGACAATTAAAAGGGTTAAATATCCTTAGATAAGTTGGCTAAGTTGATAAAACGCAAAACTCTAGCAGCTGCTCATGTGTCATCAGCTAAAATTTCCTCCAGAGTAGATGGAAAGTGAAGGGCTACACGGAGATGATTAAAATTAACACAAGTCAGTAAAACATGTCGCACTGTCAGCAGTTCACCGCAGGAGCACAGTGGTGCAGGGTCGGTGGACAGCAAGTGACGGTGGCTGAAACGGCGGTGACCGATCCGCAACCGGGCCAGGATGACCACCTCTCGCCGAGAGGGGCGTGAGGAGGTCCTCCAAGCGGTCGGGATCGGTTTGACAGTTCGCAATTTATTGTTGCACAGTGAAAACCACGCACTGTGCCATTGTGACACGATACTCCGGCGAAGAGCCCGTTGAACATCGTCCGGTGGGATGCAAAAGGTAGCCATGCGAGGCAAAAGAGCTGCGGCCTTGGCTGCTATGTCGGCGGCCTCATTCCCGGGCACACCCACGTGGCCAGGGACCCACAGGAAAGAAACGTGACAGCTGTCATCTGCTAGCAACTGGAGGATGGTTCGAGAAAGGGTCCTTAAGACTCTGCAGGGCACTAAGGGAGTCCGAACATATGGCATAGAAAGGTTCGTGGTGGCGGCAGGTATACAAAACGGCCTGGTGGAGGGCAAAAAGCTCAGCCGTGACGTTCGAGCAGCGATCAGGGAGCTTGTATTGGAAACGGTTGTCGCCGACGACGAAGGCAGATCCGACACCAGCAGTGCTCTTGGAACCATCAGTGTAAATAAATATGGCATTATCGAACCGCGAACGGAGTTCGACAAGCCTCGAGCGGTATACCAAATCCGGAGTGCTCTCCTTGGGGAGCGAACTCAGTTCAAGGTGAGTGTGAACCTGGGCCTGATGCCACGGTGGCAATGGGCTTTCACTCAACCGAAGGGTGGAAGGAAGGGTAAAATCGAGCCGCTGTAGAAGGCGGCGAAAACGAACTCCAGGTGGAAGCAAGGCAATCGCAGACAACTGATATTGGCGATCGAGTGAGTCGTCAAAAAATAATCGGTAAGATGGATGGTTTGGCATCGACCGCAGGCGGCATGTGTACCGACACAAGAGTATGTCACGTCGAATGGTCAATGGTAATACAGCAGCCTCGGCATACAGACTTTCAACAGGGCTGGTATAAAATGCACCGGTCACCAGACGTAATCCCCGATGGTGGATAGAGTTGAGACGGCAGAGAATCGACGGCCGTGCAGAAGAGTATACAAGGCTTCCGTAGTCGAGCTTCGACTGAACAATGGCCTGGTAAAGGTGAAGCAGGACGGTACGATCCGCTCCCCATGACATGCCACTGAGGACACAAAGAACGTTAAGGGATCAGGCACAACGGGCAGCCAGGTAGGACATGTGTGTGGACCAGCAAAGTATACGATCCAACATGAGTCCCAAGAATTTTGTAGTCTCCACGAAAGGGAGAGCAACAGGGCCGAGACGTAGAGAAGGTGGAAGAAATTCCTTGTATCTCCAGAAGTTTATACACACAGTTTTCTCAGTGGAGAATCTGAAGCCGTTTGCAATGCTCCAGGAACATAGACGGTCAAGACAGCGTTGAAGAGAACGCTCCAAGAGACACGTCCGCTGGGCGCCGCAATAAATTGCGAAATCGTCAACAAAAAGAGATCCGGAGACGTCGGCTGAAAGGCAATCTACAATCGGATTGATTGCAATGGCAAAGAGCGCCACACTCAAGACGGACCCCTGTGGTACCCCATTCTCCTGGCAAAAGGTATCTGACAAAACAGAGCCCACCCGTACCCGGAACTTGCGATCCGCCAAAAACGCTTGAATGAAAAGAGAAAGGCGGCCCCGAAGGCCCCATGTGTGCAATGTGCGGAGAATGCCCGCTCTCCAACAGGTATCGTATGCCTTCTCCAAGTCGAAGAACACTGCTACTGTTTGACGCTTCTTTAGAAAGTTGTTCATAATGAAGGTCAACAACATAACGAGGTGATCAGCAGCAGAGCGGTGTCGACGAAAACCGCATTGGATATTAGTCAGGAGGCGGCGAGATTCGAGGAGCCAGACCAACCGAGCGTTGACCATGCGTTCCATCACCTTACAGACGCAGCTCGTCAGAGAAATGGGGCGATAACTGGAAGGAAGGTGTTTCTCCTTCCCTGGTTTGGGGATGGGGACAACAATGGCTTCACGCCAACTTGTGGGAACATGACCTTCAGTCCATATGCAATTGTAGGTACTAAGAAGGAAGCACTTGTCCGCAGTAGAGAGGTCCTTCAGCATCTCAATATGAATGGAATCAGGCCCGGGAGCAGAAGATCGGGACAGGGCGAGAGCACGGTCTAGCTCCTGCATGGTGAAGGCGACTTTATAATTTTCACGATTAAAAGAGTGGAAAGAAGGCGGCCATGCCTCCTCTACCTGTTTGCGAGGGAGAAAGGCAGGGTGATAATGGGCAGAGCTCGAAACCTCCGCAAAGAAACGGCCCAATGCGTTGGAAACAGCAGCGGGGTCCACGAGGACTGCGTTCTCCACGGTCAGGCCAGGAATCGGGGAGTGGACCTTGATGCCGGATAAACGGCGTAGGCCACCCCAAACAACCGTGGAGGGAGTAAAACAGTTAAAAGAACTAGTAAAAGCAGTCCAGCAAGCTTTTTTGCTGTCGTTTATGATACGACGGCATTGCGCTCTCATTCGTTTATAATTTATGCAATTATCCAAAGTTGGGTGGCGGCAGAAGGTGCGCAAAGCACGGCGCCGGGCTCTAAGCGCGTCGCAGCAGGCTGCAGTCCACCAAGGGACCGGGACACGACGTGGAGAAGAGGATGTACAAGGTATGGAACGTTCAGCAGCGGTGAGAATAACCTCTGTGAGATAGTCGACCTGACTGTCACAGTTGGGAAAATTCTGATCGTGAAAAACAGCCATGGAAGAATAAAGCCCCCAGTTGGCTTTAGAAATGTTCCAACTGGTGGGACGAGGAGATGGGGAATGATGCAGGAAGTGGATAATACAAGGGAAATGGTCACTTGAGTACGTGTCAGAAAGTGCATACCACTCAAACCGCCCGGCAAGCTGAGGAGCCTCTCGGACAAGGTGCCGGAGAGCCCCATAGGGGGTGGTGGGCATTAAAGTCGCCTACCAACACGAAAGGTGAAGGGAGCTGGTCAACAAGGAGTAGCACATCTGCCCTAGTAAGGGCAGATGACGATGGCGAATAGATATTACAGAGGGAAAAGGTAAATGTGGATAAAGTGATGCGGACGGCAACTGCCTGTAGGTGAGTATGCAATGAAATGGGATGGAAATAGACGTCGTCTCGAAGGAGCATCAGAACCCCTCCATGGGCTGGGATACCTTCCACGGGTGGCAGTTCGAACCGCACAGAGGTGTAGTGTGGAAAGTCTGCACGATCACTTGGATGCAACTTAGTTTCTTGGAGGCAGACTAGAAGCGGGCAGTGCAATCGAAGGAGTAGTTTTAATTCCTCCCGATTGGAACGAAAGCCGCGAATATTCCATTGAAGGAGCGCCATGATAAAAAATGAGATAATAAATGAGGATAAAAACTAACAAGCAAGCGGGGTCACCTCGACGGCCGCTGAGGACCGGATTTCGAGGGAGCACTGCTATCGCTGTCTAGGGGCAAAGGGTCGTGGTCCATAGGTTCGACCGACGCGCCTGCCACCTCCTTGAGTTGATCAGGAGGGGCAGTTTCCACCGCCGGTAAAGGGCCGGGTGCCCGGCAGACGGAGCGTCCCGGTGAAACAGAAGACGGCCGAGGCCGGCAACTGTTGGATGGCGTGACTGAAGAGTCACGCCGTGGCGGGAAAGGAGGGGGGCTATTCTTTTTGTGAGCCTTCTTTGAGGCATGACGGGCAGAGGAAGCGGTTGATGATGGAGAAGACGTAGTCTTGAGGAAGTCTTCATGAACAGGTTCTTTTTTTGAACTGCGGGCAGCGGATTTAGGTGCCCGGGATGTTTGGGAACTGGCTGACGAATGTACTGTAGAACGGGCAGAAGGGATCGGAGAGGTGGATCGAGCAATTTTCGGGCTAGCCGACCTGATAACAGTGTCACAGAATGTTAAGTCGCAGGTCTGAATGCCTACCTCCTTAGTTGGTCGAGGTGAGGTGAGGACCTGACTGAAAGTACCCGATGGGAGTACAGCGGGCTTCCTACTCGCTAGTAACTTCCGAGCGGCATAAGTGGAGACCTTCTCCTTGACACGGATCTCTTGGCTGACCCGCTCTTGAGGGGATGGAGGTAGACAGTCACCCTCATGGGCGTCCCTGCCACAAGTGGCGCACTTTGCTGCATTTGGACGAGACTTGCTGGTATGATTGTATCTTTGGCAATGGAAGCAGCGCGTAGGGTTGGGTATATACGGGCGAACGGACATGACTTCGTAGCCCGCTTTCACCTTAGATGGTAGGTCAACCCTGTCGAAAGTCAGGAAGACAGTACGAGTTGGCACGAGGTCGTTATTAACCTTTTTCATGACACGATGGACTGCCGTAACTCCCTGATCAGACATATAGCTGAGTATTTCCTCATCGGATAACCCATCCAGGGATCTCGTGAAGACTACCCCCCGTGAAGAGTTGAGGGTGTGGTGAGCCTCCACTTTTACTGGGAAAGTATGAACTAGTGTAGCCCGAAGTAATTTTTGTGCCTGGAACGCATTATCAATCTCGAGCAACAAGGTCCCATTGCGCTGCCTGGAGCAGGTCTTCAAGGGACCTGCGATCGCATCGACACCCTTCTGAATGATGAATGGATTCACAGCAGAAAAATCCTTATCGTCAGTACGTGACACCACTAGGAACTTAGGAATGGTAGGTAAGACTTTTTGTGGCTGACAATCATTGTGTTTCCGCTTATGGGTCAAGGTTAGAGAAGATTTGGAAGGTTTCATAGCGGAGATGTCCCCCATGATTACCGGCGTCTCCGATGGCGCGCTCCTTCCTTGTGGGGACCCTCACTGAGGGCGCACCCGCCTTAGGTGACTGTTCACACCTCAGGTCACACCTCCCGAGAACGGACGGAGGGACCAATTGGCATGTTCGGAAGGTATCAGCTCGGGTAATCACCCCTCCCTGGGCCCGGCCTTTACCGGGGGTACGTACGTGCCCTACATGTTTACCCGGGGCGGGGAGTTACGCCTTACCCCGTCACTGGCTACGCAGAGCGTGGGTCGACCTTCAGACACGCACAGGGAGGAAAGAAAAGAGGAAGGAGAGAAAGGGATGAAGGAGGAGAGAGAATCTCAAACACCAAGGCGGAGATTAAAGGGTGAGTCGAGAACAAGGAGAAAGGAAAAAGGGGGGAAGGCTGAGGAACAGGAAAGGAAGAGGACCAAGAAGAGAAGACAGAGGAAGCGAAAAAGAAACCTTAGACTGAATAAAAACGCCCGTCTCCGGGCGAAGGCACAAACCGGGGGGAAAGAGGGAAGCGGCCTGGGACGGAAGAAAGGTCGCTCCGGCTCGGGGCCCCGTGCGCGCCACACGCGTACCCACAAAAGAGCTGTGGGCCCCCTGGGGGGATGGTGCGCTGTGTTGACGAAAACAGCCAATCCTCCTCTAGCTCTCTGTCCCACTAAGGTCATCCTTTCTGTGGAGACTGTAACCACGTATCTCATGATCTCATGGTTATCAGAGGGCTTAAAATTAGTCTCCTGGAGACATATACACATAGGTCGCCCCTGAGATAGTAAATGTAGTTCCTCCATGTGTGTTCTGAAACCCTGCAAATTCCATTGCAAAATGGGAGCCATAATGGAAGTTTTATTTTCACTTTCTCTTTTGGATGGGGCTGGGAACCCGGGATAGGTAGAGGCTCACCCTTGGGGCAGAATGTGTGCCCCAGTTGGAGGTCAGCCATGGGGCGGGATGTTTGCACCAGTTGGAGGTCAGCCGTGGGGTGGGATGTTTGCCCCAGATTGACATCAAGCTCCATAGGCTTTTGTGCAGAGTCCGATGGAGCATCAGTAATAGTAATTGTGACAGGTTCCATCTGTTTCATTTCCAATTTTGACTGTGGTACCAATTTAGGTGTAGCCTTCTTAGCTTTTGCCAATTTAGAAAAGGTTTCAGTAGGTGCAGGATCAGCTGAAATAGATGGTTGGGCAGACTCTGCAGTGTGCGTGGTGAGGGACTCCAGAAAGTCGGTAGATGTTTCTTTTTCGGATGTCGGTGGGGAAGCAGCAGGTGATAAGGCCACCGCTGCCTGATAGGTGCACTGACATGTGCAGGTATTCATGGCAACACTGACAACGTCCATTTGTGTGGAAGAATCAACTGCGGAAACTGGCTTTTGGAGAATGGAGGCAAAAGAGGTTACGAACAAAGGAGGCTGCAAGGCCTTGAAGGTCTTTTTGGCCTTCGCATACGAGATATGCTGAGATGACTTAATTTGTTGTATCTTCTTTTCCTGTAGGTAAACCGTACAGTCCCTAATCCAGACTGGATGCTCGCCTGAACATTTACACTCTTAATAGGTGGTGTGCATTCAGACCCACCATGTGCGCCCTTCCCACATTTGTCACAGGTAGCATCCCCCTTGCAACCCAATATTGTGTGCCCAAAACATTGACAATTAAAGCAACGCATGGGGTTTGGAACATAGGGCTGAACTTTTAACCCTAGGAAACCTGCTTTCACATGTTCTGGTAGCTGAGGACGATTAAATGTTAGGATGAAGGACTCAGATGGGATGAGTTCTCCATCCACTTGTTTCTTAAAATTTTGCACATCCAGTATGCCTTCTGCAGTCCACTCTTCCTTCAGTTCTTCTACAGGAATGCCGACCAGATCTCTACAGAAGACTACGCCCTTACTATAATTCAGGGTATTATGTAGCTCCGTTTCTATTAAATATTCTCCAAGGCTCTTAGCTGACTGAAGTTTTGACACCTGTTGGGAATTCGATATTTTCACCAGTAGGGTACCACTCTGACCATTCTGTAACTACTTTACAGATTTTAAATCACCTGCAACTCCTTCCAAACCTTTGTTGATGTAAAAGGGCAAAACTTTTTTAAAGGAACCGTCCTTTGTTTAACAATGAGAAACGCATTCTGATTGACAGCCTACATTTTGTTAGACTGAACATATAATTTCTTTGAGGAACCTGAGTGCAGAGGACTGGATACTTGAGCCCTCTTCTTAGAGTGGGTGTTGTTATCCCCCAATGGTACACCCATCCCACTAGGTGGTGGAAAATTTTTCGATATGGTCCATCTCGGTCCCACAAGTAGCTAGGGAAGTACGTGTTCACCTAGACAGAGCTCCACATGCCTAGGTAAGCCTTATACAACTGAGGTGCGGCAGTATCCCCAGAGGTTGCTCACTAGCGGCTGTTCCGCCTCAACAGCCATGCATCCCATCAGCACGTAGCACACCTTGGGATTGAGGTTTTTTTTTATAGAGGTATTTCCTTCCTCGTGACCCGGGCGGCCAAGCCAAGAACCCGTTCCCCAGTACTCACAACGTTCCACCGTCGTGCCACATGGTGGTCGCTAAAGCGTGCCCAGAGGTTACGGTGTCTAGAGAACCGGCGGTACTCACCAGTCCCCAGCTCAGGAGCCCGGGTTTGCCAAGCAAATTAATGCTGAGCCCCTGAGGGGAGAGAGGACAGGTGGGGTGGAGAGGGGAGGGAGGATTGGTGGGATGGAGAGGAGAGAGGAGCAGGTTAGGAAATATTGGGGGGGGGGGGGGGGGGATTAGCATAGGTTAAGGCCAGGATAATTACAGGATCAGAGAATGTACTGTAAAGATAACTACAATCTGAGTAGTTCAGAAGAGCTAGTGGTGGAGATGACAGTCCATATGGCATGGGTTGTAAGGCAGCTATTGAAATCAAGCATATGCTCAGCTGCATGTTATGCCACAATGTGGTCTACCTTGTTTTTGACCAGTTTGGTGGTGGCGATTCATCATAATGGAAAGCTGGTTAGTGGCCACACCAATAAAGAAAGCTGCGCAGTGATTGCAGTACAGTTGGTAAATTACACAAATGCTTTCACAAATGACACTGCCTATGACTAGGTAGGATAAGCCTGTGATGGGACTGAAATAGGAATTGCTGTGTGGGAGGATTGGGCAGGTCTTTCAAAGGAGCCTTCCATATGGATATGATTCCTGTGGCAGGGATCTGGGATTAGGAATGGCTTAGGGATGAATTAAGATGTTCTACAGATTGTGAGGATGACAGAGCACCACTTTAGGAAGGGTCAATGAGGATCTTTAGCAGGTTGTCTCTCATTTCTTGGCACAATGACAAAAAAATCAAGAACTTGGCAAACTGTGGTCAACAACATACTACATCATACTGTGGAACAATATACTTGATTTAACAGAATCCTTCCCCCACCAGAATATTCTGAAATTATCCAGGCCTCAACCTATGACAAACTCCTTCCCCCTTTCCCCAACCCAACAGTTCCTATCTACTACTACACCTCTCCCATTCTGTTAATTATGGGTCTGTGTTTGTTTTGCTTCCCTCCCCTTCCACACTATCCCTGAGCTGCATCTCTTTCCAACCATTTAGTACTTACATCCTCAATAAGGCCATGCTTTATCCATCTCCGCCACTGCCTTACAACATCCCCCCCCCACCCTACCACCACCATCACTACTCTCTCCTTGTAACCCCTCACTGCAGAGTGTGATTCAGAGTGCAGCTGTTGGAGATGCCGGTTGTGTGTCGGAAGTGTGCCAGAATGTGTTATGTCTTTTCTAACAAAGGCTAAAGGCCAGAGGCTTGAGTTCTGTGTGTACGAGAGCTCAATGTGCATCTATGCAGTGTCTTGTAAAATATTCTCATTATGTTAAAGGATATTCATACATAAGCATGAATCCAAAATAATAAAATAAGTTAAAATCTATAAGTAGACTATCCTAGTATTTATTTATATGATTTTATTAGTTTATCTCCTCCTTAGACCACACACGCTAGCTACCGCCTCTTCACCAACATCTGTCTGTCGATGTGTCAATCGCCTACTGTCCCTACACTGTGTCCAAACCCTCCTCTCCCTGTCTCTGTCTACCTCCTCCTCCCTTTTCCACTCTTTTCCTGTTCATTTGTTCCTCCTAGTTGGCAAACAAAGAAAGAAGTGAAGAATTAGGAGGTGACACAATAAAGTACATTAATGTGAAGGAAGAAGTATTAGAAATTTTTAATAAAGTACTGGGATTACGTACTCTGCCATTTGAGTTACTAAATAAAAGTAAAATGAGGACTTTGGAAATAGTTGGTGTAATTTTTAGCAAAGGTATAATGAAGAAGATTTACAAAATAACTGTGATGTTTCTTATAACTCCAGAAGTTATGACCTATTTTAAAGAAATGGGAATACGTAAAAGATATATAACACAATAAAAAAAGCTTGTATATAGATAACAAGTTCATTGTTCAAATCAAAAATTTTATCTCAGTTCCATTTCTAACAACAAAGGGGGTTATAGCAAGGATACTGCCTCTCTCTCATATATTTGGTTGCAGTACTGGAATAATGGATTAGAAACTGATGACTGATGGAAATATATATCAGAAGTATTCATCTAAATACTCCCAAAACTCTTATTTCCTCATCTTCTCTTGCCACCAATCGGCAAGCAGAATTTTATATTTATCCATAGTACATATTGTTATGTACTACAGAGAGAGGAGTGGAAGTTTTATGTTTGTGTCCATTACACACTAGTTGATATGATAGTATTCTACTGTATATTTTTACTTTAAATAAAGTTGCTCATAATTGTATGATACTATGTGTACATATTAATCTGTAAGAATATTTAATACAATTACATCTATTTCCTTCCTTGCAACTTCACATGCTGCACCGAGCCCAACAGCTAATGGAGCAGGAACAGTTCCACTGCGTATGCCTCGTTCCTGACCACCTCCACTCTGCAATGGTTCTATTCGTACTCGTGGTCGACGACGAATGAATAGGGCACCTATACCTGAAACCCAAAACCAAGGTAAAAATTGATAATATGTAAGTTGAAAACTAGTGAAATGAAGCGTAATTTCACTACAAATATAACATTTTAATAACAGCTATGTTCTCAATGTTGTTAGTTTCAGAAATACAAGAAATAAGTATACAATAATGATGCATATGTTTCATGTCCATTAACATATCTTGAGCTATATGGCAATAGTGCTAAAAGAGTTACCGGCTTTTCAAATTGCAGTAGTGCTGTTAGTGATAGATGAAAAGACTTACAAAAAAGCCTTCCATATCAATAAAATATTGCAAATTTGATTTTCTTTATAACTGTCTCCAACAGCTTCAATGCTTGGATATGAAAACAAAAACACTCACACAATCCCAGAAATCCTGAAGCAATGTGAAAGTGCAGGGTATAAGGTGCAAGAAAACTGTGGAAAGTTTAAGATGACTAAAGAAGTCTTATTGTGGGCCTGTTATCAAGGGAGGGAAATGTAAGAACTGAACTGCCATGGTGAGAGTTCTCCCCATTTCAATAACAGGACTGTTGTGACTCTAGGATCATTATTATCTTTGTGTATTATCATAACAGTATTTATTTTCATTTATATAATTGTGAAAGTTCGAGACCATGTTTGTTACTCTTTCATGCTGAAATGGCTGAACAGATCTGGATGAAAATTTGAATGGAGCCAGCTTATAACCTGTATTAACACATGGACTACCTTGGGAACCCACTGTATGGAACATGGGGGGATACCTACAACATAATTAAACATTTCACTAATTGCTGTGAATGGTGGCATGTGTATGTACGTTTCCAATAAGACAGTTTTTATACTCGATGCTACCTTGAATGATGTATGGAAGAGGCATCCTTTCTACAGAACTCGACACAGAACAGTCAGCATGGAAGTGGGCAGATACATGTGGTTTTTTCCCCCTATAGATAAGAAGGTACACTGAACGAGATGGAGAGGGAAGGGAGGAATGGTCAGAGGGAGAAGGGGGAGGAATGGTCAGAGGGAGAAGGGGGCATAGGGAGCCGGATAGTGAGGGGGGGGTCTTAGATGTGGAGGTGGACACACAAAGGAGGGCGGTTGACAGAGAGGGGACAAGTAGATGAACAGAAGGGGGGGGGGGGGGGGAGGAACTGGACTAATGGAAGATTTGAACAGATTCTGTTTTGGAGAAATAAAAGAACATCTGTATCAGATTAATTATAGTGTGTCTACAAACTATTGTCCACTTTTGGCTGCCAAACATCTTCTCTTACAGCTACATAATAAAACATAAAACAATTTAAATAAAACACCTAAACGTATACATGTAGGACTGTATAAGTGAGACTGTTTACATATTTTGTCTTCTGGGAAGTAATTAGTGTGTCAAGTAAGGTTAGTAACAGCATGAGACTACTGTTTGAGGTCCCAAACAGAGCATTATGCTCTAAGCGAGATGCAAAGTTAAAGTAAGGGACTTTCTACTGGCCAGCATTGGAATGAAGTAAACTGCTTATTTCAAAGTCATTCAAGTATGAACAATGGAAAATCTGATTGGAATATCAGTAATAGAGGGTAGGTAAAGACTCACCACAAAGAGCCTCATTAAGCTGCTGACGGGCACAAAAAATAGATAATCACATTCACATAACTTAGATTTTTGGCCTTGGGCTTCATCAGAAAAAGAAACACATTCATTCACACAATCACTCAGACAACTACACACACACACACACACACACACACACACACACACGCACGCACACGCGCACACGCGACTGGACGAGGAAGAATGCAGAGTAAAGGTGGGGGCAAAAATTTCCGTGTTGCATTATGCATTGTAAAGGCTCTGATGGCCAGAGTATGGTGGTGACCATTCTGGTGGTAGGCCTATTAGACGCTTAGATGCTTTACAATCCATCTTGTGACGCACAACTTTCCGCCCCCACCTTTAACTGGCATCATTCCCCCTCAACTCCCCTCCTTAATCACTGTCAAGATACTTGTTGCACTGGAGCAGACAGAGATGGTTGGTGTGTGTGTGTGTGTGTGTGTGTGTGTGTGTGTGTGTGTGTGTACTGTAGAGGAATCACACTACTGTGTACAGCTTATAAGGTCTTGAGCATGTTGCTACTGAAGCAAATGACACCCCATGTCGAGAAAGTCTGGGATTCCAGCAAGCAAGCTTCAGAAAGGGAAAGTCTACTGCTGACCATCTACATACGATAAGGCAAGTGCTATCAAAGAGCTGGGAATTTCGCAAAAATGTTCACTGCCTTTTTGTAGACTTCCAAAAAGCATATGATAGTCTGAACAGAGAAGCAACATGGCAAGAACTCTAAAGGGCTCAAGCACCTAGAAAACTCATAAAACTAACACAAGTGTGCACCCAAGAAACAACATCCATGGGGAAAGTGAACGGAAGCATGTCAGAGAAATTCAAGGTTCGAACTGGAGTACGACAAGGAGACTGCTACTCCCTCCTTCTGTTTAACCTGTTACTTGAGAGAACTCTGAGAACAGTGGAAAGCCTAGAGACAGGAACAGAGCTGGGAAGAAGGATCAACACCCTGGTCTACGTGGATGATGATGTTCTAATAGCAGAGAGAGAGAGAGAGAGAGAGAGAGAGAGAGAGAGAGAGAGAGAGAGAGCAAGACCTGGTTCAGATGACAAGAGCAATGAGAACAGGCCTTAAGTTAAATATGGATAATACCAAATACCTCATAGTTAGCAGAGAAAATGATGACAACCCTCTAAATGTGGGTGACAAAGTCTTTGACAGAGTAAAAGACTTTAAATACCTAGGGACAATACTCAATGAAAGGAATGAGATAGACAACGAAATTACTGCATGAATACAAGCTGGAAACAGGTCAAGGTTTGCTCTGGGAAAGCTAAGCTATAAAGTCCTGGCAACTATCCAGATCCTCAAAGACTAACATCTACAAGACAATAATACAACCTTATATGGAGCAGTGAAAATGGACTATTACCCGAAAGAGGGAAAGAAAACTCCTGACATTTGAGAAAGCAATCCTCAGACAGATTTTTGGGCCAGTCAAAGACAGGGATGAATGGAGGAAAAGAAAGAACCATGAATTGCAGAAGTTATATGAGTTGGTAGACATTCGGACAGTTATTAAAGAAAAAGACTGAAGTGGTACAGACGCATAATGCATCAAGCAGACCAGATCATCAGTCAGGTAGTTGAAGAGGACAGCTGGGACTGTCTGAAGAAGATTATACGGACGGAGGATGCGGGAGGAGGCTGATTGGTGACGCCAAAGACCGACTGCGGTTTGTGTGGCCAACACAGTAAGTAAGTAAGGAATATGATTGTTTATTTTTCATGCCTGTCAGCAGCTCAGAGGGCCTCTTTACGATGATTGTTATCTATCCTCCATTATTGTTACTGAAGTGTCAAAATAGTTCCGTCTCTAATGACCACGCTGTCAATGGGACGTTTAACTCCAAGCTTCCTTCCTCTTTCAAAATAGTTAGCAACTTCAAAATTTAAAAATTATTTCCCCTAGGTTACAAAGTACAATACATGAGGCATGATCAAGTGAAGACACTATCTGATTAAAATTGTAAACTTTTTCAATTTATGTGCTTCCATTTGAAGAAAATGGTACCAAACTGTGGACTCCCAACAAAGGTTCGTGCATGTGGAACGGTTTCCCAGATATGTAAGTGGCTCTGAGGGTTTTTAAGTAATAAACATGCATGTTGTTGTTCTTGACCAGTCAGTGTACATCAGAGAAAAGGGTAAATTCAGGACTGCTTCAAGGAAGAAACAGTCTCATAATGTGCCTATACAATATTAGTAATGTACTGCATCAATTAAGTATCTGGGTATAACATTGGACAACAACAGGAAATGAAATGAGCATGTAAGAACAGTTTTGGAAAAGGCAGATAGTCGACTTCAGTTTATCGGGACAATTTTGGGTAGATGTGATTCATCTGTAAATATGACTGCATGTAAAACATTAGTGCAATCCATTTCTTATGTACTGCTAAACTGTTCCACATCATCTTGGTTTAAAGAAATAAAAGAAATTCAGAGGTGGAATGCTAGATTTTTTTCTGGAAGGTGCTGTTACGGAGATGTTTTGGAAACTAAACTAAGAATCCCTGGAGAGAAGACCTTGTTCTTAAAAATAAATAAATAAATAAAAAGAAAGAAAGAGAGAGAGAGAGAGAGAGAGAGAGAGAGAGAGAGAGAGAGAGAGAGAGAGAAAGAAGAAGAAGAAGAAGAAGAAAAGAGCTATTGAGAAAATGTAGATTGCCAGCAATTGCAGGTGACTGCAGAATGATTCTACCATGAACAACTTACATTTCACATAATGAAAAATTAAGGATTAAGGTCCATACGAAGTCACAGAGGAATGAGAGAGACACATAAGAAATGAGCCTGATGCAGTTTGGACACAAAAACACTAAATGGGAACTGGACTGTTGATGACGTTGAAATTAGGGACACCAAGAGTAGAGATACATGGCTTGTACCCACAGAGGTTCCAATCTTCAAACTGCATATTCAAATTTCTATTACAATTACTTTTATAAAAAATACTGAAATTTTAATACGAAGAAAACAGTACTGCAATACATGAAGCAGACACAGCAGTAGTATCATGTTGTTGTTGTTCTACATCTACATCTACATACATACTCCGCAATTCACCGTAAGGTGCGTGGCGGAGGGTACACTGTACCACTACTAGGCATTTCCTTTCCTATTCCACTCCCAAATTGAACGAGGAAAAAAAGAATGCCTATATGCCTCCGTACAAGCCCTAATTTCTCTTATCTTGTCTTTGTGATTTTTACGCGAAATGTAAGTAGGCGGCAGCAAGATCGTACTACACTCAGCTTCAAATTCCGGCCCTCTAAATTTACTTAACAGAAATTCACGAAAAGAACGTCGTCTTTCTTCCAGCGATCCCCAATTGCGTTGCCGGAGCATTTCCGTGACACTCGCGCATTGGTCGATCCTACCGGTAACAAATCTAGCTGCTCGCCTCTGAACCGCCTCTATGTCTTCCTTCAAACCGATCTGCTGCGGGTCCCAAATACTTGAACAATACTCAAGACATGGCCGTACAAGCGTTTTATACGCGGTCTCCTTTGCAGGTGAAGTACATCTTCCCAAAATTCTCCCAATAAACCGAAGTCGGCTGTCTGCCTTACTCACAACTGTCCTTACTTGCTCGTTCCATTTCATATCGCTCTGCAATGTTACGCCTAGATATTTGAACGACGCGACCGCATCAAGAAGCTCACTACTGATGCTGTATTCGAACATTATAGGATTGTTTTTTCTACTCATGCGCATCACTTTACATTTTTCTACATTGAGAGCTAGCTGCCATTCTTCGCACCAACTAGAAATTTTGTCTAAGTCAACCTGTATGCTATTACAGTCAGTTACAGACGACACCCTCCCATACACCACAGCATCATCAGCAAACAGCCGCAAATTACAACTTACTCTGTCCATCAGATCATTTATATTGATAGAAAATAATAGCGGTCCTATCACACTCCCCTGGGGCACGCCTGACGATACACTCGTCTCTGATGAACACTCGCCGTCGAGAACAACGTACTGCGTTCTATTACTTAGGAAGTCTTCCAGCCAGTCACAAATCTGTGAACCTATTCCATAAGCTCGTATCTTCATTAGCAGTCTGCAGTGTGGCACCGTGTCGAACGCCTTTTTGAAGTCGAGAAAAACACAATCCGCCTGTTGCCCTTCGTCCATGGCTCGCAAGATGTCATGTGAGAAAAGGGCAAGCTGAGTTTCACATGAACGATGTTTCCTAAACCCGTGCTGATTCATGGAAAGAAGCTTTTCCGTTTCAAGGAATTTTACTATATTCGAACTGAGAATATGCTCCGATGTCAACGATATTGGCCTGTAATTGTATGGATCAGTTCTCTTTCCTTTCTTATACACGGGAGTCACCTGCGTTTTTTTCCAATCACTAGGAACTTTGCACTGAATTAAAGATTCGCTGTAAATGCAAGCTAAGTAGGGGGCCAATGCCGCAGAATAGTCTTTGTAAAACCGAACTGGTATTCCATCCGGACCAGCACACTTTTTCGTATTTAGCTCTCTCAGCTGCTTCTCTACACCGGAAATACCTATTGCTATGTCCCCCATTTCGGAATTAGTACGTTGATCAAATGATGGTATATTTGTGCGGTCCTCCTGCGTGAAAGATTTCTTAAAGGTTAAATTTAGAACTTCAGCTTTCCGTTTGCTTTCTTCTATTACTGCCCCGAAATGATCAACTAGTGACTGGACAGTGGGCTTTGACCCGCTTATCGATTTTACATAGGACCATAATTTTTTCGGGTTCTCGGAAAGATCTTTTGCTAAGGTATGGCTGTGATAATTATTGTATGCTTCACGCATCGATCTTTTTATAGACGCACAAATCTCGACTAACTTTTGCCTGTCATCATTTGCGTGTTCTTTTTTGAATCGAGAGTGCAACAGCCTTTGCTTTCTCAGCAGCTTTCTAACATTATTATTATACCACGGTGGATCTTTTCCATCTTTTGTTATGGTCTTCAGTCCGGAGACTGGTTTGATGCAGCTCTCCACAATACCCTATCCTGAGCAAGCCTTTTCATTTCCTCATAAGAACGACAACCCACATCCACTTGAATCTGTTTACTATATGCCTCTCTTGGTCTCCCTCTGCAATTTTTACCCCACACACTACCCTCCAATGCTAAATTTACGATTCCTCGATGTCTAAGAATGTGTCCTACCAAGCGATCCCTTCTTTTGGTTAGGGTATGCCAAAAATTCCTTTTCTCACCAATTCTGTCCAGTACCTCTTCATTAGTTATGCAATCTACCCACCTAATCTTCAGCGTTCTTCTGTAGCACCACATTTCAAAAGCCTCTATTCTCTTCCTGTCCGCACTGCTTTTCGTCCATGTTTCACTCCCGTACAAGGCAACACTCCACACAAATGCCTTCAGAAAAGACTTCCTTACACTTAAATTAATATTTGATGTTAGCAAATTTCTCTTTTTCAAAAATGCTTTTCTTCCCATTGCCATTCTGCATTTTATATCCTCTGTACTGCGAGATCACATGTTATTTTACTAGCCAAGTAACAAAACTCATCTACCACCTTCATTGTTTCGTTACCTAATCTAATTCCTTCAGCATCACTTGATTTTCTAAGACCGCATTTCAATATTTTTGTTTTGCTCTTGTTAATGTTCATTTTATACACCCTATTCAACACACTGTCCATTCCATTCAACTGCTCTTCCAGGTCCTTTGCTATCTCTGACAGAATTACAATGTCATCAGCAAAACACAATGTTTTTATTTCTTCCCCCTGAACTTTAAGCCCTATTCCAAATTTTTCCTTGCTTTCCTTCACCGCCTGCTCGATGTACAAATTGAATAACGTGGAGAAAGGCTACAACCCTGTCTTACTCCTTTCCCAACTGATGCTTCCCTTTCATGCCCTTCGAGTCTAATAACTACGGTCTGGCTTTTGTACAAGTTGTAAATAACTCTCCTTTCCTTGTATTTTACCCCTGCTGCCTTCAGAATTTGAAAGAGTGTATTCCAGTCAACATTGTCAAACGCTTTCTCCATATCTACAAAAGCCAAAAATGTAGGTTTGCCTTTCCGCAATCTACCTTCCAAGATAAGACGTAAAGTGAGTATTGCCTCCCGGGTTCCTACATTCCTCCTGAACCCAAACTGATCCAGAACTTCACGTTCCTTCAATTTATCTAGGTCCCATCTCATTTTCCTACCTTTCTGCAGTTTTTTCAGCTTCAGTCTACAGTCCATGACTAACAAGTTATGGTCAGAGTCTATATCTGCCCCTGGGTATGCCTTACAGTTTATAACTTGGTTCCGGAATCTATGTTTTACCATTATAAAATCTGATACCTTCCGGTGT
The DNA here is from genome assembly GCA_026315105.1 of Locusta migratoria. Classification (NCBI taxonomy): domain Eukaryota; kingdom Metazoa; phylum Arthropoda; class Insecta; order Orthoptera; family Acrididae; genus Locusta; species Locusta migratoria. The sequence continues at coordinate 127,176,806 of CM048748.1, read as the reverse complement.
CTCCAGGTCTCTTCCAAGTATACAACCTTCTTTTGTGATTCTTAAAACACGTGTTTGTTACGATTAAATCATGTTCCATGCAAAATTCTACCAGGCGGCTTCCTCTTTCATTCCTTTTGCCCAGTCCATATTCACCTACTATTTTTCCTTCTCTTCCTTTTCCTCCTACCGAATTCCAGTCTCCCATCACAATTAAGTTTTCCTCTCCCTTAGCTGCCTGAATAATTTCCTTTAGCTCCTCAAATATTTCTTCTATCTCCTTATCGGCAGAGCTAGTTGGCATATAAACCAGTACTACTGTTGTCGGTGTTGGCTTCATATCTATCTTGACAATGATAATGTGATCACTGTGCTGTTCATAGTAGTTTACCCACATTCCTATTTTCTTATTCATTATCAGTCCTACTCCTGTGATACCCCCAACTGATTTTGTACTTATAATCCTGTACTCACCTGACCAGAAATCCTGTTCATCCTGCCACCGAACTTCAGTAATCCAAGTGGGGAGTTCCCTTTTTAAATTTTCTAATTTTCGTACCCGATTAAGCGATCTAACATTCCACACTCCGATCCGTAGAATGCCAGTATTGTCTTTCCTGATGACAACATCCTCCTGAGTAGTCCCCACCCAGAGATCTGAATGGAATATTTTACCCGAGAGGATGCCATCATCATATTTTCATACAGTAGAGCTGCATGTCCTCGGGAAAAGTAACGGCTGTAGTTTCCCCTTGCTTTCAGCCGTTCGCAGTAACTGTGTGGCAAAGTCACATTAGCTGATGTTACAAGGCCAGCTCAGTCAATCATCCAGACTGTTGCCCCTGCAACTACTGAAAAGGCTGCTGCCCCTCTTCAGGAACCACACGTTTGTCTGGCCTCTCCACAGATACCCCTCCGCTGTGGTTGCACCTACGGTACGGCTATCTGCATCGTTGAGGCACGCAAGCCACGCCACCTCGGCAATGTCTTTGGTTCATTGGGGTGGATAATATTTTAATTGTTTTGCTCACACAACCTTTGAAGTAAGGCTTGAGTATAAGAATATGACAGGAGCTTTAGGATGCACAACAAATAGGTCTTCAGCACCCAAACAGGTGTAATAAATGATGAGTGTGAAACAATTACACAGAAAACAAAGACCAGCAACATAAATAAAAGGACACAAACTAGCCAAACTTTATGTGCAGCTAAACTAAAGCATAAAAAGAATGGTATAGGTCAAGAATACAAGTTTGCCCGCAAAACCGGAAAGTTGCAGATGCAGTTAAAATGGATTAGCAGACAATTATGACTGACTGATAACCCGAAGAAAAAAGATAAGTTTGCTACTCTGCAACACACTTAAATCTCTGGCTTAGGCCAGATTCCAAACAAATAACAAAATGTTAAAAGGTTGGTCACACTCACATCATAAATTAAAATATCAAGATTCACCTCTGCTGTGTAAGTGCGATATAAAACACACTGGGTTAAAATGTGGTGCACAGTTATCTATACATCACAAGCATCACAAATAGAGGGGTTCTCCTGAAGGAGTAACATGTCATGGGTCAAGCTGCAGTCTCCATTTGGAGGTGTGTCTTTGCTACTTCATTTCACTTGGGTGACAGCAAATATTTGTAAATTTAAGGGAGGGACGGACGGACGGACGGACGGACGGACGGACACACACACACACTCCGATGGCAATCAACCGCGCGCTTCGCAGCAAGGCGCCTTACAGCACTGTGCCACTCCACTGTGGATAGGTGACAGACACAAGGACTGCCACCTGCCACAGTTGGATAGTAACAGTGATCACAATATCTTAGCGATAATGGCCACCAAAGTTAATAAATTGGTCAGGAAGCCTAGGTGAGTGAGTGTGCTAGAAAGAGCAGATAAGCAGTTGTTAGTGTCCCTCTTAAGGAAAGAATGGACATCATTTTGTTCCAGTACGATGGATGTAGGGGAATTATGGGCAAAATTTAATTGCATTGTAAAAAAAAGCATTGGAGAAATATGTGCTGATGGAAGTGGATTAAGGATGTGGTTTAATAGTAATATTTAAAAAAAAAAAAAAAAAAAAAAGAAAAAAAGAAGGCTTAGAAAGCAAAAGGCAGTTGCACTCTCAGTTCAAAAATGGAAAAGCAAATCAAATCAGACTAAAATCAGTACAGATTTATACATCTACAAAAAGAGCAATGCATGAAGCATACAATCCTGTGTCATATCTTCACAAAACATCTTGCCAAGAACTTGAAAAAAATTCTGGTCCTATGTGAAATTGGTATGTGGATGAAAGTCAATATCCAGTCACTCTATCATTCTGCGGTGTGATAGAGGACAGCAAAATGAAGACCGAAGTTTTAAATTTAATCCTTTATCACACACATTCCCCCCCCCCCCCCCATCCAATATTTTTTGTATTAGAATTTGTTCAAGGGTGCCAAGAAAAATGTCAAGAAAATTACAAAAACTAAATTGTCGGAAGAAAGTGTACTTCTTACATTTTGTATTTATGCAGAACTGCATGAAACTTAAAAAAAATCATTCATACTTACCACTTTGCACTTATGCAAAACCGTTTGAAATGGACATAGGTAATTCATGAATGTTCCTGCTTGCAGCTATAAAAAAATGACCATCAATAGAGAGCACTAGCACTGTGTGCTGATCTGAATGCTACAAAGAGCAACACACATTGTCATGTTAGTGTGGACTGTAGCGCATTGTACTGGCAGGATCTGTTCAGTTAACTTTATAGCAAGGCAGTTTCCAGTGTTAAACTTATAGGTCAAAGACAAAAAGAGAGTTAAAACTTCGCTTTGCACATCTGCAAAGCAACACAGTGAAAGGTTAACATTTAGAAAATCATTCATGCAGGAGGACCATGAAGGACCTTCATTTGATGGTCACACCAACTCCCAAATGGAGAACATACTGTAGTAATAGGAATAGATGGTGTAGAGAAGCAGCTGAGAGAGTTTAAAACAAACAAGTCACCAGGGCCAGATATGGTACCAATCCAGTTTTACAAAGAGTACTCGGTGGCATTGGCCCCTTACTTTGGTTTTCATTCATCAAAAAGTTCCAAGTGACTGGAAAAAGGCACAACTTGTGTGTATAAGAAAGGCAAAAGAAGGGAGCCACGAAATTACAGACTTACATTATTAACATCAGTTTGCTGTAGAATTCTGTAACATTTTCTAAGTTCTAATATAGTAAATTTTCTTGAGACAGAAAAAGCTTCTGTCCACACATTAACACAACTTTAGAAAGAATTCATTGTGAAAACCCAGCTTGCCCTTTTCTCTCATGACATCTTGTGTGCTATGGATGAAGGGCAACAGGCAGACTGTATGTTTCTCAATTTTCGAAAGGCGTTCGACAAGGTGCCACACTGAAGACTGCTAAAAAAGGTACGGGCTTATGGAATAGGTACCCAAATAAGTGAGCAACTCGATGACTACATAAGTAATAGAACCCAGTATGTTGCCCTTGACAGCGAGTGTTCATCAGAGACTAGGGTATCGTCAGTGGTGGCCCCACGGAAGTTTGATAAGACCGAGTTAGCGGCAATCTGCAGCTGTTTTCTGATAGTGCTGTGGTGTACATGAGTGTGATGGCATTGAATGAGTGTAGTAGGAAGCAGGATAACGTAGACCAAAATTCTAGGTGGTGTGGAGAATGGCAACTAGTGCTAAATGTAGAAAAATGTAAGGTGATGCAGATGAGTACGAGAAACAATCCCGCAATTTTCGAATACAGCATTGGTAGTGTGCTGCTTGACAGAGTCTTGTCAATTGAATATCTAGGCACAAAGCTGCACAGCGATATGAAATGGAACGAGCATGTAAGGACAGTTGTGGGGAAGGCAAACGGTAGACTTTGTTTTATTGGGAGAATTTAGGGAAGGTGTGATTCGTCTGTAAAGAAGACTGCTTATAAAACACTTGAACGACCCTGTATTGAGTACTGTTTACATGTTTGGGATCACCACGAGACCAGTTTAACAGAGTACATAGAGGCAGTTCAGAGGTGGCAGCTAGGTTTGTCACTGGTAGATTCGATCAATGCGAATGTTACTGAAATGCTTTAGGAACTCAAATAGGAGGTGCTGGAGGGAAGGTGATGTTCGTTTTGAGAGACACTGTTGAAGAAATTTACAGGACCAGAATTTCAGGTGGATTGGAAATCAACTCTACTGTTGTCAACCTACATTTCGCATAAAGACCACAAAGATAAGATCCGAGAGAATTGGGCTTCTACAGATGCATACCAGCATTCATTTTTCCCTTTTTCTATATTAGAGCGGAAGAGGAAAGCAAGTATCTAGTAGTCGTACTGAGTATCCTCTTACACGCACTTTTGGTTGGATTGCGGAGTATGTGAGTAGATGTAAATAGTTGGTGTCACCAACCACAGCTTATTTCCTAACACTGTCAATCACTTATCCTGCCACACCAGCATGGACCTCTGACATAGCATAGAAAGAACATCATGCATGGAATCAGTACATTGAGGTACATCATGGTGTCTACATGCCTCCTTGGTTGCTGGATCAACCACCTCATTTTCCTGAATTTCTACATGCCCATGCCCTGGACCCAGAACGTGGTTTTTTGAGTCCCTTGACAGTTTGTCGTGCATGAATTAACTTCTGTGTTGGACATAGATTCTGCGAGTATTGTAGTGCACTTACAAGGGATACCTTTGACCTCAAATGCTCAAAACCTCATGAAACCATGCTTAGAATAACAAGCAGTAATAAATATAATAGCAGTATGAGTCAATTCCATGAAAAACACCCAACTTGTCTGCTAGCACCACTAGATGGTGACATAGTGTAGCTGCTCTAACCAGTGCTCCAGTTGCGCAAGTGGTATAGCTGCAGTACATATTTGTCTCTTGGAGTGTTCTCAAATGAGTTTCTGTGTAAACTGTGTACAGTGCAGTGATGTCACAATGAAAATTAATCCTAATCATGTGGTCCAAATATTAGGGACCAAGATGAGACTTCCTGAATATGGAAATGACACTGGGGCTGAGAATATGGAGTTCACATATATATAACATAATAATTCAGAAATATAATGGTGACAACACAGAAATACTTGACACTATACTGGATAGATATATGGAATTTGAAGGGCTGTGGAATCTGAACTAAGTGGCAGCTCTTCTAGCAATACATGGTATTCATCTCCAGAGCAACAGGAACAGTCAAGTCACAGTGAGTACGAGCACTTGCCACTCAAAAAGATGAGGAGCAGTGAGCGGTGTATTAAAAGATATTTATGATAGCATACTAGATAACATTTACAAGGACTATAACAACATGGCTTCAATTCCTACAGCAAACTAATGATGCGCTATAAGCACATCAAAAGTAAATCAAATTGCACATTAATTCTAAAATGTGTGTATAGGAAATGGAGTGAGGTGCTTGTTTCATAGGAAACAGACTGTTGCAATTATGAACTATAAAATAGTATTTAATATAGCAATTTGATGGTGCAAGAAGGTATGATCTACAGTTCACTATTGGCAGATGTGGGCACTAGAAGGGGCTAAAATGGTTGGTTTGGTCGATTTCAAAGCACTTGTTAGTTCTCTAGCACAGACAATTACAAAGACAAAAAAAGATGCAAACGGAGGGACCCTAGCTTTCAGAACAATTATCCTTCATCAGTTAGGATTGAAGGGAAGAAAAAGGGAACAGAGGGGAACAATTACTCACTACCTAGGTCATGAAATAAGTTGGCTGAGGTGTGAAAAAAAAAGAGATACTGTATGGTAAGTACTGAGCCGTGCCAATAGCAAACCAAAGAGGATAGATGAAGGAGTAAAGAGAAGTGAACTGAATAATAATGAGTGGGGGACAGGGGATGTGAGGTTAGGTAAAAGATCTTAAATTCATTATGAAGGGAATGGAGCTCTCTCTTTCTCTCTCTCTCTCTCTCTCTCTCTCTCTCTCTCTCTCTCTCTCTCTCTCTCTCTCTCTCTCACACACACACACATACACACACACACAAAATGAGAGGAGATCAGGAGAGGGGGAACGGATGATAAATCAGTTACAGTTAAGGACGGTGGAGGGAGTGAGGTTAACACAAGTTTACGCCAGGAGGATGTTGGGAAAAGAGGGTGTGTTAGCCAGCAAATTTCCATCTTCGTAGCTCTGACGTCCTGATGTTAGGTGGAAGTATAGTACCCAGATGGTACAAATGGTGTATCCCTCGAGACAGCATGCTCTACCACAGGATACAGTAAACAGTCTATCTGTGACAATTCATGCCTTCAGTCAATTTGTTTGTGATCATGAAAAACAAAAACAAAAAAACAAAAAAGAGATGAAGTTTTCTTTTACATGAGACCCTGCCTTGAATGGTGAAGGTTTACCCTGTGGTGGGGTTGAAGTAGGTGGATGTGGGAGGATGCATGGGGCATGTTCTGCGGCGAGGTTGATTACAGGCACAGAACCATTATCTAGGGAGGATGGTTTTCAGATGTTGTAAGGTTTGACGACGGTGCTGCAGATGCTGGGAGGACAGTGGAAGGCTACTCTCAGTGGTGTGGGAAGGGTACCTTTGGAGCGCTGATCTTATTTCAGGGCATGGCTTGAGAAAGTCATAGCCCTGATAGTGCAGTTTTTGTTTCGATTGGACACACAATGCTGTGACAAATTCAGTATGTTTAATGAGGTAGGATGAAGTTTGTGTTGGAAAAAAAGTTAAGACGCCAGGGTATGGGTTGGATATAGATACCTGTGGCTCAGACAGCAGCAGCTAGTGTGTAGGCTAAGAACAAAGGGGGGCAGGGTACAGTACATGGACTGGGCAAGTTCAAAAATTTTGGTGCTGGAGACAAGCATGCAAATCTCACAAGATGGGAAGGAGCCATAGAACTTGTAAATCTTGTGCTCAAGAAGGAAGCTTAGTGTTTCACAGTATGGTCATTAGAAACTCAGATTTTTGGGTAAGAACGAGGAAGGAAATCAGGCATGCCCTTTCAAATGATTTGCGAGATCCCGGAAAACCTAAATTTGGATGCTCAGAGGTGGGTTTGATCCATCACTCTTCCAAATACAAGGCCATTGTGTTACCAGGGACTGGATGAGGGGTCATACCAATCCCCAGAGTGGAGGTATTTACCTTAGGGGAAAAAAAGGAAGGTAAACAAATACACACACCTCCACACACATAAACACACAAACACACCTAGGCAGACATATTGTAGAAAGCAAAACAATATGTTTGCCTGGGTGTGTCCGTGTGTGTATATGTTTGGGTGTGTATGTATCTGTTTACCTTCCTTTTTTTTCCCCTAAGGTAAGTCCTTCCACACTCGGGATTGGAATGACCCCTCATCCACTCCCTTAAAAACCGCATCCTTTTCTTTTTCCCTTCCTTCCTTTTTTACTGGTGAAGCAACAAATGGTTGTGAAAGCTTGAATGTTTGTTTCAGTGTGTTTTCGTTAGTGTTTTTTTGTGTCTATCGGCAAGCGTGTGCTTTGGGTAAGTCAAACAATCTTTATTTTTATACATAAATGATAATTTGGTATTCATGAATAAAAATATAGTATTATAGCAATTAATTAATACAATACAGTAATGACCTGCAAATAAAAACTAAATCTGAAACCAAATTACATTCACTGAGTCAATTTTGTGATTTATATAATGAATGTACTTTCTGCAGCATTTAAATTAATTTTCAGAACAAATTTGTTATCCAAACTTCTAATAAGAATCATTTCTGAATACAGTGTACACATGCAAAGAAGATATCAGTGTGTTACCATGTCCTGACACACTGACTTCTAACCAACAATATTCTTCAGCAAAAAGTGATAAATCATAAATTCTTGCAAATAAGTGCTTGTGATTCCAAATTAACTTAATTTCTCAAATGAAATTCTAAATGAAATCATCATGAGAGTCTACGCCATACGTAGTACAGAGAGTAAGTTCTGAGACTGAGCATATAATGACCCTGTGGTGCACTGCATCACATAGGTGGCACTATGGTATGGTACCATATCAGTAAGTCTCTCGTTCCTGCAAGAAACAGCTGACTGCATGCATTGGAAACAGACATATGTTGTGATGGTGAGCTGAATGCACCAGTTGGGCCTTGACATGTCAGAGTTTGAGCATTGGGCAAACATCAAGTTTTGACAGAAATTAGACAAAATTGCTGACGAAACATTTGAAATAATGCAGCAGATGTATGGTGAGAACACATTGAGTTGCAGTGTTGTGTTTTAGGCACCAACATTTTGATGAAGGATGGGACAGTTGGGAAGATGATGTGCATACCGGTCAGCCGCAAACAATTCGTACGGAATGCAAGATCCAGGAAGTTGCAACGTTGATGAGTGCTAACTGCTCCCAATCAGTAGACGTACTCACACAGCAGCAGTATGGGTCAGCCATGGTACTTACCACAAAATTCTGACAGAGAACCTTAACATCTATGTTACCCACCACAGTGCCACCAAACATGTTGAAAGACCAATGTCATGATTGCTTGACAATTTGTGGCTACCTGATCAGTTGTGCAGATGATGATCTGATGTTTCTCAACCGGACTATAACTGTAAATGAAACAACTGAAATAGCAATCAGCCACCTGGAATGAAGCACTAAGTAGCATGCAGAGTCATGTGGGTGCCTATCCTCCAGGCGTCAAGTCTCAGAACTTATTGACTGTACCGCATATGGCATTATAAATTAAATTATCTTTACACATCATAATATTGTTTCTAAATCACGCATTGATTTCTTCAAGTATTTAGTGTATGTAGACTGCTGGAAGTCTCTCTCTTTGCCATGGACAACAGTAAAATAACTTATTTTTAAATAGTGGGTTAGACATAGTTACCATAATAGCAGTAGCAGTAATTCAAACCTGGTATCTCATTTGACATTTTTTAATCTTAAAGCCCTATGTTAACCATATAGACACAAATCAGATTGGAAAATTACTTCATTTACTAATGGAAACCTTACTCAGAGTTAAATGTAAACACTTATGGGCAAGTTTGGACATCCAACAACAATCTACAAACATTTTACAAGCTCTTTAGATTTGAAGACTGTTGTTGATGCTCATTGACAACTAATTTCCTACTTTGTTCACTCATTTTGTAGCAGTACAATCACAAAAGAACTGCATAATTTTATCAACAAGACAATATTGCTATCAATTGTGGTACAATGGAGAAAGGTGCTGAAGGTTCTTTTGGCTGACTTCTCTACTTTTGCATACAAGGATCAGTTTGAAAGTAATAGCCGATTTGTAACTGAGTAAGAGGAACTTTATTTGTGTAAATTGTATCACAAACAACAATATGCACATTTCTTCACATTTAAACATTGGTAAAGTCAAGGCATAGTAGTTTTTGAAATCCAGCATCAAAGAGCTCTCTGCCAACTGATCATCACACTGTTTTGTAATGGATTTTTTTTTTTTAACAATGTGATAAACTATATATATTGAAACTTTTGAAATGTCTGCAGCTACTTATCAATAGTGAAGCACCTGTTTTGATCTGAATAGTCTACTGCCATGAATGAGGACTTTTCACAAGAAACTGATGAGACAAGTGGCCAAAACAAGTACTTCACTGTTGAAGGTTTGCATCAGAAATTTCCACAGATCTTATGATCTGCTGACTCAATCATTTAAACCGGCAACCCAGATAGAATGGAAATAGTTTAGACCTTATAGCTACAAACAGGCCTGAACTTATTAATGATGTCTGTCTAGAGCCAGGAGTTAGAGATCACGATATCATGATAGCGTCAATCGTGACTAAAGTTCATGAACCAATCAAGAAGGCTAGGAGCAGGTTTTTGTTAGGAAGAGTCAATAAGAAATTGTTAGGATCACACTTAGAAAATGAAAGGACGTCGTTTAGTTCCAGTTCAATGGATGGAGAGGAATTGTGGATTAAATTTAAATGCATTGTAAATAAAGGGTTAGAGAAATATGTGCCTGTGAAGTCGATTAAGGATGGAAAAGATCCACCATAGTATAATAATAATGTTAGAAAGCTACTGAGAAAGGGGAGACTGTTGCACTCTTGGTTCAAAAAAGAACACGCAAATGATGACAGGCAAAAGTTAGCAGAGATTCGTGCTTCTATAAAAAGATTGATGCGTGAAGCATACAATAATCATCACAGCCATACCTTAGCAAAAGATCTTTCCGGGAACCCAAAAAAATTCTAGTCCTATCTAAAACCGATAAGCGGGTTAATGCCCAATATCCAGTCACTTGATCAGCCCACGGCAGAAATAGAAGACAGCAAACAGAAAGCTGAAGTTCTTGGAATACCAGTTCGGTTTTACAAAGAGTATTCTATGGGATTGGCTATTTTCTTAGCTTTATTTATCATGTTGCTTTAAATCAGCACAAAGTACCTAGTGATTGGAAAAAAGCGCAGGTGACTTCCATTTATAAGAAAGGAAAGACGGCTGACTCATATAATTACAGGCCAATATCGTTGAAATCAGTTTCTTGTAGAATTTTGGAGGATATTCTCACTTTGAATATAGTAAATTTTCCTGAGAGGGAAAAGATTCTTTCTATGAATCAGCACAGGTTAGGAAACATTGTTCATGTGAAACTCAGCTAACCCTTTTCTCACATGACATCTTGTGAGCCATGGATGAAGGGCAACAGGCAGATTGTGTCTTTCTCGATTTCAAAAAGGCGCTTGATGCATTTATTTATTTATTTTTATTTTACTTTTTTTTCAATTTTTTTTGTGGTTTTAGGGCACACAACTTCTCAGGTCATTAGCGCCCAGATCGGAACAGAGATTCGCTAGATCTCGAAAAAATTTGTAACTGCCAGAAAGGAGAGAATCAAGAGAAAGCTAAAACAGAAGGATAACAAAAGAAAAACAAATATTAGGGTTAAATATCCTTTGATAAATTAGCCATGTTAATAAAACGCAAAACTCTAGCAGCTGCTTGTGTGTCATCAGCTAAAAGTTCCTCCAGAGTAGACGGCAAATTTAGGGCTACACAGAGATGATTAAAATAAACACAAGACAGTAAAACATGCCGCACCATCAGAAATTCACCACAGGAGCACAACGGTGCAGGGTCAGCGGGTTAGCAAATGACGGTGGCTGAATTGTCAGTGACTGATCCGCAACTGAGCCAGGATGACCTCCTCTTGCCGAGAGGGGCATGAGGAGATCCTCCGAGCGGTCGGGATCGGTTTTACAGTTCTCAGTTTATTGTCATGACGTGAGAACCACGAACTGTGCCAAAATGATACAATACACCTGCAAAGAGCCCGTTGAATATCGACTGATGGGACGCAACAAGTAGCCATGAGAGGCAAAAGAGCTGCTGCAATGTCGGCAGTCTCATTCCCGGACACACCCACGTGATCTGTTAGCAACTGAAGGGAGCATTGGATTCGATACACGACAGGATGGGTCGAGAAAGGGTCCCCAAGACTCTGCAGGGCACTAAGGGAGTCAGAGCAGATGGCATAAAAGGGATGGCGGCGAGGGCGGATGTATAAAACAGCTTGGTGGAGGGCAAAAAGCTCAGCTGTGAAATTCAAGAACCTGTCAGGGAGCTTATATTGGAACAGGTAGTCCCTGACGACGAAGGCAGATCTGACACCATCAGTGTTCTTGGAAACATCAGTGTAGATAAATACGGCATTATCGAACCGCGAACGGAGTTCGACAAGCCTCGAGCGATGTACCAAATCTGGAGTGCTCTCCTTGGGGAGTGAACTAAGTTCAAGGTGGATGTGAACCTGGGCTTGATGCCATGGTGGAAATGGGCTCTTGCTCAACCGAAAGGTGGAAGGAAGGGTAAAATCGAGCCGCTGAAGCAGGCGGTGAAACCGAACTCCAGGTGGAAGCAAGGCTATCGCAGACAACCGACCGAGGGAGTCATCAAAGAATAATGGGTAAGATGGATGGTTGGGCATCGACAGCAGTCGGCATGCATAATGACACAAGAGTATGTCACGCCGAGAGGACAAAGGTAATACAGCAGCTTCAGCATAAAGACTTTCAACAGGGCTGGTATAAAATGCACCGGTCGCTAGGTGTAATCCCTGATGGTGAATGGAGTTGAGATGGCGGAGAAGGGACGGCCGTGCAGAAGAGTATACAAGGTTTCTGTAGTCGAGCTTCGACTGAACAATGGCCTGGTAAAAGTGAAGCAGGACGGTATGATCTGCTCCCCATGATGTGCCACTAAGGACATGAAGAACATTAAGGGATCGGGCACAACAGGAAGCCAGGTAGGACACATTATGGGGACCAGCAAAGTTTCCGATCCAACATTAACCTCAAGAATTTTGTTATCTCCATGAATGGGAGAGCAACGGGACTGAGACGTAGAGATGGTGGAAAAAATTCCTTGTATCTCCAGATGTTTATACACACCGTTTTCTCAGTGGAGAAGTGGAAGCCGTTCGCAATGCTCCAGGAATATAGGCGGTAAAGACAGCATTGAAGACAACGCTCCAAGAGACACATCCGTTGGGTGCTGCAATAAATTGCAAAATCGTCTACAAAAAGGGATCCGGAAACATCGGCTGAAAGGCAATCTATGATCAGATTGATTGCAATGGCAAAGAGAGCCACACTCAAGACAGAGCCCTGTGGCACCCCATTCTCGTGGCGAAAGGTATCTGACAAAACAGAGCCCACCCGTACCCGGAACTTGCGATCCACCAAAAATGCTTGAATAAAGAAAGTGTGAAAAATGCTGAGAACGCCCGCCCTCCAACAGATATCATAAGCCTTCTCAAAGTCGAAAAACACTGCTACCATGTCACGCTTCCTTAAAAAGTTATTCATAATGAAGGTCGACATGGTAACGAGGTGATAAGCAGTAGAGCGGTGTCTACGAAAACCACATTGAATATTAGTCAGGAGGCATTCAGATTCGAGGAGCCAGACCAACCGAGCGTTAACCATGCATTCTATCACCTTACAGACACAGCTTGTCAGAGAAATGGGGCGATAACTGAAAGGAAGATGTTTGTCCTTCCCTGGTTTGGGGACAACAATGGCTTCACGCCAACATGTGGGAACCTGACATTCAGTCCATATGCAATTATAGGTGCTAAGAAGGAGGAGAAAGGTTCTTCAGCATCTCAATATGGATGGAATCAGGACCAGAAGCAGAAGACCAGGACAGGGTGAGAGCACGGTCTAGCTCCTGCATGGTGAAGGAGACATTATAACTTTCACGATTAAAAGAGTGGAAAGAAGGCAGCCGAGCCCCCTCTGCCTCTTTGCGAGGGAGGAAGGCAGGGTGGTAATGGGCAGAACTCGAAACCTCCACAAAGGAGCGGCCCAAAGCATTGGAAGCATCAGCGGGGTCCACAAGGACCGCATTCTCAACGGTCAGGGCAGAAATCGGAGAATAGACCTTGATGTCGGATAAATAGCGTAGGCCACCCCAGACACCCGAGGAGGAAGTAAATTGGTTAAAAGAACTGGTAAAAGAAGTCCAGCAAGCTTTCTTGCTGTCTTTTATAACACGATGACATTGCGCTCGCAGCCATTTATAATTGATACAATTCTTCAACATTGGGTGGCAGTGGAAGGTGCGTAAAGCATGTCGCCAAGCTCTAAGAGCGTCATGGCAGGCTGCAGTCCACCAAGGGGCAGGGACACGACGTGGAGAAGAGGATGTACGGGGTATGGAATGTTCGGCAGCGGTGAGAATAACCTCTGTGAGGTATTCGACCTGACTGTCACAGCTGGGAAAATTCTGATCGTGAAAAAACAGCCATGGAAGAATAAAGCCCCCAGTTGGCTTTGAAGATGTTCCAACTGGTGGAACGAGGAGATGGGGTATGATGCAGAAGGTGGATTACACAAGGGAAATGGTCACTCAAATACGTGTCAGGAAGTGCATACCACTCAAACCGACGCGCAAGCTGAGGAGTGCATATTGCGAGGTCTAAGTGGGAATAAGTACGTGTTAGGCAGACAAGATTGAGGTGGTGGAAAAGGTCCACTAAAAGGGAACCTCTCTGACAAGGTGCTGGAGAGCCCCATAGGGGGTGGTGGGCATTGAAGTCGCCTACCAACACAAAGGGTGAAGAGAGCTGGTCAACGAGGTGTAGCACATCTGCCCTAGTAAAGGGAGACGACAATGGCAAATAGATATTACAGAGGGAAAAGGAAAAGGCAGAGAGAGAGATGCGGACGGCAACTGCCTTTAGGTGAGTATGCAATGAGATGGGATGGTAATAGACGTCGTCCCGAATGAGCATCAGAACCCCTCCATGGTCTGGAGTATCTTCCACAGGGGGCAGGTCAAAATGCAGATGTGTAGTGGGGGAAGTCTGCATGATCACATGGATGTAACTTAGTTTCTTGGAGACAAACTAGAAGCGGGTAGTGCAATCGAAGTAGTAGTTTTAATTCCTCCTGTTTGGAATGAATACACGAATATTCCACTGAAGGAGCGACATGATAAAAAATGAGAGAAGAAAAGAAGAAAAAAGCAAGCTGGGTCACCTCAATGGACGCTGAGGACCGGACTTCAAGGCAACACTGCTATCGCTATCTAGAGGAAGAGAATCGTGTTCCATGGGTTCAGCTGATGAATCTACCACCTTCCCGAGTTGATCAGGAGCGGCAGCTTCCACCGCTGGTAAAGGGCCGGGTGCCCGGCTGACAAGAGCGTCCCGGTGAAACAGAAGACAGCAGAGGCCGGCAACTGTTGGTTGGATGGCGCGACCAAAGAGTCACGCTGCGGTGGGGAAGGGGCTGTTCTTTTTGTGAGCCTTCTTAGAGGCATGACGAGTAGAAGAAGCAGTTGACGGTTGAGAAGAACGGAGTTTTCCGGAAATCGCCATGAACAGGTTCTTTTTTAGAACTCCGGGCAGCGGATTTAAGTGCCCGGGATGTGTGGGAACTGGTCAACAAATGCACTGTAGATCGGGCAGAAGGGATCGGAGAGGTGGGACGAGCAATTTTTAGGCTAAAAAATCTGACAACAGTGTCACAGAAGGTGAAATTGCAGGTCTGAATGCCTACCTCCTTAGTTGGTTGAGGGGAGGTGAGGACCTGGCTTTAAGTACCTGATGGGAGTAGAGCAGGCTTCCTACTCGCTAATAACTTCCAAGCGCCATAGGCTGAAACCTTTTCTTTGATGCAAAACTCCTGGATGACCTGCTCTTCTTTATAGACGGAGCAGTCCTGTGAAGAAGCAGCATGGTCACCCATGCAATTAATGCAGCAAGGAGATGGAGGTGGACATTCACGTCCCTGTGGGCGTCCCTGCCACAGGTGGTGCACTTGGCTGCATTAGGACAAGATTTACCAGTATGATTAAATCTCTGGCAATGGTAGCAGCGAGTAGGATTGGGTATATACAGGCAAACGGAATTGACTTCGTAGCCCGCTTTCACCTTGGATGGTAAGTCAACCCTGTCGAAAGTAAGTCAAGAGGACAGTATGAGTCGGCACAAGATCATTGTCAACTTTCTTCATTATGCGATGAACAGCTGTATCTCCCTGATCAGCCATATAGTTGAGTATATCCTCGTCCAATAACCCATCCAGGGATCTTGTGAAGACTACCCCCCCCCCCCCCCCGCTAAGAGTGGAGGGTGCTGTGTACTTTGACAGGAAAAGTATGTACAAGAATAGCCCGAAGTAATTTCTGTGCCTGAAAAGCATTCTCAATTGCAAGTAACAAGATCCCATTGCACTGTCTGGAGCAGGTCTTCAAGGGACCTGTGATCGCATCGACACCTTTCTGAATAAAGAAAGGATTTACAGAAGAAAAATCCTGATCATCAGTATGAGATACTACAAGGAACTTGGGAATGTTAGGCAAGACTTTCTGTGGCTGAGAATGGTCATGTTTCCACTTTTGATCAACGTTATAGAAGATTTGGAAGGTTTCATAGCGGAGGTGTCCCCCATGATTACCAGCGTCTCTAATGACGCACTCTTTCCTTGTAGGGGCCCTCTCTGAGGGCGCACCCACCTTAGGTGACTGTTCGCACCTCAAGTCACACCTCCCGAGAGCGGACGGAGGAACCAGTCAGCATGATCAGAAGGTACCAGCTCAGGTAATCACCTCTCACTAGGCCCGGCCTTTATCGGAGGGGTACGTACGTGCCCTACATGTCTAACCGGGTCGAGGAGTTATGCCTTACCCCATCACCAGCTACACAGAGCGTGGGTTGACCTTCAGACATGCACAGGGAGGATAGAAGAGAGGAAGGAAAGAAAGGGATGAAGGAGGGAGAATCTCAAATGCTGAATCAGAGATTAAAGGGGTGGCTCGAGGACAAGGAGAAAGGAGCAAGAGGGGAAGGCGAAAGAACAGAAAAGGAAGATGACCAAGGAAAAGAAGAAGTCTTGAAGGAACAGAAAAAGAAACCTTGGACTAAATGAAAATGCCCGTCTCCAGGCAAAGGCACAAACCGAAGGTGGGGGGGGGGGGGGGCGGGTTCAAGTGGGAAGTGGCCTGGGACAGAAGAAAGGCCGCTTTGGCTCGGGGCCCCATGCGCGCCACACGCGTACCCACAAAAGAGCTATGTACCCCCTAGGGGGCACTTGACGTGGTGCCACACTGCAGACTGCTAACAAAGATACAAGCATTTGGAATAGGTTCACAGATTTGTGACTGGATGGCAGACTTCCTAAGTAATAGAATGCAGTACCTTGTTCTCGACGGCGAGTGCTCATCAGAGACGAGTGTATTGTCATGCGTGCCCCAGGGGAGTGTGATAGGACCACTATTACTTTCTATCTATATAAATGATGAAACTTCCTGGCCTCCTACTTTCCAAACTTCACAGAAGCTCTCCTGCAAAACATGCAAGACTAGAACTCCTGGAAGAAAGGATATGATGGAGACATGGCATAGCCACAGCCTAAGGGATGTTTCCAGAATGAAACTTTCACTCTGCAGTGGAGAGTGTGCTGATATGACACTTCCTGGCATATTAAAATTGTGTGCCGGAACCGGGACTCAAACCTGGAACCTACGCCTTTCTCGGGCAAGCGCTCTACCAACTGAGCTATCCCGAGATGACTCAGGATGCCGCCTCACAAGTTTACTTCAACTGCAGAGTGAAAGTTTCATTCTGGAGACATCCCTTAGGCCAGAGATGGGCACAAATTGACTCAATGAGCAGCACTCCAGCTCAGGCCGGAAAAAAAGCAGCGTTCGTGCTCGGCCGGTATTTATCCTAGTTGCCGCTAGAGGTCTGCATGCTTGCTGGCGCACCTGACAAACGTTCGATATGGTGAGTTATAGTATGCTGCGACAGACTCAAACTTGCGAAATAACATGATAACTATGGACATAGTTCGTCTGCTACGACATCCAAACAAAATGGTCGGGAAGTACGGGCTATCAGCAAAGATATTCTGAAACTAGCACGAACAGCAGCACCGGAGGATGAGGCATCACATTCCTGTGTAAGAAATTAACAGAGTTGTCATTTCAAAGGAAAATTTGTTTTATTAAACACTGTGATTAAGTTATCTCGTAAGTAGGTACAGCATTATAATACGTACCTCTACTTTACTTCCTCACATAAATTATTAAGAAGATTAAGACTCATTTCACCTTCTACACTTCCATACTGGTTGAAGTGATGTGTTCTATAGTGGCGTTATAAATTGTACTTTTTTATGCCTAGTATTTTACCACATACCAAACATTTTGCTCCTCCTCCACTTTCAGTGAACAAGTAATTACACTCCCAACTAGAGTTGAACTGAAAAATAGAACACCGCTTTACCGCACCGATTTGACTAGCCATTTCAACTCCACAGTGTACTGTAACATAATGTAATATCATAGATTATAACGAAAACCCTGAAATACAAAATTCGAACTAACAGATGGCACTGTTAGCTGTGTCTTCTGGGGGGGGGGGGGGGGAATTTAAAAAAAAAAAAAAAAAAAAAAAAATCGCTCTTATCTTTATAAGATATTTGCTGGCTCGACTGCACGCACTGGATGTTTTAGAGAAGAGCTTCCAGTATTATGTTTATAAGTTACTTACTTATAAACATAATAGCATTTTCCACGAGATACCCCTAGCAGTGGAATCCGTTCATTCAAGTTGGATACTAAAGAGTTTGCACTATTATCTTTATAAGTTATTTTATAACGCACTCAGCCAGGTGCATTTCTGCGGTTACGTTAGCGCGTTGGCTGCGCATAACGCCATCTAGTCTTTCCAGCAGGAACTGTGTCATGGATTCCAGCTGCTCGTGGCTCTGCTCCCACTTAGGCAGGTGGCTCCGAGAGCGCGGCTCGCTCATTGCCCACCTCTGCCTTAGGCTGTGGCTATGCCATGTCTCCTCCATATCCTTTCTTCCAGGAGTGCTAGTCTTGCATGTTTCGCAGGAGAGCTTCTGTGACGTTTGCAAAGTAGGAGGCGAGGTACTGGCGGAATTATAGTTGTGAGGCGGCATCGTGAGTCATGTCGGAATAGCTCAGTCGGTAGAGCGCTTGCCCGCGAAAGGCAAAGGTCCCAGGTTCGAGTCCCGGTTCCGGCACACGATTTTAATCTGCCAGGAAGTTTATTTTACACCATTACCAATCAGTTCTTACTTAAAAGGAACTGGAGAACTTTAATGTTCAATCTGCTATGCTGATTGGTAATGGAGTAAAATAAACTTAATACATGAACATAAATTGTATCATGTACTACAATATGCACTTTTCTACATAGTCACCATGAACATTTAAACATTTGTAGCACTAGTGTCTGCATCCCAGCATCAAAGAACTGTCACCTGACCATCACACTTTTTTATAATGCAGTTTGTTAGTAAGTTTGTGATAAACTACACATTTACATCTATATACGTACTCCGCAATCCACCGTAAGAAGCATGGCAGAGGGTACACTGTACCACTACTAGGAATTTCTTTTTTTATTCCACTCCTGAGCAGAACAAGGAAAAAAAGAAAGCCTATATGCCTCCATACCATCCCTAATTTATCTTATTTTGTCTTTGTGATCATTAGGCAAAATGTAAGTAGGCAGCAGGAAGATCATTCTACACTCAGTTCAAAATTTCAGCCCTCTAAATGCTCACACCCCAAAAGTTGGTTTGAAGACTGAAATGCTTCATTAAACATGGAGGTCTATACCTGACTTGCTCAAGCTTTGAACTCATTTATAAGGCCAATTAAAGAGGGACCTGAAGTTCAACATGTACTCTGAAACAAAGGAATACTTGGCTTGAATCTGGATAGAAATTCGCAGGAATAATGCCCATCTCTACTTATCACTGTACCTCATGTTCCTTTCTCTTTACAGCTAATATTATCAATTGTGATGAGTCATTTTATTTCACTTACTCAATTTACTCAAAAAAGGGTAGAGCGTAGACAGCCTAAACTTTAATTTTTATTTTATTTTTTAACTTTTCTTAAACTATGAACAAACATGTCAATTATGAAATGTGAAGCACAACAACATAAATTTCGTTAATTTGTTCTGCCAAAAATATGTCACTGTCAGAGCGATTTTAGCAGCAGACTTAATACAAGAATTATTTAATTACCTATTCTTTCAGATAATTTACAACTCCAATAACAAACATCATTTGATTAGAAATTTAATATTTGTTATACTTCTTGAATAGCGAGTACAGAGGAAGGTAACTCCCCTACACTCTGTCCACCACAAATTTGGTGTGCATGCATAGTCTGTCATATTGAAACGAGTGTAGTGGTGTGTTTGAGGCTAAATGTGAGTCAATACATTCTGTTTATTTAATTGTGGATTTCAATTGCTGAGTTCACTAATAAACAGTTGTTTGATGCTCCATACAGTATCATTAAGAGCATATTTATTTGCTAATATTTCAACAGCTTTACCATTGTTATAATGAGGAGTACTAGAGCAAAATTTTGATCCATACACAATTTCAAAATAACTAAAATGTACATAAAGACATACGATTGTTCATCTTTCCAAAAGAAGAAGAATGGTAAGTGAACATAAATAAAAACAGTATTTATAATTTATTTACAAAAGAAGGTCATGAGACTGATCCAACTGATTTGTCTTAATTTATGTGAGGTGAAGCAAAATAATGAACCTTCAAAATTATTAAAATCTTTTGCTTGAGTTTGCTACGGGAAAAGAGCAAATGTTTGGGAAAGACTGCTAAGTATATGCTGGATTGAGTTAGAATAAATGGAATGTTGGTGTAGCACAGTAGTTAAATGATTTTTATTACCAACTTTGCGGCTTAGGTTCGAATCTAACTACTTCCAAATTTCTTCAGATCTTTCATTCAATTTTACTACTTGCAACATTAAACTTAATGATGGAATTTAAGATTTCTTTAAACATTTCAGTTTACATACTACAAAAATAATTTGATTTAGTTACAATTACCATACTTTATGTAACAATATTTTTGAGAATTGGTAGGTTGCTACTCACAAGGAGAGTAACAACAGATTACAACTTTAAACCACGGTTGCTCGCGTATATTGTCGCCTCGCGATAACTCCCGTGTTAGATTTTTTCTAACAATGATATCTCATACCTTTTCATCTCTTTGTGCCAGAAAAAGACACGTTTATACAATAAATCATTTCTTTGTTATTACCACAGCATTATACATTAGTATAAACATGGTATGGAACATGTCATTTGACAAATTTGTGGATGTTTGCAAGAAGAGCTGTAGTACCGACGCACTGACAACGATAGACGAGATGTTAGAACCATTCTGTGGAAGTTTCAAATTCAGGCAGTATATAGCAAAGAAGCCTGCAAAATATGGCATCAAGGAACATGCGCTTTGTGATGCAAGAACCTTTCATACGCTACGTATGGAAGTATACGCAGGCAAACAACCTACTGGGTCATATCAAGTAGCAAATGATGCAGAGCATGTGGTGTTACGATTGATTAGACCGATTGACAAAACAGGCAGAAATGTGATGGACAATTATTTCACATCTATACCACTGGGTAACAAAATGTATGCCAACCATAGATTCACATTAGTAGATACTCTACGGAAGAATAAAAGAGAAATTCCAGCGAAATTTCTGGACGTAAAATGTAGGCTACTGAAGAGCAGCATTTGGAGAAAAACCAAGCAACAACTGCTTCATTTGCTCATACGTCTCACAAAAATAAACAAAAAAAAGACCATTCTAATGATATCCACCATGCACAGTGACGATTCTGTAGACGCTGACAGTGGCGAAGTGAACAAACATGAAGAAATTACACTCCACAATCTCAAAAAATTAGGTGTAGATGTTGTCGACCATTCGAAATCAGAATATTGTGTTTCAAGAAGAAACCGCTGGCCCCTTACACTGTTTTTCAGTTTTATATACTTCCATATCTGACAGAGAATGTCATGTACTCTGTATAAACAATTGCTTCATTCAATTCGTAAGACTCAATAAGAATATCTACTTTGCTCATAAAAGACGTAACATGCGCTGAACAGTTTCAGGAGAAAACAAACAAACACAGCCGCATGTTACAAGTACAAAAAACAGACTAAAAGTGAAGCAAGGCGGATTTCCATGGAAGGAGAAGTAATTGTTACGTAAAGAGTCCCGTGTTAGAAAAAATCTAACACTGCGCACCACTTCAAATAATGCCACAACTAACAAGCTAGTGTTGAAATTTGATTCTCGAGTCACAGATTAATTGAATCACGAGATATGAAAGAATGCATTTCTAGATGGTCAGTTCATTAGCTTTGAAATGTGATGGAATATTCAAGTAAAATCGTAAATGTTAGATTGTTTCTAACAACGCGAGTGATCGCGGGTTAAAGAGCTTTCAACCATTATAGCCTCCTCCACACACACACACACACACACACACACACACACACACACACAATGAAATGAGCCTGCTTGTTGCTGGTCATGGCCATTTAGAAAGCTGGACAGTGGTTGAAGCTAAGTTTGTAGATCACATGACTGCCTTCACTGGTTGCTATGACTTTTATGGGGTAGAAACTGCATGTGATGGGACTGGAGTAGGTTGTGGTGAGATGGGGGTTAGGACAGGTTTTACATCTAGGTCTACAGCAAGGATGCAAGGAGTTGGGAGCAGGGATGGAGTATGAATGTACAACAATATTACATAGGTTTGGTGGGCAGTGGAATACCATTGTAAGAGGGGTGGGAAGGATATTGGGGAGGGTATTTCTCATTTCAGGACAAGATAAAAAGTAGTCAAAACCCTGGTGGAGAATGAGGTTTAACTGCTCAAGTCCCATTATAGTACTGGGTTGCAAGAAGGGTTCTCCTTTGTAGCTGGACAGAGGGTTTGAGGAAGGTGGTGGGTGACTGGACAGACAGGCCCAGTTGGGAGGGTGAAAGCCTCAGTTAGGCCTTTGGCATATTTGGAGGGGGGATTGCTCATCACTATAGATGCAACAACCACAGCTGGCTAAGCTCTATGGAAGGGACATTTGGGTGTGGAATGGGTGGCAGCAGTCGAAATGGAGGTATTGTTGATGCTTAGTAGGTTTCATGTGGACTTACATACTGATGAGGCCAATACTTTAATGAATGTACCATATTAACATTTAATTTTCATAATTTTATGATGCTTTGAATGAAAATAATATTTCCAAAAGTTCTAGCAATTAATTATCTCTGGAAGTTACATTATATTTTTTTCTACATCTACATAGATACTCTGCAAATCATATTTAAGTGCCTGGCAGAGGGTTCATTAACCAGTTTCATTTCTCTACTGTACCATTCTCTAACAGCACGCGGGAAGAAAGAACACCTAAATCGTTCCGTTTTCGAACTAATTTCTCTTATTTTATTGGGATGGTCATGTCTCCCTAAGCAGGTGGGTGCTAGAAAATATTTTCACATTCAGAAGTCAGTGACAAACTTCGCAAACAGATCACGCCACAATGAATAACGTCTTTCTTTTAACGATTTCCACCCCAATTAGTGCAACATTACCGTGAAGCTTCCCCCCCCCCCCCAAAATAACGTGATAAAACAAAACGAGCTGCTCTTCTCTGAACCTTCTCAATATCTTCCGCCAGTCCCACCTGATGAGGGTCCCACAAGGGGCAACAGTACTCCAGGAGAGGACAGAAGTGTGATGTAGGCAGTCTCTTTGGTGGAGCTGGTGCATCTTCGAAGCGTTCTGCCAATGAAACGTAACCTTTGGTTCGCCTTCCCCACAATATTTTCTGTGTTCTCTCCAGTCAAAGTTGTTCGTAATTGTAACTCCTAGATATTTGGTAGAATTTACGACCTTAAGGTTTGACTGATTTATCGCGTAATTGAAGTTCAGTGGATTTCTTTTAGTGGTCATGTGTATTACTTCACACTTTTCTTTATTTAGTGTCAATTGCCAATTTTTGCAATATGTAGAAATTTTGTCTAAATCGCTTTGCAGTTGCTTTTGATCCTGTGTTGAGTTCACTAACTGATGAACGACAGCATCATCCGCAAACAGTCTAAGGGAGCTATTCAGATTGTCTCCTAAATCGTTTATAAACACAAGGAAGAGTACGGGCCTATAACGCTTCCCTGTGGAACGCCAGATATCACTTCTGTTTTACTCAATGACTTACTGTCAATTACAATGAACTGTGTCCTTCCTGATAGGAAATCTTGAATCCAATCACACAATTGGGAAGATATTCCATAAGCACGCAATTTCATTAGAAGCCGCTTGTGGGGTACAGTGTCAAAAGACTTACAGAAATATGGAATCGATTTGAGATCCCTTGTGGATGGCACTTAACACTTCATGTGAATAAAGGGCAAGCTGTGTTTCGCAAGAGATACTTTCTGAATCCGTTCTCTTCGAGGTAGTTCATAATATTCGAACAAAGTATATGTTCCAAAATCCCACTGCAAATCGATGTCAATGAGATAGGCCTGAAATTTTGGGGATCACTCCTATTGCCTTTGTTGAATATTGGAGTAACTTGGGCAACTTTCCAGTCTTTGGGTATGGATCTTTCACTGAGTGATCGGTTGTAAATTATAGCTAAGTACGGAGCTATTGCATCAGCGTACTCTGAGAGGAATCTAGTTGGTATACAGTTTGGCCCGGAAGATTTATTTTTGTTTAGTGACTTAAGTTGTTTTACTACTCCAGGAGCATCTACTTCTAAGTTTCGCATGCTGGCAGCTGTTCTTGGATTGAATACTGAAGTGTTCACTTTAAAATGATAATTGTCAAAAAACATGATGAAACATTTTTTTGACCAAGAGCAGTTTTCCAAAATGTGTGGCACTACAAAGTATACATCATTCAAGTTTTTAAATGAAAATCTTTCTTCTGTCAATTGTGATGCATACCAAGCAGACAAACATTGGGGAGAAAACAGGAGCACTAAATTGCTGCTGTATGAATGAATGTGTTTAATTTGTATATTCTCTTGATGACAACTTCACTTTTGCTCTAGCAATACAGAAGCAATTCAATTAAATGTTCAAGTATATTTAAATTTTGTAGTTAAACATTTAACACTGCAAGAAATGAAAGAAAAAATAGGAAGAAGTGAAATCGAACCTTGGCTATGAACTCACTCACTGCCCTACCCGAACATTACAAATATTGTTGCTTAAACTTGTTCATATGTAGGTTATACTGTAACTGGAAATCTCTCAAGAGCATATTCACTTTACCTATAGCCCTCTCAACTGAGATTTTTTAAGAATTTAAAAGATTCATCTACCTGCTCACACAGTTTGAGCCATATTGATGAGATCCATCCTTCAACTATAATACAGGTACTGTGACATCTGTTCCTGTTTCCAAAATTTAAAGTATATGTGGTAACTGGAAGCAAACAATTTGCTACTATTTCACAAATGGCAGTTGTACACTATATCTATGATTGATGAATTACATCACGTAAAACATAGTATTTATGTATGGTAAAACTTCAGTATTTCTGTGCAATCTTATGGTGTAGTGAATTTTGTTCCAATATTTTATGCAATTTTATTCTTGGCAGTGACTGAGTCATCTGCTTATTAACTGCTGCTATAACTTTTTCTGATTATTATTTCAAATGGCAAGGATTTTTTATAAACAAAATGCTGGTTGATTTCCATGCATTATTGAATTAAAAGTTTTTACTTGGATGATATGCAGGTGCAAACCCTGAGGAGGATGAAATTGTGCCAAAAATTGGGGTAAACAGCAAAGAGACCAAAATTGCTAAAACCGTCATTGGAACCATAGGAATAGCTGTACTGTTTTATAGGGAAACACCTAGAGAGGGGAGATGGGGGGGTGGGGAGGAACTGGGGTGGGGAGAAGAGGGACTGGAAGAGGTAATGCAGCCAAACAAAAAAAAAACAAAAAAAAAAAAAAAAAAAAAAGAAAGGCTGCAATGACTCATGGACCCATGTGCACCACTCACGTACCCACAAAAATCACATGGTATCTCTCGATAATGTGAAACCTATGTAGGTCTTTCAGTTGTCAGTGAACTGTTCTATCCCCCCCACTTTCCTTCCCCGGTCCCTACTAATGTAATAGGGCTCACAAATTATGTTTATCTCACCATTCATCAATACTTCAGGCCACTGCTCCAATGAACTTGCAGTTCACTTGTGCAGTGACACTATCACACTATCTTTATATCGTAAATTCCCATAACTCTTCCGAGACCAATTCCATAACCCATTTGGTGCACAGGTGAAAAGCGCTGGATGTGTCAGAGACATTAGCAGTGCAGCAAAGTGGACGGTGTAAAACATCATGGAGAAAGGCGCACGCCAGTGAAAATTAAAAAAAATACTTGTTTATAAAAAACAAATGAAACTTACTTCGTTACAACAATATGCTTGACAAGAAAGTCTATGTGTAAGAAAGGTTTTCAAATATATGGATGTGACTATTGTGAATCATTGTATTTATTGGTGTTCAAAGTCAACATTCTGTTCACGTCTCTTTATTTTAAACGTATTCAAAATAAAAATTAATTATCAGAAGAAGCCCTTTTATCTGCAAAAGTTTGGATTATATCAAAGTCTATGACACCTAAATATTGCATGGTTACAAGATTTTTAAAGAAGATTTAACACAGCGACCTAATTTATTAAGAAATGTTCAAATGTCTGTAAATCTATCGGACCAAACTGTGTGGTCATCAGTCCGTAGCTTACAAACTACTTAAACCTAGGTAAACTAACCTACGGACAAATACACACACCCATGTCCCAGGGAGGACTCTAACCTCCACGGCGAGCAACAGCGCACTCCGCAGCAAGGTGCTTTAGACCGCTTGGCTACTCCACCGTGGCAATTTATTAACATACGCCTCCTTTAAAACCAGTGGACATAAGGGAAAGTGTTTGTGTGTGTGTTGCCCAAAGCTCAGCACTCAGGGCTTTGTGTTTGCAGCCAACTTTGGAGTGGGTAACAAATGGACAGACAATTTTATCTTTTCCTGAATGCTGTAGTGGATATATCTTTGCTAATGCATTTTCTCTCACTGACTTTTATTGTTATATAATAATGGAAAGTCCAGGTTGGAATAAATAATATAGTGAGGACAGTTTACTACTCACCGCAAAGACGTGGCGACGAGCTGCGACAGGCACATACAAAAGACACACACATACAACACATTCAGCTATCGGCCATGGCCTTCTTCAAAAATAGAGCACTCACGCAATCACACAGGCACACAACACAGTCATACAACCATCACCTCCGACTGCCACACTTCGAATCACGCTCTGCAGCGAATCGGGGACGGGAGGGGGAGGGGATAGAAAGGTTACGTCACGGTGGTGGGGATGGGTTAGATGGGAATAACGAGATGCAGCTTAGGAATGGAGTGGGGAGGCGGGTTAGGGGAGAAAATAAAATAAAATAAAATAAAATAAAATAAAATAAAGTAAAATAATTCATGTACACTGCAAGTGCACAAGACCACACACACACACACACACACACACACACACACACACACACACACACATATACACACACACGATCACACATTCACACACCACTCAAATCAGGCGAGGTTTGGGATACAGAGGTAGGAACTGTAAGGAACTGTAAGGTATGGAAGGGGTAAAATAAAAAAATTTTAAATAATAATAATAATAATAATAATAATAATAATAATAATAATGAAGTTATCGTAGGTTGAGGCCTGGTTGATTTCGGGATCGGAGAATGTATTGTAGGGATAACTCCCATCTGTGCAGTTCAGAAAAGCTGGTGGTGGATGGGAGGATCCAGATGGCCCGGGTTGTGAAGCAGCCATTGAAATCAAGCATGTGCTCCGCTGCATGCTGTGCCACAGGGTGGTCCACCTTGTTTTTGGCCACAGTTTGGCGGTGGCCATTCATCCTAATGGACAGCTGGTTGGTGGTCATGCCAATATAGAAAGCTGTACAGTGCTTGCAGCACAGTTGGTAAATTAAGTGGCTGCTTTCACAAGTGGCCCGGCCTCTGATAGGGTAGGATAAGCCTGTGACAGGACTGGAGTAGGAAGTGCTGGGTGGGTGGATTGGACAGGTCTTGCAGCGGGGTCTTCCACAAGGATATGATCCCTGTGGCAGTGAGCTGGGTTTCGGGGTGGCATAAGGATGAACTAGGATGTTGTGAAGGTTGGGAGGGCGACGGAACACCACTTTAGGAGGGGTGGGAAGGATCTTGGGCAGGATGTCTCTCATTTCAGGGCATGAGGATAGAAAATCAAAACCTTGGCGAAGGATGGAATTTAGTTGTTCGAGACCAGGGTAGTACTGGGTGACAAGGGGAGCGCTCTTTTGTGGATGGTTACTAGTGTTAGGAAGAGGATTTGGGGTGTGTGAGGATATGGCACGGGAGATTTGTTTGCGGACTAGGTCTGTGGGGTAGTTTCTGTTTGTGAAGGCCTTTGTGAGACCTTCAGCATATTCAGAAAGGGAATTCTTGTCACTGCAGATATGCCGTCCACGGGTGGCCAGGCTGTAAGGGAGGGATTTTTTGACGTGGAAGGGATGGCAACTGTCAAAATGTAGGTACTGTTGGTGGTTGGTAGGTTTAATATGGACGGAAGTGTGGATGGAGCCATCAGTGAGGTGGAGGTTGACATCCAGGAATGTGGCATGGTTGGTTGAGGAAGACCAGGTGAAGTGGATGGGAGAGAAGGAATTGAGGTTCTGAAGAAAGGAGGATAGGGTGTCCTGGCCGTGAGTCCAGATCATGAAAATATCATCAATGAACCGGAACCAGGCCAGAGGCTTGAGGTTTTGGGATGCTAGGAAGGATTCCTCCAGACGGCCCATGAACAGGTTGGCATAGGAGGGTGCCATGCGGGTGCCCATGGCTGTGCCTTGGATTTGATGGTAAACTTTCCCCTCAAAGGAAAAGTAGTTGTTAAGTAGGATGAAATTGGTAAGGGTTATGAGGAATGAGGTATCAGGCTTGCGTACAGTGGGACGTTGGGAGAGGTAGTGTTCCAGAGCGGCAAGGCCATGGGCATGTGGGATGTTGGTGTATAGGGAGGTGGCATCCACTGTGACAAGTAAAGATCCAGGAGGCAAAAGGGTGGGAATGGTGGAGAGTCGGTGAAGGAAGTGGTTGGTATCCTTGATGTGGGAAGGTAGATTTTGGACAATAGGTTGGAGGTGTTGGTCAACTAGGGCTGAAATTCG
The DNA here is from genome assembly GCA_026315105.1 of Locusta migratoria. Classification (NCBI taxonomy): domain Eukaryota; kingdom Metazoa; phylum Arthropoda; class Insecta; order Orthoptera; family Acrididae; genus Locusta; species Locusta migratoria. Next base: position 127,148,178 of record CM048748.1, on the reverse strand, counting down.
TTCGGTAGGTGCACAGTAACCAGCCACAATTGTGGCTGGTTACTGTGCACCTACCGAACGAATTTCAGCCCTAGTTGACCAACACCTCCAACCTATTGTCCAAAATCTACCTTCCCACATCAAGGATACCAACCACTTCCTTCACCGACTCTCCACCATTCCCACCCTTTTGCCTCCTGGATCTTTACTTGTCACAGTGGATGCCACCTCCCTATACACCAACATCCCACATGCCCATGGCCTTGCCGCTCTGGAACACTACCTCTCCCAACGTCCCACTGTACGCAAGCCTGATACCTCATTCCTCATAACCCTTACCAATTTCATCCTACTTAACAACTACTTTTCCTTTGAGGGGAAAGTTTACCATCAAATCCAAGGCACAGCCATGGGCACCCGCATGGCACCCTCCTATGCCAACCTGTTCATGGGCCGTCTGGAGGAATCCTTCCTAGCATCCCAAAACCTCAAGCCTCTGGCCTGGTTCCGGTTCATTGATGATATTTTCATGATCTGGACTCACGGCCAGGACACCCTATCCTCCTTTCTTCAGAACCTCAATTCCTTCTCTCCCATCCACTTCACCTGGTCTTCCTCAACCAACCATGCCACATTCCTGGATGTCAACCTCCACCTCACTGATGGCTCCATCCACACTTCCGTCCATATTAAACCTACCAACCACCAACAGTACCTACATTTTGACAGTTGCCATCCCTTCCACGTCAAAAAATCCCTCCCTTACAGCCTGGCCACCCGTGGACGGCATATCTGCAGTGACAAGAATTCCCTTTCTGAATATGCTGAAGGTCTCACAAAGGCCTTCACAAACAGAAACTACCCCACAGACCTAGTCCGCAAACAAATCTCCCGTGCCATATCCTCACACACCCCAAATCCTCTTCCTAACACTAGTAACCATCCACAAAAGAGCGCTCCCCTTGTCACCCAGTACTACCCTGGTCTCGAACAACTAAATTCCATCCTTCGCCAAGGTTTTGATTTTCTATCCTCATGCCCTGAAATGAGAGACATCCTGCCCAAGATCCTTCCCACCCCTCCTAAAGTGGTGTTCCGTCGCCCTCCCAACCTTCACAACATCCTAGTTCATCCTTATGCCACCCCGAAACCCAGCTCACTGCCACAGGGATCATATCCTTGTGGAAGACCCCGCTGCAAGACCTGTCCAATCCACCCACCCAGCACTTCCTACTCCAGTCCTGTCACAGGCTTATCCTACCCTATCAGAGGCCGGGCCACTTGTGAAAGCAGCCACTTAATTTACCAACTGTGCTGCAAGCACTGTACAGCTTTCTATATTGGCATGACCACCAACCAGCTGTCCATTAGGATGAATGGCCACCGCCAAACTGTGGCCAAAAACAAGGTGGACCACCCTGTGGCACAGCATGCAGCGGAGCACATGCTTGATTTCAATGGCTGCTTCACAACCCGGGCCATCTGGATCCTCCCATCCACCACCAGCTTTTCTGAACTGCACAGATGGGAGTTATCCCTACAATACATTCTCCGATCCCGAAATCAACCAGGCCTCAACCTACGATAACTTCATTATTATTATTATTATTATTATTATTATTATTATTATTTAAAATTTTTTTATTTTACCCCTTCCATACCTTACAGTTCCTTACAGTTCCTACCTCTGTATCCCAAACCTCGCCTGATTTGAGTGGTGTGTGAATGTGTGATCGTGTGTGTGTATATGTGTGTGTGTGTGTGTGTGTGTGTGTGTGTGTGTGTGTGTGTGTGGTCTTGTGCACTTGCAGTGTACATGAATTATTTTACTTTATTTTATTTTATTTTATTTTATTTTATTTTCTCCCCTAACCCGCCTCCCCACTCCATTCCTAAGCTGCATCTCGTTATTCCCATCTAACCCATCCCCACCACCGTGACGTAACCTTTCTATCCCCTCCCCCTCCCGTCCCCGATTCGCTGCAGAGCGTGATTCGAAGTGTGGCAGTCGGAGGTGATGGTTGTATGACTGTGTTGTGTGCCTGTGTGATTGCGTGAGTGCTCTATTTTTGAAGAAGGCCATGGCCGATAGCTGAATGTGTTGTATGTGTGTGTCTTTTGTATGTGCCTGTCGCAGCTCGTCGCCACGTCTTTGCGGTGAGTAGTAAACTGTCCTCACTATATTATTTATGACTTTTATTGTTGCTTTTTATGATGATGATGTGTAAGTCACTTCAGCTTTGCTAATTGTGATTATCAAAAAATAATGAGGTTTTATGCTTTGACCTGTCAGAGATAACCAAGATTACCAACAAATATATTAAAGCTATTTCTTCTCTTTGTTTCTTGTTACATCTGTAATTTGCTTTCTTTTCTGTTTTGCAGCCTTCCTTAAACTATTTTATTTTATTAACAAAACTGAAAATTTAGTCTACCCACTAGAACAACAGAGCAATATGTGTGGTTATTAGGGTGATCCAAGCCAATCACTCCTGTGCCCGAGTTGAATGACAACGAGCATTTCCATTAATTTTGCAAATACAATGTGTTAAAAATGTTTCCACTACAATAACACACAATTGAAGCTGAACAGCCTGAAAAATGTTGCATCGTTTTAAGTCATTTTGATAGCTCTGTCTAGTTCCAAAGAAAAAATACTATATTTCAATTTTTAAAAAATACTGCCATAATTTAGCAGCTAATGTTAAAAATTACTTATATGTTTTATAAAATTCTTAGCTTAGCAAACATCACACTTCAATACATTTACTAGTACTAGATATGTTCGGGATGGCCTGCCATAGCTGTCAAACATTGTGTACGTTAACACTGTGAAAGGTGTATACCGCTTCAACTGCGATACTTTATGTGCAGCTGTAAGGTATGTGAGCACAGAATGTTATTTAAATATAGTATCTTGTAATATGACAGTGAATTTTTGTTTACCTAAGTCTCTCCTATTTCAGTATTCACAAAATTTTGAAAATTATTGTTTAGACAGACATTTGGATATTGTCATAGACTAGTTTACATTTCTCACACAAATAATGTTATTTTAATAATACCTTTTGGTCCGTATATCTTATGACCACTAATAGACATAAGATCTATATTCATTGCATTTACATCAATTGGAATTTTACCAATAGCTTGAGCAGCATCAGTATGGAGAAATACATTCTTTGCTTTACATATTGTCCCTGAAACAAGAAAAAAATAAAGTTCATTGAAATAAGCAGTACTGTCCATTTCTGGCAAATACATTAACTCCTCTAGGTACTACACATTTTTTTATTCATTACATACAATGCTTCTTAACACTGTTGCTGTAACATGCAACTAACTCCGAAGAGTAACAATTGCATATGAACAGAACTAAAAGGATAAATTATATACATGGGGTGTTTCATTCTTTTGGGAATGTCAAAAAATAAATAAATAAAATAAAATAAAAGGAAAGCAGATAATTTTTGAACCTGTGGGTAAATTCTTTGTGCATAAAAAACACAAAGAAATCCTCATGACAGAGCAAGAAATTTGAAGACTTTTGACAGGCAAGTGAGAAATCAGCTACTGTATCCTCAGTCTGCCTTCCTAACAAAAAACTCTGACATGCAAACATATTTTCGCTCGTTTACACAGCACACTAAATCCTTTTACGCAGTCTGTCATTGTTACACTTTCATTTCTCTCACTCACCTCTCCCAACCACTTCCCTCCCCTCCTCCTGCTATGGTCTACTCTCTCTGGTATCACCATTGTGCCTTCACTACTCTTTTAGTGCAAAAAAGTGTGAATATGTCTGCTTGCCTAAATATTTTTGTGGAGATATGCTATGAGGATTGACTTAGTTAGTTCCCAAGTTTTCTGTCAGTATTTTAAAGAATAGAATATTTACCTTTTTGTGCTCTGTCTGAAGCATTTTCTTGCCAGTTCCCTACTTTAGCTGCAACAGTAGGGTGTCCATGGGCCTTCCAACCCCATTTTCTTCAAATTTTTATATACTTTTATTCATTTATATAATTTAACACACTTAATATAAAATAGGTAAGCATAATAAAATATTAACACAAAATTATCTACCATTCAATGCAAGTTTACTTTACACTATTTTAGTTAAAAATGCTCATGTTCAAGCAACAGTGACTTGTGGTACAAGGAATTTTGCATGACTATTTTCCGGACTGAAGACCACAACAACAAACATTTTTAGTTAAGCACTCATACTGCCAGGTTGTACCATAAAATAATTTCAAGGTCTAGATACCTTGTACAAGTGTGAAGTACCCATTATACAGAGACAACATGTTAAAAGTTTTACTAGTGAAAAAATGCAGATTAAAAACATTGTTTGTGACCTCAAAACCCTTGCCATACATTTCCTCACTGGACCAAATATTACTTGCATATTTTACTTTTATAAAGCAAGGTAACTTTTAACCTCTGTATCTCTATAATGGATAATGAAATTGAAAAAGTAAAGTTTCACGGTTCTGGAAGATGATAATCTTTTGAGTATACAGTAAAAATTGAAACAACTGGTACCCAAAAAAACATTTTAAAACTAATCATTAAGGGTTCTCAGAAAATGCCCATTAATAAAAGGTTCCTTTTATAAATTGACTGAGGGCCACCCTCAACCACACCTAAGTCTAGAGGCTGTGCAGACACTAACACTGGTTCACACTCAAACTCAGCAAGCCAATCCGATCCAATTATGTGTTATGCAATACTCAGTTCATGGCATCACCATACTACCGTCTATGATCATCGAGTTGCACAGACATATTTAAGTGTAGGTACTATTCTTTTTAAATTTTTTAAATTGTCACTAAGGCCCACAACTTGTCTAATGAAGTCTGCCTTCCTTTCTACTGAAATAGTTTTGTGCTTAAGAGTTTTAAAGGCTACTTTGTACATCCTAGGATAGTAATTATTTGCTCTTATCAGAACCACAGTTATCATTTAACCGTGTACCTCAGAGTAACCCTGACACACCACACATTTCATTTCTGGTTGGTTTCCAGGTAATTTAAATATTTAAACGTAACTTCTGTTGTAAGAGACCACTATGCTGTTCTCGCAAGAAGTTCAAAGTTTTATTCATATAACAATTGTGTGGTTCTGGTTTTGCTCGCTTTATTTCTTTGTGATTCACACTAGGAAGTAAGGGCTTGCATCACACAATTGTGGATGGACTGTAGTAATGTGCACAATGTGTTTTAGTTCCACGTTTTTACACCGTTGATACCAACAGTTGGAATGACTGCTTACAATGACGGCAAAAAAGACAGGTTGACAAGGTGTTGATATCTTTGTTCTGACATGTGAAGCTATCATATCTGTCAACCAGTTCATTTTATATGACCCTGTGATGTTATTAAGTCATTTATTTCAAAGGCATATTACTGTAAGATGGTGCAGATCATAGAAATTTGTAGTGAAAACCGAAAACACAATTGTGTGGGCACAAAATTTTTGAAAATAAATTTAGTTTCTTTTTTGTAATGAATTACTGTATGTATTTTGTATCTTAAATGTCCATCTTTATATTAATGTCATTTCACATACAACATTGGGTGTGAAAGGGATACTGTACTGAACTTTATGGAGATTTTATCTCCTTATTTTCCTGCCTATCTGCAGTTTCAGTCTACAGTTCATAACCAGTAAGATATGGTCAGTGTCTGTATCTGTCCCTGTATATGTATTACAGTTTAAAAAGTCATCAGTCCCCTGTTCCATTCAAAGATGTGACATTTGACGAAACAAAAGAACACAGAGAGAACACAGATTAAATTCTTGATGGGTGTAGAATGAAAATAAACACTTAATTGAAACACAGAGGAGTACAAAAAGGGATAAAATTACTTTTGCATGAGACTAAAATTTTACAGCAGAATGCCACAGCTGGCTGATCACTAGGATAAAAATGGATGAGCAAGCCATGCTGTACACACTAAAAACCACCTCAACCTTTAAGGAAGAGGCTATAATGACTTAAAAGCACTGTAAAAATGTGGGACTGAGAATCAGGCTTAAGCACCTTCCATTAAATGGAATGGTAAAAACCAGATGCGCGAATAAAATGTATAACAGTAGTAGCCGTTGAGGCATTTTCACCTAAAACTGAAGGCAGCACATCTGGTAGATTAAAGGCTAAAAGCAGACACTCCAACAGTATTTTGACCTCTGTCAGCAGGGTGCCACAACAGCAATCTGGTGGGCCCACGTATGGCCAATGCGGGGTCGGCAGAGTACAACAGAGTCCCTACGAGAGGCCCGCAGGGAGGACCCCCCACATTGTCGTAGAGGGCTTAACTGCACGGAGCTTATTTGGTGCGTTCGATTCAGCCCATCAGTATCTCAAAGTCCCAGTACCCTCCAACTGAGCACTGTTCGAAGATCCCTCTCCTGGAGGCCGATTTCTAGTATGGTTGAGGTAGTAGCCTCCTTCACGAGGTGGTTGACACATTCATTCCCCGTTATGCTAATGTGGCCTGTAGTCCAAAGGAAGACCACAGTGTGACCAGATTTGCCTAGTCTGTATACGTGTCCTGAATTGACCATATCAAAGGTCATTTTGGAAATCGCTGGCTTGCAAACCTCTCAGGGAGTCAGTACAGATAACTATAGACTTCCCGGGGCAGGCTCTGAGATGTTCAAGGGTCCGCCAAATGGTGACAAGTTCCGCTGTAAACACACTACTCCTACAGGGAAATGAATGTTCTCCAACATGCTGACCATGGGAATAGGCATACCCACCATGGTCATTGACTAGGGAACCATCAGTGCCACAGAACGAATCAAGAAGGGCCTGAAACTGGTGACGGACAGTCGTTGGTGCAACAGAGGCTTTGGAGTCTCGGAACAAGTCCAACCAAAGGTGGAGGCGAGGAATGATCCAAGGAGGAGTATGAGAACAGTACTGAAAAGTGAGAGGGATGGGAAAGAACTCTAGGGAAGAAAGAAGGAAACGAACATGGACCACAATCAGGTGATCCGACCTTGGCCGTCATCGTGGGGAAGGGAGTCCGACAGCTGGGAAGAGGAGTGTGCAATTTCGGTGGTGAGGTAAGGCATGAATACAGGCAACATATGAAGCCAACAGCAGTTGCCTTCTGAATCGCATGGGGGGAACCCCAGCCTCAGCAAGAAGGCTTGTCACAGAACTTGTACGGAAGGCCCCTGTTGCTAAACGGATGCCACCGGATCTAAGACCTGCAGTGCAGATGGAGCTGCAGAATCATACACAAGGCGGCTGTACTCCAGGCGTGACTGAAGTGCCTTATAAAGGTGCAGTAGAGTGGGACAAGCAGCTCCCCAACCAGTGTGGCTGAGGCAGCGGACAATGTTTAAGTGTCACCAACATTTTTGTTTCAGGTGGCGAAGATGTGGCACCCAAGTCAGCCAGGAATAGAAGAGCATGCCTAGGAAGTGGTGTGTCTCCTTGACGTGAAGACGTTCATCATTCAGGTATAATTCAGGGTCTGGATGAGCTACACGACGGCGACAAAAGTGCACGACGCGGGTTTTTTGCGCTGAAAATTGGAAACCATGCACTGAGGCCCAAGACTGGGCCTTTAGGATGGCCCCCTGCAACCGCCATTGAGTGACACCAATGCTGTCTGAAATAAAATACAGGCAAAAGTTGTCAGCAAACAAGGAAGAAGAGACAGACGTTCCTACTGTCCCAGATATACTGTTAATAGCAATTAAAAATAATGACACACTGAGGACAGTGCCCTGTGGGACACCGTTCTCTAAAACATGAGAGGAGCTAAGAGTGGAGCCAACCTGAATCTGAAAAGAGTGGAACAAGAGGGAGTTCTGTATGAATGTCAGGAGAGGACCACATACACCCCATTCGTAAAGTGTTGAGAGGATATGATGTCACCAGGTCATATCATATGCCTTGCGGAGATAAAAAAAGACTGCGACAAGATGTTCTTGGCGGGTAAAAACTGTACTTATAGCTGACTCGAGGGATACTAGATTGTCAATAGTAGAATGGCTCTGGTGGAAGCCTCCCTTGTGTGGGGCCAGGAGACCCCGATCCTCAAGTATCCACATACGCCAGCAACTCATCACACATTCGAGGATCTTGCAAAGAAGGTTGATGAGGCTGATAAGGCAGTAACTCTCAGCCTCCAGTGGATCTGAGCCTGGTTTCATGACTGGAATGACAGTACTTTCACACCATTGTGGCGGGAAAAGACCTCCTGTGCAGAGTCGACTGGAAAGGGCAAATATTTTGCATTGAAAGTCTGCTGAGAGGTGATGGACGAACTGGCTGTAAATACGGTCTTGCTTGGGAGAGTTATTGTGGGGATATAGTAAGAGCAGTTTTGAACTCCCACTCACTAAATAGAGCATTATACAGTTCCTGTCACCAAGTGCAGAATAACTGCCTCCACTTAACCTGCTCCTTGAGTGCGCAGAAGACCGCACTGTAGGTTGCAGTTGCAGAGAAACATGCATTATCCTCTGTCGCGTGCACAGCAATAACTGTCAGGTCAGTACAGAGAGCACCTTGAATTCTGAGTGATGGGATTATACTTGGTGGATGGTACCCAAACAGGTGCCGTACCTGGGACCACACTTTAGAAGGGGAGGCGCAGGAACCTATGGAGGCTACATATCGCTTCCAAGATGCCTGTTTACTATGTTCGATCAGTCGCTGGGCTCGGGCCCGGAGACGTTTAAAAGCTATCAGATGTTCCATGGTGGGGTGGCACCAGTGGAGCTGAAGCACTCTCCGACACTCCCAGATAGCTTCTGCAATCTCCCTCATCCACCACGGCACAGATTTGCACCGAAGTGAGCCTGTGGTAGTCGGTACAGTTGCTTCCGTGGCGGAAACAATGTCCTCAGTTATCCGTTGAACCACCATGTCAATGTCACCCGGTAGCAGAGTAGTAACCACAGCAGTTATGGTGTAGGTCTGCCAGTCAGCCCCATGGAGAGACCACCAAGGTAAGCGGTCTGCAGGGTGAAACTGTGGGAGAGACAAGAGGATGGGAAAATGGTCGCTCTGACATAGGTCGTCGTGAACCACCCAAGATAAATGCGGGAGTAGGCTAGGGGTGCAGAGAGACAGGTTAATAGCTGAGAAAGTGCCAAGCACTAAGCTGAAGTGTGTGTGTGGGGGGGGGGGGGGAGGTGTCCACTGGCCTGCACAGAGTTCCCTGGGCAGTTTCTGGCCTCAAATTATGTAATATCCCCACAAATAAGCAATTTTATTATCTTGGGTTGAGGTGAAGGAATGTAGTGAACCATGTCACATTACACCATTTTTGAATTATCCAAACTCCCTACTCATTTAAGCATCTAACATTCTACTCTCCAAGCCACAGAATGCCACTGTTGTCTTTCGTGATGACGACATCCTCCTAGTAATCCCCACCTGGAGATCCGAATGGGGACTATTTTACCTACAGAATATTTTACTCAAGAGGATGCCATCATCATGTATTTGTACAGTAGATCTGCATGTCCTTGGGAAAAGTAATGACTGTAGTTTCCCCTTTCTTTCAGCTGTTTGCAGTAACTGCATGGCAAAGCCATGTTAGAAGACCAGTGCAGTCAATCATCCAGACTGTTGTCCCTGTAACTCCTGAAAAGGCTGCTGCCCCACTTCAGGAACCACATGTTAGTCTTGTCTCTCCACAGATATGTCCCTTCTGTGGTTGTACCTATGGTACAGCTAACTGCATCGTTGAGGCACACAAGCCACCCTTCCTCGGCAATGTCTATAGTTCATGGGGATAGGATCTATGATTGATAGACTTTGTTCTACAACAACACACAATACAAAAAGAAATCACAACACTATAATTCATAGCTAAAGAGAACAATTTTCACCCAAATGTAGTATGCAGAATATACAAACAAAAAACATAATCTAAAAATAAACCATACATAAGGATGTAACATTGAAAACAGAACCTACGGATAAACAAAAGCAGGATATGTAACAAAAAATTATCTAGACCACATAACAGATAAAGTGAATGAATGTTTTCATAAAATAAGTATAAAATTAGCACTCCACATGACACATGACAAATAATCTAAAAACCCGAATTCAATCAGGAAAACCCAAAATAGCAGAATTCTCTAAACCATAATAATATTACCTACATCTAAATAATTGAAAACCAAGAAGCAGAGCAAATTGAAAACACAAACATTTTAGACAACATAATTATATGACGTGTTTTGACCGTTATGGAGAAATTAGAAATATATACACATACAGAAAATTTCCCAAGTGACAGACTAAACAAACAAATTGACTTAAGCCCTAGTTAGAAAATTTTATTCACATTTTCAACAACAAAAATCACAGGTAATACATACAAAAATATTACTCTATCTAGAGGCCGTCAAACACGGCGTGGCTCCCGCTCGTTCCCGCCAGAGGGAGCGGCTGGCGAGACCGCCGCACCCGGGAGCCGGCAGTGCCGATAACACAGTCTCGGGAGCGAGAAGTCTCGGTACTCCCGGCTGGCCTGGCATGTGGAACAGCCGACAGCAGTGCACATGCGCACGACCAGCCCCCCCCCCCTCACGACGCCGTTAATTATTGCGCCCGTCCGGCACACGTCTAGGACGGTGCGTTCACACTGCCGGCCGGGCCGAGCCGAGACGAAAAAGAGGGGGAAAAAACAACTTTTTCGATTTTCAAGTTGTAAGAAATTTTGACGGTATATAAGACCACATCGCATCATTTTATCAACTTATTTTTTCATTACAAGCTTTGCCTTGCCTGTGAAAAAATAAAAAGTCTACTTTTCATTCCGCACGAGTTTTCAGTTTCGTAAAGCTCCTCACTCGATTTTGATGAAAGTATTCGGTTAAAAAATCTGATTTTTGGACACAGGGTTGTACAACATCTTAGCTTTCCAATAAAACATTCACCTTTTCGAAATTCGTAACAATCGTTTTCAAATGATGCTTTTTGTCAGGTATGCGCACTTGATTTACAAATCGTATGTTGAAAAAGTTCGATAGCGGGCAGCTTACTGTATTATGCATTTTAGGCCATACATTACAGCGAGTGAAATTGAGCTAAAAGAACAGAAAAGTTTTTGAAACGGTAGTCGCACTGATATCTTCCTCCTTTCACAAGTAATTGTGAGTTATCTGAGCAGCATCATGCCACGACCGCAATCCAACGAACTCGGCGTGTGTTGAGCGTGGCGTAAAGCACTGCAGTGCAGAAAAAAGTATTTGCTGGTCACGTATGTTGGTCCCTCGTGATGTGTTAATAATTCATAACCAGAAAATAGCTATACTCTTGGGTGGCAACCGATTACAATGGACAATGATCTGCTATGGTTTTATGTAAGGTAATACTTCACTTAAGAGGTATACAAGTAGTTCGTTTTCCACATTGTACAATTAATGGAATACATATTTCGTGTTTCAAACTTCAAGAGCAGAAACAATTAATGTAAACTGCAAATTTGCTGTTGATGGACTGAAATAAAATTTCTGAAATTCTGCTCAATGACTTTCTAGTTGAGGATAATAAACGGAAGAAACCCAAAAATATACTTACATTTATTGATGCATCTACACCTAAGATTACATTGTTTAGCCTTCTCTTAAGCCGGCCGCGGTGGCCGAGGGGACTGCGGCGCGCCAGTCACAGTCTGCACGGCCACTACGGTCGGGAGTTCGAATCCCCCACTCGGGCATGGATATTTGTGTCGTCTTTGGTATAAGGTAGTTCATAAGTAGTTTGTAAGTTTAGGGACTGATGACCCCGCTGTTAAGTCCCTTATGCTTAACAAACATTTGAAGCTTCTCTAATTTTCGCTTTTGTAACTCCCAGAAAATGTTCTACCACAAGGTGAAACAATTTATATACAGTGTCACATAAAAGCGCTATTCCTCAGGCGTAGACTAAAGTAGGAGTACATAACAGTAAAATTAAAGACATTTAGTTACCTCCTGATAAGGGATGCTGCAACTTATGGCCATGGGGGGTACGTCAGGTGTGCCAGATTTATGTGGTACACGCTGTACTATGTTTCAGCTCATCTCCACTTTCAAAGAACTCTACACGGTTCTCAGAATTTGTATTTATTTTGTTAGGAAGCTCTCTGATGGGAACTGCTTTTCTATGAACATTTCCAGAATCTCACAATTTTCCTTGTCTCCATGGTACTTTCATCGATTTTTATACTTTCAATGAAAGGAAAACGCGCAGATTTAGTTTAGCTTCAGACAATGCAGATCAGTAAAGGATGAGAAGTAGGTGTCATTTGTTTCATGTTGTGATTTGTTTTTTCGTTCTTAGTGGGCTTGTGGCCAGCAACAAGGGATCGTCACCCACTGTCAGTAGAAGATCGAAGGAAACACAGGTGTGACCAGTACTTGTTCACTGCCATCTACTTTGATCCAGCTGTTAATTGATTTTGTAATTTTATTACTATTGTTTGCACACTGTAGTGACTCATAGAATTATAAGAACATTAGAAATATGTGATATGGACCCATCCCATTAATTTCGACTAACATTTAGGAGAGTTTTTCCTTAAGTGAAAAACTAAACATTTCTTAATTTTTTTAATTCATATTATAGAATTAATAGTAATGGAGGAAAAATAATTGTATTATCATAAGTATAATTGAAAAAAAAAAAATCATGCAGAGGAGCTTTAGCTGAAAGCAGGCTGGAGACTTGTGATACTTGTGCTTCAGAAGCAACACCATACCCAATTGGTTCGTGCCGGCGCCGACTCGCGCCGTTCATATTAAAGATATCGAATGTTAAAGGAAGGAAATACTCTCCTAAATGTTAGTCTATGTTCATAAAATTCGACGGTTCGCTACAGTGTGAGAACAATAGTAATAAAACTAGGCGACCTGTGCAAATACTTTGCAGCATTAGTGGCCAGTCATGTGAAATGGAAATAAGTAAAATTAAATATTTATCATTTAAAAATATTTATTATAGATAGTAACAGTATACAGAATATTATATAAGCTTGTGTTTTCCTAAATTCATATCGAAACACTTATTTAAAATCAATTATAATTATAAAATAGATTCTTTTAATATATAAGAAAGATAGAGGACCCGTGCGAATACTTAGCACCGTTAGTGGAATGATTAAAACGTTGGGAAGACATGGAAGTGAAGTTGAATGTTCACGCATAGCTTTCTTCAGAATCAATCCGTGCAAGTGTTTAAAAGCACAAATGAAAGATCTTGATCCGTTGAGCGTTTATAGGTAAAAGAGAACTGTGTACTTTATTTAGAACCGAAGATGTCCTAAAACAAACCGATTAAAATATTCAATGCAAGGACAGAAGGATCCCGCGTTTGAATGAAAGTAAAGGAAGGAGAGACTTAATTATGATACTTGATGACAAATCTGCGAATAAATACCTTTCGTTTAAAGCGAAAATGAAGGAAATGGGTCGGATAGAACGGCCTGACATAATGACTTTAGTTTACAGTCAGGACATCCCCATAAGAAATATACAGAAGGAAATCCCGTTTGAGTGTAGAAAAAGTGGATGAATACCTTTAGTTTTACACAAAAATGCAGGAAATCAGCTGGGTAGTTCAGTCTGTCCGACTGACTTTAGTTTTCGTAGATTCTTTTAATATATAATATAATAAAATCAATGAACTGTTAGCTGGATTCCTGAAGTGGCCAGCAATCGATCTTCTGCTGACAGTGGATTGGGATTCCTTATAGGTGGGGACAAGCTCTCCCCTTCCCTCGGAAAAAAAAGTTAGAAAAAAAGTGACAGACGCTTCTCATCCTTTACTGACCTGTCCTGCAGTGTCTGAAGCTAAAGTAAACCAGCGTATGTTGAAAATTCGAAAGTACCATCTTGCAAACAAAGAAAATTGTCTTCAAATGATACAGAAAAATGTTCGTAGAAACGTTGTTCGTCTCAGACAGCTTACTAAAAGCAACTCAGTTCATTCTTACTTTCATCTCAGATGTGAAAGTACCGCATTTATGTCGACACACTGTATACAATTATTTTCACCCGGTGGGAACACATTTTCCGAAAGCTACAAAAGCGAAAAGGTATATATTGTGTCTTGGGAGTAGAATCAATAAATATATATATATTTTTTTGTATTTCTCGTTCACCTGCAACTAGAAAGCCGTTAACTGTAATGTCACAAAATTTTATTTCAGTCCATTAAGAGCAAAGTCACAGTTTACATTACTTTGTTCTTCTCTTCTAGTTCCAAACACGAAATATAAATTCCATGAATTGTATTATGTGGAAAAAACCGGATGTATGCCTCTCAAAGTCAAGTACGATCTGCTGTAAAACCGTAGCAGATAGTTGTCCATTGTAATCGGTTGCCACCCAAGAAAAATTAGTTCATTATTGTTCTCTGATTATGGATCTTTAATACATTACGAGGGCCCGACAAACGTAGCCAGCAATTCAGATTTTTCGGCACTGCAGTGCTTCAGGCTACACTCAACACAGGGTGAGTTCGTAAATTGTGATCGCGGCCCGAGGGCGCTCAGATTACTTGCAATTACTTCTGAAAGGAGGTAGATATCAGTGCGATTACCATTTCAAAAACTTTTTTGTTCTTTTAGCTCCATTTCACTCGCTGTAATATATGGTCTAAAAATCATAGAACAGTAACCTGCCCGCTATCTAACTTTTTCAATACACGATTTGTAAATCAAGTGCATACACTTGAGAAATAGCGTCATTTGAAAACGACTGTTAGGAATTACGAAACGGTGAATGTCGTATACAAAAGCTAAGATGTTTTACTATAATGTGTCCCAAAATCAGATTTTTTAAACGCATACTTTCATCACAATCGAGTGAGGAGCGTTACGGGACTAAAAACTCATGCGGAATGAAAATTAGCCTTTTTTATTTTTTCACAGGCAAGGCAAAGCTAGTAAGGAAAAACTAATTTCATAAAACGATGTAGCGTGATCGTGTATACCATCAACAATTTTTACAACGTGAAAATCGAAAAAGTGTATTTTACCCCTTTTTTGTCTCGGGTACGTCCGGCGCGTTGCGTCTACACGCAGTCGGCGGCGTGCGCCGACTAGGCTGAGGCGGCTCAACCAAGCTCAGCTCAGCTCGTCCCGGCGGGTGCGACGAGAACCCGGGAGTATCGTGACTCGTCCTGCCCGAAACGTCTCGCTCTCGCGAGTGTGACGTCATCGCTCCCCCTCTACCAACCCTTTACTCGCCGCCAGCTGTCGAGAGCGGGGCGCGAGCGCTGCGGGAACCGAGCGGGAGTGGCGGCCGTTTTGACGGGCCCTAACTCTATCCATACAATACCTGACACCTAAAGATAAAATGTTAGATACCTAGCATTAGCACCTATGCCCCTACATAACAAACTAAGCTACGAGTATCTCTGCCACATATATACAATCCGCGCTTCTCAAATTGTAAACATTAAGCATCAATATACAAAACTGTCAAAATAAATAATTGCTGAAATTTTCTATATACAAAGATGTGATTGAAATCATAATGGGTCAATCCATACCAATTGGTCGAAGAAAAAAAAAAATAATCGGTTGATTGACCAACTCAGAAAAATTTAATATTTGCTGGGTGAATTCTCAAATGTTTCGTGGCCACAAAGACATTTTTAAAAAATATTTATTGTTTATTATATTGTAATGGTGGCCTTTTTTGTTCCAGCCCACAAGCATTTTTCTGCATTTTTTACAATTATTCAGTACTGGAATGTCTTAAGCCTTTCAGATAAAATGCATTGACTTCAACACACACTGGGCTACAAATTAATATTATTATTGCTTAGCTTTTAATAGTTCAAAGTTATCTGCCACAAATTAAAAAAACGCAATTTTTGGACAGTAGTTTTCCGAACAAATATAAATCTCTCAGTTTTAATATTTGTTCTGGTATTACACTGTATAGTATAGTTACTTTTTATATAGTATCACACTTTAAAAAAAAATACACTATTTTTAAAAATAGATTTTTAAAATTTTTCTATTTTGTGTCCTGCAATATCTTTGTTGGAGCACCAGATAAAAAAACTGAAAATTTCACAGTTAATAGACCATTATGATATAAAACTTCAGTATAAATTTCAACTTTGAGATTCAGTTGCAAGTTATGGAAAAAAAATTGGCGTGAAGTCACGAGTGCTGCACTGCTGTGCACATCGCTCTCGATTTTTTATATAATTTTAGGATTCATATAATTATTTCAACAGTTATTAGTGATAATATTCAATCTAGAGGTGTTCTAGTAGAGGATCGTCAGTTATTTTAGCATTTTTTGTGCCGTATTTGCTTTAAATGGTGTTATTTGTGTTTGCGTGTGCGCCGGCATTGACGTTTTACTGCTTTGTTTACATCTGGTGGCGAGTGGTTCCAGCCGTAGCGGTCTCCAACAGCTAAGTTCCAAGAAGTGTATGTGTATTATAGTTAAATTATTAACTTTAGTAGATATCATGAGGTGTAATCATGCTGATTATCTATTAAATGTAGTACTTTTCATCTGGTGTCTTCTTGCTGTTTTTAATGTAATTTCGGTCAGGAAACTGTCCATTGAGGTATTTGATAACTCTTTTACTTTCACTGTGTTTAGTTAGTGAATTTGAACTTGTATACAAGCAACAGTATAGTATTATTTGCTCTATTCTGATACCAGTAGTTGTACTATTACTTGTTGTTGTTACTTGATTTGTAGATTGCTGTAGTTAAGAGGTACTTCCTCGTCCTTTCGTAGAAATGTAACTTGCATAAGGTAGACATCTAGTTTTTCTTAACAAATTTTACCATGAGTGAAAAGTGTGGGCTCTGTCATAGGGTCGTGCGTAGTGGGCACGCAGTATGGGATTTGTAGTAAGTATTTTCATCGGGGACAATGCAGTGGGGAAGCAAGTGGGCATTGTGGCGAGGTTCTCTCCTGGAATTGTAGGATTTGCAGCAGGAATAAGATGATAGAGGAGCAGGAGCATTTGATCTGTTGAAAAATGCTGAAGAGGAACTAGGTAGGCTGAGGATGGGAAGGGGGGCTGGGGAATGGGAACTGGAAGTTGGCAAGAAGGTAGCTAGGAGAAGGTATTCAGATAGCTTCACGTTGCAAGTTGCAAATAGGTTTGACCAACTGTCAGAGTTGGGTCGAGATGAACCTCCTGTAGCTGTAGGAAGTACACAGCAGACCTCTGCTGTTAGGCAGCTGAAATCTGTAGAGAGGTCTCTTAGGAAGAAGAAGATTCTGCTGTTAGGCAGTTCTCATGGCAGAGGTGTTGGCCAACAGTTTGCAGGAAGTACTTGGGACTGAGTACCAGGTCACCAGCATAGTGAAGCCTAGTGCAGGGTTAGCTCAGGTTACTTGTAACATGGGGGACTTATGTAGGAATTTCTCAAAAGAGTATCAGGTAGTTATAGTGGGTGGGGTTGGGAATAGTCTTGATAGGCACGGGGTGTATGATATAGGTGGTGATCTGGAAAGGATAGCAATTCAAACTGGTGGCACGAATGTGCATTTCATGCAGCTGTTTCAGCGTCATGATAGGCCTTGTCTTAATACAGCTGTCAGGCGTGTCAACATGAGGCTTGAAGAAGCGCTGATGACAGAGGGCATGGATCACATTGCAGTGTCGCCAGTTGAGACTATCCAAAGGTCGGATTTCACTAGGCTCTGTCTGCACCTCAATAGGTATGGAAAGGGGAGGTTGGCAAAGCTCATAGGTGACAGTTTAGTAGGAGGTATGGGTGTCACTCATGGAAAAATTCCTGTAGTAGTTGGTGTTAGGGCTGCACCGTTTTTAGACTGAAGACAGCTGATAGGTATTCCTGCTTAAAGGCAGTCCCTCTAAGAAATGAACCACCTTTGACAAAGTCTACGTATCTAAGTAATAAGGGAATTACTATTTTTCATCAAAATATACAGGGTATCAGAGATGCTTATTGATGTTGATTCTGACATTATTGGTATTTCAGAGCTCTTCTTAAGTAATGTGGCAATTCAGAGACTTCCTTTGCCAGGACACAGGTTAGCTGCCTTCTACTCTAGGAGTTCCTTGCGGTGTGGGGGCGTAGCCATGTATGTAAAAAAACGACTTTTCATTGGAGTCAATCGACTTTTCTAAACACTGCACAGAAAATATATTTGAATGTTGTGCAGGAGTTGTAAATGTTAATGGAACTAAACTAGTAATTGTTGTTATTTATAGGTCCCCTGACTCAGATTTTAAAATATTTCTGCCCAAGCTGGAATTGGTTCTGGGTTCACTGTATAGGAAGTATAAAATTTTAATTGTGTGTGGAGATTTCAACATTGTGTAAGTGATAGCTCAAGAAAAAGTCAGCTGTTAGATATATTTAATTCCTATAGCATGAAGCAAACAGTATTTTTTCCAACGAGAGTGCAAGGAAATAGCAGTTCTACCATTGACAATATTTTTGTTCATTCTTCATTATTAGAGGTGCACTCTGTCAACAGAATAGTAAATGGCCTATCAGACCATGATGACCAAATTATAATTCTAAAAAGTATTTGTTCTAAAACAAATGTTAAACATAAATATCAACAACTCAGAAAAGTTAATCCATTTGCAATTGAGACCTTTTTAAGCCTAATTAAGGAACAAGAATGGCAGGATGTTTATAGCGCTGATGATGCAGATGATAAATTTAATGCTTTTCTGAACACATTTATTATTATATTTTTTAAAAACACAAAACATGAACCCAGCTAAGTGCATTACATTTATATATGTATTTTATTTTATTTAATATTATTCTTAGTAACGTTCATTTTATGTTGTAGACTGCCACTTAAATATTTCATGACCAGCTAAAAATAGTAGATATGCAGCAGATAATTTATATATATACAATTATATGTATTTGCGGACAAGAACTGAATATATTTGCATAAAAAGCCATGATAAATTAAATATTAATTGTGTAACTATATTTTGACGGCGGCAGTACATTTGAACAGTGAGACGCCACACTCAATAGCTACATGAGCAAAGAGCTTCAGTCTCATATATTTGTTTGTTACATGTAAACAACATTTGTAGAGAGGTGATCAAAGCATTTAATTCTGGGATATTCAAATGTGTAATATTTTGGAAGGGAAATTGTATTTTAAAGATGAGGCATTAGGATGCGCAGAAGGATACAATTTTTGGAGCAGGGAGAGCACGCTTTCAAATGCTTGGGAAGGGACTCTTAACTTGGATGTGGTGGTGAAAGGTTGTGACGCTGGGCGGTCTGAAGCTGTGTTACAAACTTGTGATTTGAAGGGATAGGCATGTGTGGACTTAGAAAATTTATGGGACTGTGACTGAAGAACTTAATCTCTGGTGAAAAGTGGTGAACTATGCACAGTAGTAGGGTTGTGGAACTGTGATAATTCAGCAATCGTGTATTCGTGTGATGACAAACTGTGTTTTATAACAAATACTGTAATTAATCACGGATTAATTTAGAACTGCAATGTTCGATGGACTTCACTAATTCTCGAGTGATAATTTGGAACTTTTACTCTCCAGTGCATGTGATACTTATTGTGCCTCTCATGAACAATAGTTGGAGAAATATTCACTTATTTACCAATGTATGAAGTAGGATCACCTCCGCATTTTCATGTCCAAAATGAGTAATAAACTTCATTTATAAAGAATTACTTTGTGAGTGAATTATTATGTTTGTTATTCAGACTATTAATTTATGTTTGTTTAAATATATTTTCACATCATCATATGAAGACTGACAGACTGACTAAACTACAGATTAATTATTGATCTTGTTTAAGCAGATTGGGTAGCTGTTTAGAGCAAAGAAGCTGACATATATAACTCACCCCTATGAACACAGACAACAAGCCATAAATCTTTTACTAACGTGAGTTATGTATTGTCCAATTCTTATTGGTGAGTACCGATAGGAAGCTCGCAAAGCTGTGACTTAAAATTTAACCTTATGTGAGTGTGATTGTTTTCTACGTCCCTGATAGCAACTCAGCAATCATCTTTAGAGACTTGCAACATACGATTATATTACTGACTTTCAACCTGGACTTTCCATTGTTACAATTTAATACTAAATTAGATAGCCTTAATACTAGCCTGCTAAGCCAATTAAAGTCTCAAGGAACAGAGCTGAAATCTGATGGTCATGATTTTAGATTTACTTTCCTGAATGATAAACTGGATATTATTAGTGCCAATTTAAAAGGAAAATTAGAACATCATGTTTAGAGCCCAAAGCAACATACACAACATCTCATAAAGCCAAATTAGAAGTTTTTATACGTCTATGGATGAAAAACTTAAAAGAAGTTGGTCAATTGACTTGAAATTTTGACAGCTGCGGTGGAGCAGCCGAGCGGTCTAAGGCGCCTCGCTGCAGAGTGCACGGTTGCTCACCGTTGGAGGTTTGAGTTCTCCCTGTGTGTGTGTGTGTGTGTGTGTTTTGTCCTTTGGTTAGTCTACCTTAGTTTAATTAGTTTGCAAACTATGGACTGATGACCACACTGTTTGGTCCGATAGATTTACGAACATTTGAGATTTCGACATAATGTTGCATTTTCCATTAAGAAGGTTTTTAAGCTCTCAACTTTGTTGTAATGATAAAACAAGTGGGGGGTTAGAAACACATGTAGCCCATAACACACAAATACCCAAATTTCTTCATCTAGTATTTCAAACCGAAAACACTTAGTGACTGCAGCTAACTTGAGAAACAGTACAAAACTGCTCCATTAGGTATAATGTTTTAGTTTGTTTATTCTGTACTACTAAATGTATTCACAACACATTTGTAGACAGATGCTGATTCAAATGGGTCTGTTGGGTGTCAGATCAAGGGGCCTTAAATAGAGACCCTGCCTCCTCTGTAGGAAGTACAGGAATGATCAAATGTTTTTAAATCTGTTGGACTTAACTGCTAGGTTATTAGTGCATAGCTTACAAACTACTTAAACTAAGGTAAACTAACCTAGGGACAACACACACACACACACACACACACACACACACACACACACACACACACACACACACACACCTCTACCCGAGGGAAGATTCGAATGTCTGATGTGGGAGGCCTTGCTCCAGACCGCTCTGCTACTCCTGTGTGGCTGAAGTACAGGATGTACCAGTTTGTTCGAACCTAACTGTGAATGGCATATCAGTGACAGGTCTAGAGTTGCTATACAGGGCAGACCAACAACACGAAGCTGTTGTCTTGGATTTTAGAAGAACTTCAGCTACTGTGACATGATGAACTCCACCTGTTAACTAGACTTTTGTTTCCTGTGTCAAGGAGAAGACATCACAAAAGAGTATGATCTACAGATCATTGATATTTTTAATATATGATAAATAATGGTAGGCCTTAGGGAGGTTGGGAGCAACACCTTGTCAATACTTGTGTGGATGTATGGAAACTTCATCATTCAAAAGTTGCCAAGACTACTTTGGCATGTAGCAGAGGTATAGGTGCAAAGAATTGCAGATTGACACATAGAAAGAAACATCTGTCATTTAGGATCTGAGGTCATACTTTACTTTCAGCGACAAGCCAAGAAAGATGAGAAGACATTCATACATTAAACTGTTTCAATTAAGCCAATCAACTGCAGATGTTCCCAGAACTGATTAGCACCATCTAACTATGAGTCTAGTAGAAGACTTAATTAGAGACTTTAAAGATGATACATGTTCAGCAAGTTGGATGTTCAGCTCCTGGACTTGAGACATATGGAAGA
Organism: Locusta migratoria; assembly: GCA_026315105.1. Lineage (NCBI taxonomy): Eukaryota > Metazoa > Arthropoda > Insecta > Orthoptera > Acrididae > Locusta > Locusta migratoria. The sequence continues at coordinate 127,126,458 of CM048748.1, read as the reverse complement.
GTAATTATAGGTCCATTCACATGACCCCCCCCCCCCCAAAACCACCCAGGGAGTAACAAGTAGAATTTTATACTGGTACAGACATGATGGCAGCAACCAGGTTATTAAACATTTAGACTATTCTTGGACAGAAAAAGAATTTTGAACAGTAGATTAACACATCAAGGACGCAAACCATGACCCAGAATACCTCAATCCATCCCCATGCTCCTGAAAAGAAACAATGAAACTAGAATTATTAACTGGCTGAAGATATATTTTAATCGAGCAGCACTGTTCTCTCTCTGAACCTTAAGCCCCATTCCCTAGTATTTCTGACACAAGAGAAAGAACAATATTCCGCTTCATCTGTCTGTGCCTGGCTTCTAATTAGTTAAGACATATCTGTAGCGGCTCCTGTAATTCTAGTTATACATAAAGTGAAAATATCTTTAAAATTAAACATAGCAGGTTTTCATTCATTTAACATCCCAACATTTTGTGCTGACATACATAATTCCACCTACTGAAGTTGCGTGGTTGGTTTGGACGCCATTACGGGCTTGACAAGGTATCAGTGCAGTGATTGTTGCAAGTTTCATTAATTTTAAAAACCACATCATTCCCCTTCAAAAATTAACCAGCTTTTAGTACCTGCTATTGTGTTTCATTTTGTAAATGTTAAATTTTGAGATCCGATAAATTTTCTGCTTAATATTTTTCCCCTCAACTCCACTTGAACACTGAAGTAAAATTATGGTCCGCTGCATGAACAAAACAGGTAACTAGTCCAATCCCATATCACAATGTTATCTTACCTTAATGAACATGAATTACAGCAACCAACAGAATGGGTAGATGCATCCTTTAAAAAATAGGTAAAAATACATCTCCTTTTTACTCCTCCCACCTAACAGCTTCCTTGTCACAATAGATGCTACATCCATCTACACCAATATTCCCCACAACCAAGGTATTTCTGCTATAGAACACTACCTTTCCTAATGCCCACCCCAAAGCCCTACCAAAAATCTCATTCCTTGTCACACTTTCCAATTTCATACTCCACCCACAGTTACTTGATCTTTGAGGAACAAACCTACAAGCAAATCAGGGGGACAACTATGGGAACCAGGATGGCCCCTTCCTATGCCAGACTTTTGATGGTCCGCATTGAAGTGGCTTCTTTAAGATGCAGCAGTTGCACCCCCTGGTTTTACATAGATTCATAGTGGTCATCTTTGCGGTCTGGACTCATTGTGAAGAAACTCTTCTGACCTTCCTTCAAGACGTCAACTCCTTCTCCAACCTTAAAGTCACCTACTCCTTTCTCCAGAACCCAAGCAACCTTCCTAGATGTTGACTTTCACTTAGTTTAGTCCCACATCCACACCCATAAAACAAATGACAGTACCTCCACTTTGATAGCTGCATCCCTTCCATATCAAACAATCCCTTCCCTACAGCCTAGACATCCAAGGCAAACCTATGTTGCCTCCTGTGGTGAATCCCTCACCATCTACATCAACAACCTGTCCAAAGCTTTCCTCTCCCGCAACTATGCTACAGACCTAGTCCATAAGCAGATCTCCTGAGCAGTCCATTCCTCCCTTCCAGTAACTATATTTGTAACTGCAGCCCACTCAAAAGCTTCGCCTTAGTCACCCAGTACCAACCCGGCCTGGAAAGCCTCCATAAATTGCTCCGTCAGGGTTATGACTTTCAGAAAACCTCCCTCCAAAGTATACTCCAGACACTGCCTACTGTAGCCTCTCCCCACACTACCTCGAGTAATCTTCCGCATCCGTCCAACCTCTGCAATATCTTTGCCAAACCTTACAGCATTCCATAACCACCCTCCATACCTATAGGTTCCTACACCCTGTAACCAAGCACACTGCAAAACCTGTCCCACGCATCCTCCCACAACCACCTAGTCCAGCCACACCACAGAAAAAATCTACACAATTCAAGACAGGAACACATTTAAACAACACAGTGAAACAACACATGTATTCACAGCCTTTTATGTTGGTATGGCCACCACAAATTGGCTCAAGGCATGAATGGTCAAAGACAGACTGATTCCCTAGGGAACAATCAATATTCTGTGGTAGAGCATGTTCCCCAACATGGTTTGAGGGACCTTGCCTGTGTTACCACACAGGAGCGATTTGGATGTGTGTTTTTTCTGAGCTTATCTTTTTAATTTTTTCAAAATTTTTTATTGCTATGCAGAAAACTGGACAGATCATGAACAAACACAAAGTAAAAGTCATTTTTGGCTTCCAACCAAAGGCAACAGAACTTTTGGGTTCCATCAGTGGTGACTTGTTTCGAAAGGCTGAGATTTGGAACATCCCCTGTGAATGCATACTTTGTACACATCGATGGAGGCAGAGCACTGTATTGAATATTAGGCAGGATGTAAGAAGCAATTAAAATTCACTTGGGGATGAATTTAACAGAGACACTGGCTTCTGCTTAGGTGAATCTGAGAATCCAGCACTTTCTTTAATAAATTTATGAAGAGGTCGCTGCAACACAGCTCATAATACATCGATACCTCCATGACAATCAACCATGCAGCCACAAACATAATTCATACATATGTGTACTTCCTTTTTGGCCAATTAACGTCTTTTGCACCTGTGTATCTGTGGCCACAAGCGCAGTAGCACGGTCCGCAGATTTATAAGGACGAAGCATGTACAAGAGCATTAGACTATGACTATCTCTTAAGATATCTGGATAGAACCTAGCCAAAATATTAGAAGTCAACTTTATGCGGCTGCATGCCCGAAATTAATTTGTATAGTCACTACACTGCAAAAACATGAAGACGTGCAACATAGTAAGGGTTCTGTCTATGGCATGAAAGAGAATGTTATGGCAATTCGTACAGCTTGTATGTTTCTTTATGTTTTGTATTTTACTGTCTATTTGATTATCTTCCTTATATTTATTGTATCTGCACTTCAGCAGCTAAAGTACACCAATTGGACTTTTGCAGTGACCAATGTGGTAAATAACTGCTATGTTTTATATTTGGGACCAATACAGTAATTAAGTAATCATCACTAAAAAAAAAAAAAAAAAAAAAAAAAAAAAAAAAAAAAAAAAAAAAAAAAAAAAAAAAAAAAAAAAGAAAGAAAAGGTTGTACTGGACATTACACCAGGCCATATCCCCGCTCTATTACTGTGGATTCATAGCACACATTTACTACAGTCAGGTTAGATTAATAAAACTACCTAAGTGACGTGTATGAGTTGACTTCCTAGACACAACTGGAGATGAAGGTACATAAGACCACAGTGTGCTGGAGTTAGGCAAGGGGCTGCTGTGCGAGTGCAACTGATTACAACGATGGAATCTGATCGGACTGTAGAAGAGAAGAGTTGCATGTGACATTAGGGTTACAGATTGTCAATTATATTGCAAAATAGGAAACATAGAAGATGCTGTAATGCAGTGGGCCTTCTAAATTTAGTAGGCAGAGATCAAAATTTCTCACTAGCAGTTGCTCTCTACTACCCTATAAGAAAGTATCAGCATTAAAATCTCTACAATAAATTAAATAATGTGATCTACAATAAATTAAATCTTGCGTGCGTGTGTGTGTGTGGGGGGGGGGGGGATGTTTAATGGCATATATTACATCTAGCTGTAAGCAATTTCTTGTACACAATGTAAATATTAAAGAGTGGCAAAATTGTGGTAATTGTAATCCACAGGCTACTATTTCATCTGCAGTCTTCGTAAGAATTTGTTGACTGAAGATATTTTATTTGTGTAGTCTAGTAGTTAAGGCATCATTAATGTGATTCCTTTGTTTTCTGGGAACTCTAATTACAACATAATAACCAAGTTATTCAATCTGTACATTGAGCAGGTAGTGAAAGAATGGAAGGAGAAAGTTGGAGAGAGCATTAAAGTGCAGGGAGAAGAAATAAAAACATTGTGGTTTGCCAATGACATAGTAATTCTGTCAGAGACTGCAAAAGATCTGGAAGAGCAATTGAATGGGATGGGCAGTGTCTTGAAAGGAAGATATAAGATGAACATTAAGAAGAGTAAAATGAAGGTAATGGAATTCAATGTCAGCAAATCAGGTGAAGCTCAAGGAATCAGAATAGGTAATGAGACAATAAAAGTAGTAGATGTATTTTGTTATTTGGGTAGCAAGATAACTTCTGATGGCCGAAGTAAAGAAGATATAAAATGCAGAATGGCTACGGGAAGAAAATTGTTTCTAAAGAAGCAAAACTTGTTAACATCCAATATTAATTTAAATGTTAGGAAGTCCTTTCTGAAAGCATTTGTCTGGAGTGTAGCATTGTATGGGAGTGAAATGTGGATGATTAGGAATTCAAATAAAAAGATGATAGAAGCTTTTGAAATGTGGTACTACAGACGAATGATGAAAATTAGATGGGTAGATCACGTAACTAATGAAGAGGTGGTTAACCCAATCGGGGAGAAAAGGAGTTTCTGGCATATCCTGACTAAGAGAAGGGATAGATTGGTTAGACACATTCCGAGACATCAAAGAATTGTCAACTTAGCATTAGAAGGCTCAAACCCAAAAGATGGTAAAAATGCTTCAGTTAAAAAAAAATTATGTAAAGTAAATGGATGTAGATGCAGAAGGAAGGAAGATGGACGCAGAAAAAAAGCTGGGACAGAATCAAGAACTGTTACTGTGACTCAAGAGTAAGAGAAACACAAGCATAGCGGGGGTGGGAAGGGGGGGGGGGGCGATCTATGGTTATCATCCATATCCACATAAACGTGCTTATTATGATCCCTTGGCTTGTGTCTGCCACTGACAACAACAGGCACTAAGCCAATAATATCTTCACGAGCTGACTCTATACAGTATCATTGGATGCTGGTGATACAAAGAACTATTCACGTGGTTTTGTTCTGCAAGAAATATCAGTAAATATAAACTAATTAGCAAACCTCACCTATTTCCTTGATTGGCTGCATCACTCCAATTTCATTATTCACACTCATCACTGATACAAGTACAGTGTCTGTCCTTATTGCTGCTTCTAGATCAGCCAATGATATCACACCATTAGGCCCCACAGGAAGATAAGTGATATCAAAACCTTCCGCTTCCAAGGCTCTGCAAGAGTCTAGTACACATTTGTGTTCCTAAAAACAAATAAAAGAGTCAGAACAAAATTTTTAAAAATCACATGAAAAATATGTTACATGTATTTACTTACTGTCTGTGTTGTAATAACGTGTTTCTTCTTGCTTTTATAAAATCTCGCAACACCTTTAATAGCAATATTATTTGATTCTGTTGCACCAGATGTGAATACTATCTCTTTGGGATCACATTTAATTAGATCTGCTATTTGCTGTAAGATAATTGTTTGAGTATTAATTTTATTATACAGTAGCATACACGGAAATTAAAAATAATGTTGTTGTGACTCGAGAAAATGTGTGTACAATCATTTTGAGCTTAATGTTTCCATGTGTACCACTATGAAAAAACAACAAGTGAGTCATGTTGAAATGTTAACACACTACTTTTACTGTTATTATTATTATTATTATTATTATTATTACTATTACTATTATTGACTCAAAGAACTGAAAAGCTCTGTTGGAGACCTCACCTTTCCCAGAATGTTTCGAAAAAGAATAATTTGTGGCATGAGGACAGAAAACTAGGCTGTTCCAGGGTCTTTGGCTTCTTTGTGCCTAAAATTTGTGGAACAGTACTTTAAACAAGGTAGTTACAAAAGAAAGAATAAATACTGAGCAAGTTAAGTAAAGTCAAAATATAAGAAAGATGGCAATGCTAGAGGGAACTTGGGTGCGTTCAGATGAAAGTCCCCTGCCTTAGGATAAATGTCTGTGTGGCTCATACACCCTCTACATCTGCCACAACAGACAATACACCTAATATGGGCAAACATGGTAATTCTGTAAAAAACAAGGTGAGAAAAAGAATTCTTGTATGAACTAAAGCATTAACATGTTACTGCCAAAGCTGGCAAGAAACTCTGCAGTAACCACTTTCCCCTCATGAAACACAATCAGTTGCCATTCCACTGCCCTAAAGGAGCAGGGGTCAGAGGAGGGAGGGAGGGAGGGAGGGAGGGAGGGAGGGAGGGAGGGAGGGGATTGGGGGGGGGAGATAATATTTTGCAATGTTGCCAGTGTGCTATCTGTCCCACAAAGTATGCTTCAGCTATTAACAATCCCAGCAACTGGCAATGCTGGAGCAAGAACTGCAACTGACTACTGTTATTGCTCAGAAAATTCTAGCATAATAGTTTTTCTATTTGCTTTGTGTAATCTATAATGGACACTAAAGTAACTGTACCTAATAAATAATACGAACATAAAAAATGCTAAATGTTATACACATACCCTGCAGCACATGTGACAGGCAGACTTAGCATAATAATGTTATTGGCTGGAGAATGAACTGGTGTACTGCTCTTTATCATTGTGCATTATGCACATCACTTTAGCCAATGAGCCACATTCATTGACAATACAGGCTGCCATTAAAGCATAACCACAGTCACATTGGCTGGGCCATCTTGCTGTAAGAACTCATGTGACTGACATGTATGATTGATAGTACAGTAAAAATGCTTATTTCTGAGATGCTTGGAGAGATGTAGAGACCTATTACCTTACAGCAGCTTGATCAGGTGGCAATGTTTTCCATTAAATTCCATTGGAAAATAAAGCCAGGAGAGGGGGGCATAAGGTGTTTTTTGTCCCCATGAGATTTGGCTCCTGTTCGGATTTTGTCTTGACTTCTGTGATAGTAGATAATACTTCTTTTCCATAATCTGCAGCCTGTGGCTCATGAAGCCTCCAGTTGGCTGTTGCTCTGTTTCATTCTTGACAGGTGCTCTTTATATTCGAAGGAAAATAAGTGTGTGTAGGTGTACTGATCTCATGGTTACTACTAGTATAATGGGTCTGGAAGCTGTGAAAGATGTTGTCCTCTTCCCTGAATGGATAAGACATTTAGACTTTTAACTATGCATACTAGTTGAAGGTGTTTGAGTATTTGTCATATTGAATCTTCAAGCTTTTTCTTGCCATTTTGATATTACACAAGATAAAAAAAGAAGGTAAAGCAGTCAACAATCCAAACATTGGTTTGAACACCACAGTGCTTTACTAGGCATGGTCCTGTTTGGAGGTGGTATGCCGTTGCCTTCCTCCGACCTTGGAACTGACTTATCCAGCCAGTTATAGGGGGACCTACAGTTTAACGTGGGTTCTGAACCACGGTGCTACTTGGTATTTTTCCCATGAGCAATACTACCAGAGGTGAAAGAAGTGGAAAGTGACAGATAAAAATCCTATGACCTGGCGGGGATCAAACCCACGACCTTTGTATTTGTAGTCTGGCACTCTACCTCTGTGCAACCGAGGCGCACTATTTTTATATCATACATATTCCAGGTTGGTTGGTAGGTTTCATTTTGAAAAGGACTAAACTGCAATGGTCAGCAGTCACTTTTTCTGATCGCAGACATTACATTAAAAGTTGTTAAAATAATACAGAAACCTGTGTGTTACACTACTTCAAGATGAGGATTTAACACGTCAAGAAAATAAAGTGGAAGGAAGGTGGGGAAGATGTAAAACTGAGCCACAGTGTCTAGGCTGGGTGATCACAGAAATAAAATTAGAACATCCAGCCACTCCGTAACAAGTTAACATCTCTTGACTATAAGTATTACACATGTGAAGGATAGACAGATAATGGGTACTGCACTAAAACTCAAATAGATCGACAAAACCCACTTACACAAATAAAATTTAGAACAGAATCAGCCATAGAGGCATTGTTACCTAAAACAAGAGGTAAGACATAAGGGAGATTAAAACTCGTGCCTCTGAGCAGCTAAACTGGGACATTCCAGCAAGATGTGGGTGACTGTCAAATGTACACCACATTGACACTGAGGAGGAGCCTCATGATGGAGAAAGTGACTGTGTGTAAGCCATGTATGGCCGATACGGAGCCAGTGCGCCACTCAGTACTCCACAAACCGAGAACTCTATGGCGTAACATTGAACTGAGATCAGTAGATGGGATATCTATATTGAGGATAGGTTTGTGAATATCCTCCTTTGCCAACCTGTCAGCCAGTTCTATACTGACATGCCCTGGAGTCCAAAGAAATTCCACTGACTGCCCATGTTGTTCAAGGGCGTATGTGGACTCTTGTATGGCAATTACCAAAGAATAGCCTGAGAAATAGTGGTCGATGGCATGTAGACTGCTCAGGGAGTCGCTACAGATGAGGAAGGGCTTCTCAGGGCAGAAATGGCTATGTTTGTGAGTGCGAAAGATGGCTACCAACTCTACAGTGAATACACTGCAGCCATCTGCCAGGGAGTGCAACTCAATGTCCGGCAAGCATGTAGGCACAGCACATACGACCATCTACCTTTGAGCCAACGGTGTAGACTACTGAAGAGACCCGGGATCCATAAATAATTGATAGAAATTGGCAAACAGTCTCAGGGTGAACTGAAATTTTGGGTTACTGCAACAATTTCAGTCATAGGTGTGGCCAAGGTATACACCATAGTTGTGTACATGACTGGAATTGGAGGAGAGATGATAGGGGAAAAGACTCCATTTCACTGAGAAATGATCTCAAACAGGCTCCAGCTGTCACACCCGATCATGGCCACTATTGCAGAATATGGAGTACTGTATTAGGAAAGAGGAGATAGTGGTTATGGTGATTAGGCAAAGCACGGATGGTAAAAGCTTAATTCGCCAGGAGTTGTTGCCATCTGATTCACAGAGGAGGCACCCCAGCCTCCACAAGCAGACTATTCACAAGGCTTGTTCGAAAAGCATCTGTCACAAGTCTAACTCCCCAGACAACACTGGCATTCTACGGATCGGAGCGTGGAATGTTAGATCCCTTAAATGGGTAGGGAAGCTAGAAAATTTAAAAATGGAAATGGATAGGTTGAAGTTAGATATAGTGGGGATTAGTGAAGTTTGGTGGAAAGAGTAACAGGATGTCTGGTCAGGCAAGTAGAGGATTATAAGTACAAAATCAGTTGGGGGTATTACAGGAGTAGGTCTGATAATGAATAAGAAAATAGGAATGCGTGTAAACTACTATGAGCAACACAGTGATCGCATCATTGTAGTCATGATAGATATGAAGCCAACACCAACCACAGTGGTACAGGTTTATATGCCAACTAGCTCTGCCGATGATGAGGAGATCAAAGAAATATATGAGGAGCTAAAGGAAAGTATTCAGGCAATTAAGGGAAAGGAAAACTTAATTGTTATGGGAGATTGGAATTCGGTAGTAGGACAAGGAAGGGAAGGGAAGATAGTAGGTGAATATGGTCTGGGCAAAAGGAATGAAAGAGGAAGCCACCTGGTAGAATTTTGCACGGAACATAATTTAGTTATAACAAACACCTGGTTTCAGAATCATGAAAGAAAGTTGTATACGTGGAAGAGACAAGGAGACACCGGGAGATACCAGACAGATTTTATAAGGGTAAGAAATAGATTTTGGAATCAGGTTTTAAATTGTAAGACATACCTAGGGGCAGAAAAACTCTGACCATAACTTATTGGTCATGGATTGAAGGCTGAAAAAAACTTCAGGAAGGTAGGAAAATAAGGAGGTGGGATCTGGATAAACTGAAGGAACCTGAAGTGCTTAAGAATTTCAGAGGGAGCTTTAGGCAACAATTGACAGAAATGGTGGAAAATAAAACAGTAGAGGAGGAATGGGTAGCATTGAGAGATGAAATGATGAAGGCAGCAGAGGAAAAATAGATAGGAAGGCAAGACCTACAAACAATCCTTGGATATCACAGGACATATTAAATTTAATCTATGAAAGGAGAAAATATAAAAATGCAGTAAATGAAACAGGCAAAATGGTATACAGACGACTAAGAAATGAGATTGCAGGAAGTGCAAAATGGCTAAGCAGGAGTGGCTAGAAAGCAAATGCAAGGATGTAGAAGAACGTATAAGTAGGGAAAAAACAGATACAGCCTACAGGAAAATAAAAGAGATATTTGGAGATAAGAAAAACAACTCTATGAATATCAAGAACACAGTTGGAAAACCAGTTCTCAGCAAAGAAGGGAAGCTGAAAGGTGGAAAGAGTATATAGAGAGGCTCTAAAAAGGAAATGAACTTAGAACCAATATTGTAGGACGGGGAGAAGAAGTAGATGAGGATGAAATAGAAGATACTATACTGAGAGATGAATTTGACAGAGCACTGAAAGACCTAAGTTGAAACAAGGCCCCTGGAGTAGATGACATTCCCTCAGAGCGACTGAAGTCTCTGGGAGAACCAGTCATGACAAAACTGTTTCACCTGGAGTGTAAGATGTATGAGTCAGGTGAAGTACCCTCAGACTTTATAAAAACTGTAATACTCCCCATTCCAAAGAGAGCAGGCGCAGACAGATGTGAAAACTACAGAACTATCAGTTAATTAAGTCATGGTTGCAAAATATTAACATGAATCATTTGCAGAAGGATGGAAAAGCTGGTAGAAGCCGACCTCGGGGAAGATCAGTTTGGGTTCAGGAGAAATGTAGGAACACGGGAGGCAATACTCACTTTACGGCTTATCCTAGAAGATAGGTTAAGAAAAGGCAAACCAACATTTGTAGCTTTTGTAGATTTGGAGAAGGCTTTTGACAATTTTGATTGGAATAAGCTCTTTCAAGTTCTGAAGCAACCAGGAGTAAAATATAGGGAGTGTAAGGTTATTTACAACATGTACAAAAACCAGACAGCAGTTGTCAGAGTTGAAGGGCATGAAAGGGATGCAGTGGTTGGGAAGGGAGTAAGGCAGCACTACATAACAGCCACCATTCCCTTCTGCAATTCTCAGCATTTGACAAGAAATCTGAATCGTGGAGCTGCTAAATTGCCAGGTTACAACAGCAATTCTGCACTTATGAGGTACAGCACTATGCTTGCTTGCTTGTACATGCGGGACCTGCAATGTTCCAATAGTTAAGAAACTGCATCCTAAAGAGGAATCCCCAAGTACTGTCCCTACACCCTAATTAAGAACAGTTTAAATGACTGTTTTGACTCACAGATTCATATGATAGCAGCTGGGCCCAAGTTTTTTCAGTTGCCACAAGCTTCCACAGGAATCTTATTGAGAGTGGATTGCCTGTCTACAGGGTTTACAATGTGACTGTAAATTCACTAGCAATAATCAGGCATTGAAACAATCTACACTTCATCACAAGTCCCGGACATGATTCTTGTCAGAATGAATTTTTCACTCTGCAGCTGAATTTGCGCTTATACGAAACTTCCTGGCAGATAAAAATTGTGTGTCAAAACCAGGATACAAACATGGGACCTTTGCCTTTCACGTGCAAGCACTCTAACGTCTGAGCTACCCCATCACGCTTTCTTCCAGGAGTGCTAGTTCTGCAATGTTTGCAGGAGAACTTCTGTGAAGTTTGGAAAGTAGGAGGCGAGGTACTGGCAGAAGTAGAGTTGTTAGAGAAGACTGTGAAGAGTTTTGGGATAGCTCGGATGGTAGAGCACTTATCTGCAAAAAGCAAAGGTTCCAGGTTCACATTCCAGTTCTGGCATACAATTTTAATCTGCCCGGAAGTTCATGATTCTTGTCCGTTCTTTAGATGAGCTACTCAGCCACGATACTTTAAAACTTAGAGACTACACCTTGAATGCTTGCCTCACAGTTATTAGAGCTTACGAACAGTTGTTTTATTCCTGAGCAGCATAATTTATTCTACATGGCCGAACTACTCACAAAGTCTGCTGCCTCAACAGCACTTTAACACATTCCCTGACCATGCAGGTCAGCACCGCACAGCTTTGCCTTCTGGCAAACAATGCTTTGTAAATAACTCCTGCAGTCAGTGCAAGATTTGAAAAACAAGATGCATCATGTTTGGCAAAAAGGGCCATAAAGCTGAAGTTTAACACTTGCCAAATACAATGGAAATTGGTTTGATTCATGACACACCCTCCACATCCAACAACGTCCTATCATACCACAACAACATGTATAATATAGTGAGGACAGTTTACAACTCACCGCACAGACGTGGCGACGAGCTGCGACAGGCACATACAAAAGACACACACATACAACACATTCAGCTATTGGCCATGGCCTTCTTCAGAAAATAGAACACTCACGCAATCACACAGGCACACAACACAGTCATACAACCATCACCTCCGACTGCCGCACTTCAAATCACGCTCTGCAGCGAATTGGGGACGGGAGTGGAGGGGAGGGGATAGAAAGGTTACGTCACGGTGGTGGGGATTGGTTAGATGGGAATAACGAGATGCAGCTTAGGAATGGAGTGGGGAGGCGGGTGGGGGGAGAAAATAAAATAATAAAAAAATAAAAAAGTAAAATAAATAAATAAATATATATATATATATATAGAAAATGCATGCACACTGCAAGTACACAAGACCGCATACACACACATACACATGCATGCAAGCGCGCGCGCACACACACACGCACGCACGCACGCGCACACACACGCGCACGCACGCACGATCACACATTCACACACCACTCAAAATAGGCGAGGTTTGAGTGGTGTGTGAATGTGTGATCGTGTGCGCGTGCACACGATGTATGTGTATGTGTATGTGTATGTGTGTGTATGCGGTCTTGTGTACTTGCAGTGTGCATGCATTTTATATATATATATATATATACAACAACTCACCGCAAAGACGTGGCGACGAGCTGCGACAGGCACATACAAAAGACACACACATACAACACATTCAGCTATCGGCCTGATTTGAAGTGCGGCAGTCGGAGGTGATGGTTGTATGACTGTGTTGTGTGCCTGTGTGATTGCGTGAGTGCTCTATTTTCTGAAGAAGGCCATGGCCGATAGCTGAATGTGTTGTATGTGTGTGTCTTTTGTATGTGCCTGTCGCAGCTCGTCGCCACGTCTTTGCGGTGAGTTGTAAACTGTCCTCACTATATTATTAATTCCAACCTGGACTTTCCATTATTAAACAACAACATGTATGTCACCTTAGTACTATTCACCGCATCGGATGCACATGGAGGTCCATATTTAACCAAATGCCAGTGAAATTACAGATCAATAAATAGTTGACAATAATGATCATCGATTACACAACATACACAGCCATTGGGGCTGCTCCACACTCACGATTCGGGCTGCAATTGAAAAGCTTTACTAATGACTTTATAGAAGTTAAAGATGCCTTGAATGACATCATTGGAACAGAAGCAGATCCATCACAGTCACTGCCCCCAGAGCTACCAATATTCTTAGCCTTGATGTGTTCCATGCTTCAGTTACAAATACACAATTTAACACCTACTGTTTGGGCAGTAAGGCACCCAGTGCCAACAGAGAGATTTTGCTGGAAATTCTCGAGAATCTTCACAAAAGAGAGTACCCGCACCTCAAACTTTAAAGCACACATCAATGCATCCAGAAGCAGCACCCAAATTTTGTAAAGCCTGCCCCATGCCATTCACTCTTACAGATCAACTACAAGCAGAATTAGAACATCTGCAATGCCATCATTTCTCCAGTTCCCAACAATAGATGGGCAACCCATATAGTTCTTGTTTAATACCAAACAGTGAACTAACACATCTGTGTACACTAAGTCGATGATGAAAACAAAGGCGTCACTGACTCATACCCCCTTCCTTATAAACAGATAGAGAAGGAAGCACTGGCTATCATTTTTTTTTTTTAAATAAAAAAGTTCCATGACAGAACATTAACAACCCAGAAAGGTTGCATGCCTCTCCTGCCAATCCTTAGAGCATCAGCTTACATCCCAACAAGGACTTCAAGACGACTACAGCACTGAGCATTATTTTATCCAGTTACTGATATGATATATAATTCATTTCCACTGTTCAGCAACCTCATGCAGACCTACTTTCCAGTTTGCCAACAGGAGACAGTCCCACATTCGATACAGACCCAGAAGTCTAAAATGTTCAAATGTTTGTATAGCTTATGGGACTTAACTACGGGGTCATCAGTCCCTAAACTTACAAACTACTTATGAACTAGCTAACACTAAGGATGGCACAAATATCCATGTCCGAGGGGGGGATTCAAACCTCCGACCCCAGTGGCCGTGTAGACCGTGACTGGCGCACCGCAGTCCCCTCAGCCACTGTGGCCGGCCCCCAGAAGTCTGTTTCCACCTTGATGAAGCTGCCAATGATGCCATGACTCATACCTCTGGATGCCAATCTCATCCAGCAGTATACAAGCCAAGACCTAGTGCACACAAAGCTTCTAAGGTTCATCTAACAGTTAACAAAAGGCAATTACAAAATATGTACGTACAGGTCTAATGGAATCAGCGACATGAACTATTGTCTATTCAAGGTTCCATCCTGATACAAGGAGACACTGGAAAGACATGTGTCATCACCCCTCCAGCAGTGAGCCCTCAAGCTACTGTATCATTGACACTGTGGAGTGGTCCTATCTAAGTGCCTGGCTAGGCCACATATGTATTGGTTAGGAATTGATGCTGTCATCACCAACATGGTCACTGCATGTCAGACTTGCTGTAGTAAGCAAGCAGCACGCACCAGATAGTACTTACCCTGGCCGACAACCATGAAACCATGGTCAAGAGTCAACATCAACTGCACCAGATGTTTCCAAGGGGCATCCATGGTCATCACCATATGACACTGGCTCAGGATTCCCTTTCATCTCAGAAATGACAACCACAAAGTCTACAGCCACCATCCAGGCATTAAAGCGGATCTTCACTATTCAGGGCCTTCCAGACACAGTGATTTAAGACATTGGCCTTCAATTCACATCTGGTGAGTTTGAAGCCTTCTGCAAGACCAATGACATCTAACTGATACACACTGAGGTTCCACCCCATCTCCAAGGAGATCGTGGAATGGTTTGTTAGAATTTTAAAGAAACAGATGCAGAAGTTAAGCCTTCATCACCTGGTCACAGAGGCACATAGCAAGTATAAAGAAGTGTGCTGACTCTGCACAGCTTAACACCGGCAGCATAGGATCGGTGCCATGTCCACGAACTACAAGCAGCACTGTCGCTTGAGCCTCAGGTTGGTAAGGTTTTGCTGTGCTTATTGTGTAAGTTTATTTGTGATGATGTGAGTTAATAGTGAGTAGTTGAAGGCCAAGTGGAGATAAAGTGGTGTTCCGAACTATATGTAATTGCATTTTAGATGAGAGGAACAATATATATTTGCCTGTTCAGTTACATTGTGCAGGTCTGACTACAGAGAAAGTAAAACACTTTTAGATGTCCAAAAAACTTAGTTGAATTTTACACACGTGATAGATCAATTCCTCTGTCTCAAAATTGCCTTGTGTGCAATTCACATTTCAGTTCAGAACTTATTACCAGAGCTGACTTTTTTATCATTGACGGTAAAATAGTCTAAATTCCGGCAGTTCCCTACTTACTTCCAAATTTCACAAAATATCTTTTGAAAGTGTTACACAAAAGAAAATGGCCAGTAAAACATTAGAAAGAGAAGCTGTAACAAAGAAGTGGCGATGTCTGCTTGTGTTCTTTCATTCGCAGGAAATACACGGTAAGGACAGATACCGACTGGATGTGACAGCAAATTCATTAAAGAGAACATTAAAGTGTAAAAACCTGAAGTTATACAATCACGGAATTAAATCAAGAACAGCTAATGCTGAAATCAGTAGACCATGATAGCTTTCAGATGAATAGCGTAAGAAGTTTCAATCAAATCTCGAGGATTATTGTAAACTCAGTAAGAAAGAGACAATCATAGCTGACATTATATTAAAGAAGTGCCAATTGAAGAAGATAATGGAATGCAGCATGACAAATTCCTTCTGGAAAGGGTGTTCTTAAAGATTAAGTCTCCCAAAGGATACAGACATTGTTTGTAGTGTCGATTGTTGACCCATCCTTCCCCAACAATCTTCGAAATTAAATAAAGGGTCTCAAACAATCATATGAAAGCAATTCACATGCTGTGGAAGCAATTAAAAATTAGTTCCAGGATGAACAAGATGAACAGAAATGCTTCAAGCTGCTGATATTTCGTTAAGTTAAGCTCCAAGAAAAACTGCATGTCAACAACACTAAACTGAAATGCTCATTGTTTTCTCACTTTAGGGGAATATAATCTAGACAACTAAGGATAAACATGAAAATCATCCTCTGGTGTTTGTTTCTCTGCTGCATCTATTGGAGATTACGGGTCTTGTACTTAAGAGAGAGATAATAATTAGGTTCCCATCCTTATGCACATAGAAAACTCCATGTCGACAGACACAACATCTTTTTATTACAATGCTATTTATTTCATTGCATACATTTGATGGATTTATTAATTTTTATGCTGTGTTTAACATGTAGTAGCGTACTATACTTCCATGGGTCACAAGCGGAGCCACTGACATCTGGCGACAGAACCGGTGAATTACGCTAGTCAACACACTTTCTCTTCCACTCAAAATGGAGGCACTATCCATATTTCTGCCTTCATACTGGGGGCAGCCCAATGAAGGGAAGTTGCCAACGTAAGTCATTCATGGCAGGCCTCTTCGCCCCCTGCTTTCACTCTACACTCAACCTGGTTTTGAAATCTGCGTCTTACCATTATAAAGCAAATCTGGTACCTTCCAGTGCCACCTGGTCTCTTCCATGTAGACAATCATTTTTCATAATGCTTAAACCAAGTGTTTGTGATGATTCAATTGTGCTCTGCACAAAATTCTACCAGGCCATCTCTTCTTTCATTCCCTTTCCCCAGCCCATATTCACCTACTGAAATTCCTTCTTTTCCTTTTCACACTACCAAATTCCAGTCCCCCCATCAGAATCAAGTTTTACACTGTCTTAACTTCCTTTCCTGCTCATACATTTCTTCAATCTCTTCATCATAAGTAGGGCCAGTTGGCATATAAACTTGTACTACTGTGGTCGGTGATTACTCTGTGTCTTCCTTTACCATGATAATGTGTTCATTATGCTGTTCAAAGTAATTTACCCACATTGGTATTTTTTATTCATTATCATATTTACTCCTGTGTTAGTACCAACTGATTTTGTATTTATAACCCTGTACACATGACCAGAAATCCTGTTCATCCTGCCACGGAACTTCACTAATCCCCACCATATTTCACTTTAACCTTTCGATTTCTCTTTTCAAACTTTCTAACTTACCTTGCCGATCAAGGCATAGAATATTCAACACTTCAATCTGTAGAATGCCTGCTCTCTCTCTCTCTGTCTCTCTCTCTCTCTCTCTCTCTCAGTAAAGCTGTATGTCCTTCAGAAAAGTAACAACTGTAGTTTCCCCTTGCTGCCAGCCGTACACAGTAGCTGCATGGTAAGTTACATTAGCTGTTGTCACAAGACCAGCTCAGTCAGTCAATCATACTGTTGTTCCTGTAACTACTGAAAAGTCTGCTGCCCATCTTCAGAAACAAGATGTTTATTTGGCCTCTCTACTCCTTTCACTGTGGTTGAACCAACAGTATGGCTATCTTTATTGTTGAGGCACACAGGCCACCCCACCTTGGCAATGTCTGTGGTTCATAAGGGTTGAGCATTGTACAGAAGTGAAATGTGGACCGAAAGGAGTTGAGACAGAAAGGTGATTAAAGCTTACATGTGTTGCTACAGATGAATGCTGAAAATTAGATGGCTAGCTGAAGTAAATAATGAGGTGGTGCTGACCAGAATTCGGCAGAAAAAATATTTCTGGAAAGGGAAAGATTGGTGGGACACAGTCTGAGATATCAAGTAATCATCAATTTAACAATGGAGGGAAGTGTGTGTGTGTGTGTGTGTGTGTGTGTGTGTGTGTGTGTGTGTGTGTGTGAAAAATTCCAGAGCAAGTCCAAGGTATAAATACAGTAAGCAAATCAATGTGATTTACCATTCTTAGTCAAAGATGAAGAGGCTTTCGCAGCTTACAGTAGGGTGGAGAGCTGCATCAAACCAGCCTCAGGACTTGGTACAGCACTCACAAAAATGAAGACGACATGTGACAAATTTTATGTTTATTGATTTTATTCATTTTTGTACATTCCCATAAACAGCATTTTCTAAGTAATTTGACAATCTTACAAAATTTATGTAATTTAAAACGAGTAATACACATGGAAGCCTATGACTTTTAGCATAAACTAGTACAAATTAAAATTTTAATATTTAGTAAATAAAATTCTTGAAAATTTGTTTTACACTGCTCATCAACTTGAATCTTGGCTGAAATTTAGCTTTTTTGATGGCAAACCTTTTTTACATTTGCTACACAATTTCTTTTCAAATATTCTGATTCAGTTATTGTAACATCTTTTAACGATGTTCAGTTTCTTCTGAAAACTCTGAATGTGAACTCCAGTAAGAATGAATTAAAGATTTTAGAACATCAAAAGTTGCAACATTTCCATTTGATTCATTTAGTACATTAGGTGTCGGCAGCTCCTGTTTTGCATGTAGTTGTTGGTAATGGCGCACAGTGGTCTGAAACGGCCGAAAAGCTGGCCAAAGAACAAAAAATATTCGGATACGATTGGAAATTTGTATATAAATGTTTTTGGGATCGCTGAATTCAATGAAGGCAAAAGTAAAAAACTAAAACTGACATCTCAAATATAAGTGAGTTATTTAACAAAATCATATTACATTTTAATCTAAATTTGTACAATAATTTTTTTGGGGGATAGCGCATTACAAATATAGGATTAATTGCATCGAAAATAGTTTTTACAGCAACAAGACAACAGCATTCATTTTGAAACAGAGCAATAAGTTGTTACTATAAAGTTAATCAGTATCATTGTATGAGGCCAATTCTGGAAGCAATAAAAGTTCTAAGGCCTCAGATGAAAAGCATTTTCCTGGCTTGGGTTGCATCCTGCACAAGCTCATAATGAGTGCACCCAAAGATATCAGTAGCCGATGAAAGACATCTTCTGTGCTCTTTTCCGTTTAACATTTCCAGGAAAAGCCTTCCCAAAAGATTTAATGTCTATGTTTCGGGATTCCTGAGCATCTTCAGACAGTTGCCTTATTGGTAAATGGAGCCCACTCTGTAATTTCACGGCCATGAATTAGTACTTGATGTACAGCCAAGGGCATGTGGTACCACATCTACATTCACACTCCACAATTCACCGCAAGGTGCATGGTGAAGGGTACACTGTACCACTACTAGGCATTTTCTTTCCTATTCCATTCCCAAATAGAACGAGGGGGAAAAAGATGTCTATATGCCTCTGTACAAGCCCTAATTTCTCTTATCTTGTCTATGTGCTCTTTATGTGAAATGCAAGTGGACAGCAGGAAGATCGTTCTACACTCAGCTTCAAATTCCAGCCCTCTAAATCCCCTCAACAAAATTTCTGGAAAAGAATATAGTCTTTCCTTCAGCACTTGCCATTAGAGTTCCTGGAACATTTCTGTAACACTCGTGCATTGATCGAACCTACCAGTAAGAAACCTAGCTTGCCTGTGAACTGTTTCCATGTTTTCCTTTAAACTGTATGTTATTACAGTTAAAGACTACACCCTCCCATACACCACAGCATCATCAGCAGACAGCCACAAATTACAAGATACTCTGTCCAACAGATCATTTATATAGATAGAAAATAACAGTGATCCTATTGCACTCCCCTGGGGCATGCCTGACAATACAATTGTCTCTGATGAACACTCGCCATCGAGAACAACATACTGCATTCTATAACTTCCAGAAAGTTACAAATTTGTGAACCTATTCCATACGCTTTTATCTTTGTTAGCATCCTGCAGTGCGGCACCGCGTCAAACGCCTTTCTGAAGTTGAGAAAAACACAAACCGCCTGTTGCCCTTCATCCATGGCTCGCAAGATGTTATTTGAGAAAAGGGCAAGCTGAGTTTCACATGAACGATGTTTCCTAAACCCGTTTTGATTCATAGAAAGAAGCTTAACCATATCAAGGGAATTTACTATATTCGAGCTGAGAATATGCCCCAAAATTCTGCAGGAAACTGATGTCAACAATATTGGTCTGTAATTATGTGGGTCAGTCCTCTTTCCTTTCTTATAATTGGCAGTCACCTCACTTTTTTCCAATCACTAGGCACTTTGCACTAGATTACAGATTCACGATAAATGCAAGCTAAGTAAGGGGCCAATGAAGCAGAATACAGTTTGTAAAACCGAACCGGTATTCCATCCGGACCAAGAGACATTTTTGTATTTAGCTCTCTCAACTGCTTCTCTTCACCAAATATACTTATTACTCTCCTCCATTTGGGAGTTAGTGCATTGATCAAATGATTTTATGTTTGTACGGTCCTCCTGTGTGAAACATTTCTTAAAGGTTAAATTTAGAACTCCAGCTTTCCGTTTGCTTTCTTCCATTACTGCTCCAGAATGATCGAGTGACTGGATAGTGGTCTTTGACAGGCTTATCGATTTTATGTAGGGCCAGAATTTTTTCGGGTTCTCAAGAAGATCTTTTGCCTAGGAACGGCTGTGGTAATTATTGTATGCTTTGTGTATCAATCTTTTTATGGACGCATGAATCCCTACTAACATTTGCCTGTCACAATTTCCATGTTCTTTATTGAACTGAGAGTACAACAGCCTTTGCTTTCTCAGTAGCTTTCTAACATTATATGCAAATAATCTTGGGTACATTGAGGGCCACCCCCTGTGCTTGCCAACATAGAATCCCCTGAAATCAGATGATTACAGCTAGCCCGGGATGATAATGCTTTCCCGCCATTGCGACAGGAAAGTGCCCTCTGCCCATAGATGGTTAAACAGGGCGAGAATGCGGCGTTGAAACTCTGGTGAAAGGTGAGGGAGGAATTGGCCGTGAATCCCATCTGGTCCTGGAGTAGTAACGGGACACGCAGCAAGGGCAGTTCGGAACTCCCACTCACTAAACAGGTTGTTGTATATTTCCTGACAACGAGTGCTGAAGGATAACTGTTTCCGCTCGGCCTGCTCTTTGAGGAAGCGGAAGTCGGCACTGTATGTGGCAGTCACAGAGCGTCGTGTGTAGTGCTCTGCCATATGCTCGGCGATAGCTGTCGGGAGCGTGCAGAGCACACCCTGGATGGTGAGGGATGGGATTCCTGTCAGCGGGTGGTATCCAAAGACGCGTCGGACTTGCGTCCATACCCGAGTCAGGGAGGTGCGGGAGCCGATAGCGGCTACATACCGCTCCCAGGAATCCTGCTTGCTCTGCTGTATGAGTCGTCGAGCACACGCACAGAGCCATTTAAAAGCGACTAAATTCTCCACAGAAGGGTGGCATTGATGGTGCTGGAGCGCTCGCCGACGTTCCCGGATAGCCTCAGCAATTTCCCATGTCCACCAAGGCACGGACCTACGCCTGGTGGAACCGGCGGTTTGTGGAATTGCTGCCTCAGCGGCTACGGCAATACTGTCAGTCAGCTGCTGGACTGCATTATCGATGTCTTCTGGCAGTGGTGCAGTGATTACAGCGACTGAGGCATAAGCAGGCCAGTCAGCCCTACAGAGACACCAACGGGGTAAGCTGTCTGCAGCTTGGTACTGCGGGAGCAACAGAAAGATTGGAAAGTGGTCACTGCCACACAGATCATCATATACACGCCAGCCAAGGTGTGGTCGAAGGCTGGGGCTGCAGACGCAGAGGTCGATCACTGAATACGTGCCCTGTGCCACGTTAAAATGCATGGGGGCACCTGTATTCAGGAGGCAAAGGTCTTGTTGCGCCAATAATGTCTCAACATCCCTACTGCGGCCTGTGGTCTGGAGTCCACCCCACAAAGGGTTGTGGGCGTTGAAGTCCCCCAAAAGGAGGAATGGTGGGGGAAGTTGGGAGACCAGAGCAGTAAGGTTGTTGAGAGGCACGGCCTCATCCGGAGGAAGGTACAAGCTGCAGACCGTCAATTCCTGTGTTGCCCGGATTCTGACAGCCACTGCCTCAAGAATGGTGTTGAGTGGTACTGGGGACAGTGTCCTGTTGCGGTAGTAGCCCCGATACCCATTGAGGGCAGGGGTCTGCTGTGCTGGAAACCGTTTCCTGTAGGGCGATACAAAATGCAGGGTAGCGGTACAGTATTTGTCACAGCTCAGCCAGGTGATTAAAGAAGCCGTCACAATTCCACTGGAGTGACCAACGTGTGTGGAGGAGTGTGCCTGAGTGTTCTATTTCTGAGGAAGGCCACGACCGAAAATTTAAAATTGTGTGTGTGTCTGCCTGCAGCTCAATGTTTGTCTTTACGATGAGTTGTTCCCTATGTACATATTATTATTAAAAATGTAGCAGTAAGGACAGTTTACAACTCGCTGCAAAGACATGGTGACAAGCTGCAACAGGCACATACAAAAGACGCACACATACAACACTTTCAGCTATCTGCCATGGCCTTCTTCAGAAAATAGAACATTCACGCAATCACACAGGCACACACAACACTTCTAATACAACCATCACCTCCGGCTGCCCACTTCAAAAATTATTATTAATAGTTAGTTTTGATCATATGTTGATGTGTAGTGTAACACAAGGCTACAAATGGCTGAAAGGTAATAATTGGGCTGTGTATTGACAAAGCAGTAGCAAGGACTTTCATTGGTAAAGGTTTCATATGTGTAGGCTTAATTTCTCCGTACTTAATTACAACATACCTCACCTTAAAATATGTGTTTTGCAAATGTCTTTCAAGTTCCATTACATTTAAGCTGCCAACTTTCGTAATATTGAAATATAAATACAAAATCCACCAAATACGGCACATTTGCTTCCGATCGCCTGAATTGGAGGCTGCGCAACGCGATGTTCATTTGTCGTAGACCACGTGATTATGTGGCTAGCGAATCATAGCACAAAGAAGAGTATCGTTGTCAGCCAATGGTAACCAAACGTCACCTCCGCGCAACACGCAAATAAGATTTTTTGACGTTGGAAATTAAACATGCGGTAATGTTTTTATACACAAAACCGTGCAATGTTTTGAGATGTGAAAATTAACGTGTTAACATGAAGTTTCAATTATTTAATTTTCGAAATCACTTGATTACAATTTCGGACAGATGATAAAATAAATAAAACATGCTATACCTGCTCTATGGTTGACAGGTTCTTGTATGTACCCTTGTCCGGTCAGTAACAGTTACTGGCCTTGTAAAATGGAAATTTAGAATCACTTTATCCTCTCAACTACACAGTACTATAGCATGTTTTACTTATTTTATATGTATGAAACAGTCGACTAATTCCAAATCTTCATTTTACGAGGCCATTAACTGTTACTGACCGGACAAGGGTACATACAAGAACCTGTCAACCATAAAGCAGGTATAGCATATTTTATTTATTTTATCGTCTGTCTGAAAGTGTAATCAAGTGATTTCGAAAATTAAATAATTGAAACTTCATGTTAACACGTTAATTTTCACATCTCGTAAACATTGCACGGTTTCATGTATAAAAACATTACCGCATATTTAATTTCCAATGTCAAAAATTCTTATTTGCATGTTGTGCGGTGGTGAGGTTTGGTTACCATTGGCTGACGACGATACTCCTCTTTGTAATGTGATTTGCTAGCCACAATCATGTGGTCTGCAAAAAATGAACATTGCGTAGCGCAGCCTCCAATTCAGGCGATCGGAAGCAAATGTGCCGTATTTTGTATTTATAATTCAATATTATGAAAGCTGGCAACTTAAATGTAACGGCGCTTGAAAGATATTTAAAAAACACATATTTTAAGGTAAGGTATGTCGTAATTAAGAACGGAGAAATTATGCCTACATGTATGATACCTTTACCCTTTCATTAATCCATACCTTAAACATATAACACTTGAGAAAAAGTTATAACATTAGACAAACAACACAAGCCTATAGAATGTTTGTGCCTAGTTATTTTTCCTTTTGACATGCAGATGAAAACCCTATTGTTCATTGTAATCTACCAAAGTGACTACAGGACAATGTACTCCAATATAAGAAATTAATGCAAAATACACAAACAACCTACTCTTTATTTAGTGATAGCCTATTTCACAAATTATTTCTATGATCACATAGCCATTCACTAAGCAAATATCTGTGTGTACATGTAATGTTTAAATACATTATTTACACCCAAGTATAGCATTTATTTGGCCCTTCTGATATGTTCCTAGGCACCAAAGTACAAAAGATTAAACCAACAAATAAGTGGCTACAACCAATCGGCAAGATCTTTCTGGCAACAGAAGCACCATATCAGTCTGACAATCATTTTTTCTAATTTTATTTATTTAATACAAAGGGTATACTCACTCTGCGAGCTTTTTCTACTCCAGCTTCAGCTTCCCAACCATAAAAGTGTGTACGTGAATGTGGATTACCATGATAACAGTTCATATATGGTAGCATTGCATCTAGCACTCTAGGATCCTACAAGAAACAATAATGTCAATAGTACTGTATTTTCAAGCATTCATTAGAAACCCACACATAAGTACCACCTTCTGCTCACCATTGGTGTTGTTGCTTGTGCATCCAGGTAAAGAGGGCGCTTTGGAGGTCTAATTTCTTGAAAAGAATTAGAAATACAAATCAATTCTTCCAGAATTAAACCACGTAAAAACAATTAAAGAAACATATAAGTACAGATGCATGCAAGTACATCATTCAAATAAAACGGCACAACTGAAGACGAAAAAACCAGCCATCAGCTCTGACCCACGTCATCAATAGCAGCGACAAACATTCCAAAACAAAACTTAAAAAGTAAAACTTTGTATTATGCACAAAGACACCTTCCTTTGCAATAGTGTTCTGCCAATGAGAATGATCAACGTTTCAAGTGATTTTTTTAATTTTTTAATTGTAACACAGGCCTCTGATAGGTGGATGAATGAGATCAACTTGTATTGCAACAAGAAGGCCTAATATGTCACAACTGTAACAGAAGGAAAATAGGTATAATCAATTTTTCAATCCATACAAGAGAACATGCCGATGTCACAGGTCAAAGCTGACAGATGGTACCACAGTTATTAATTGACCCCCAACTTCTCCAGTAATGCGACATTACAGTCATTATGAAAGGCGGATAATTAAATTCCATTGAAGACCAGGGTACCAATCATCAGCTTTGACGAAATACATCATATCTTAATCACAATCAAGTTCACAGAATGAATTTAGATATACAAATTGCTACCAGATCATGATTTGATGAAGTGCATCGATAACTAGTCACTATGTGGGTGTAAAAGTTTTGCCTTAGGTAATGTAAATTCACTGCATTCATTCAACATTAACTTCCATTCCAATGACATGATTGGTCAAAGCCAATGGGTGGTAAGGCCAACCTTCAATTATGCCAGAGTCAGACTGACAGCATGACATTGGTTGCCACTGTCACATGCTGCTATGATTGCATGAAGTCAAAGTTACTGGCGGAAGTATCAGATCTGATGTCCCCATGGGTTTCTTTTTCATTTCTTCTCCCTTCTCTTGACTCCAATCTTGACCAAATCTGTTTGTCATTAGGCCTGCTATTGGCCACCAGTGGCCTGAATGTTTCTCAGATGCAACTCACACACAATATGACAGGAAGTACATAAATTGTTAAAATACAGACTTCATGGCAGCTCATCCTGTTTATCAAGCAAATATTCACAAAAGAATATTTACGAAGCAACAGTAACATACAGTTCTGATACCGGCAACAAACAACGAAAATCCAACACCCTAAATGATGATAAATAACGCTTAAGAGCATTTTAGTAACGAAAGTAGTTCGCTTTTGTTGCTGAAATATTGTATAAGTGTGTGTAATTATTTTACAAGAAACAAACAAAGTTTAACCCACGGACACTCATGAAAACTAAATATTGGATTAAACAATTAAGTGTGTCAGTAGAATATTCATATTACTGCCACCTGTTAGAAGGAATTAGTGGTATAAAGTAGTTTTAAGTCCATCAGTAAAAATCCTTTCTGAGGGACAACAGTTGCATCAGAGTTCCAAAAAGTCTCCACGGCCTATGCTTTATCAGCAACATTTTCTGTACTTTTCGAATAGTGTATTAAAAGATTGCAAAATATTAAATAAAAACAGCTAATGTTACAAGAGCATGTTAAAATGTTTAACTTCACTTCCCCAAATACGAAACCTTCAAATCTAGAATTCTAATTTTACTTTTTTTTTTTTTTTTTTTTTTTTCAAATATTACGCCAAAGAACATTTTACATGAAGCTGGTGTTCATTTTACAAATCACTAGATAATAACACTACAATCAACCACAGTTACCTCTCGTCATAGTTCTGCTATGTTGCAAACTTAAACTCCCGTATTGCCCATCTTTCACGCATTTTAGCAATGCGCGCCGCATCTCAGAGGAAAACAACGTAGACAGAGTTGAGTTATTTACATTTTTAAGTCCAATCATATCAAACAATAAAATAAACAGGCCTCAGTCACAAAGAAGGACGTGTTTATGATTTGACGCAATATCACTACTCTACCCTTCCACAACCCATAATGCAACTACCTAACCAAAACAAATAGGCGTCAAACGCAAGCACCAAGCAGATTACGGAAGTTCGACTGTCACACCAATCGAAAGAAGTCTCTTCGATAACTTTATCGCGATCCATTGCGAATCCATAATTTCCAGTTCTTATCGGTAGAAACCAGATAATATGCAACACAAAAAGCACAAACTATGCTTGAAAAACACATGGATGAAATGTGTCGAAATATGCAAGATCAAATAATGAAGAACATAAAATCTCCGTTAGAGTTGCGGTTGCAATGGTCAAAACCACCCTCAGCCGTTCGAGTTGCGGTCGTCGGGTGTCGAACCGAATACGTGTTCGAGTTAAGGTGGATTCACACTTGACGGAACGTCACCGTCACGTCTCTCTACGTCGACGGTCAGAGAAATCCTGGAGTATTCACACTACACGGAACGTCAACGTCGAGAGAACGTTGAATGACGTCACAGCTCGTTCGTAAAACACTCACCAGTGTGTTTCAGTTTTACGTAGTTTTTGGTGTTCTGTGCTTGCAACGTGGTATTTTGGTAGAGAGAGACTCGAGACTACTGAATCATCATTAAAAATGCTGATATTTAGTCCGCAAGATCTAGCAATGATTGCTGTTGCTCTCGATGAGGAGGAACGAGAGAGTAGAGAAAAAAGGGTGTGGGTGAGGAATATGTTAAAACTGCGAGAAAGGGAAGGGGAGTTCCATACTCTTTATAAGGAATTAGAAGAAGAGGAGTCTTCTTTTTTCAAATATTTCAGGATGTCAAAGCATCAGTTTTTCCATCTTCTAAGCAAGATAGAAACAAAAATTACAAAGAAATTGTCGAGATTTCGGCGGCCAATATCTCCAAGACAAAAACTGATGGTGTGCTTAAGGTATGTTCAGTCAAACAGATTTATATGTACATCTGTAACTATTGACCTTATTTTAATTTCACATGTCGCATTGGCTTTATTCTCCCGATTTGTCTTTCCACAATTATATTTTAAGAATTATGAGTAGAGCACATTGGGCAAGATATTTTTTCGCAATGTAACCCTTATAATACTCTGCAGTAGCATCTACATTTTCGTATTGGGACACACTATGTATTCGATGTAGGCTAATACGTATTTTCACAGTAGGTCTTACACCTTATAATGTTTGAAAATGTGTATTATAAGCAGGGTTGTTTAAATAAGCACATATTTCAAATTAGTCATTAAACGTGGACAAATATTGTCTAATGATACCCATAGCTAAGCATTTTTCAGCAATACTGAGCATACTGATACCATTCGTGTACCTCTACCTTGTCATCAGCTATGGAGATAACTTGTTGAATTACAGCCTGTGTAAAAAGAATTACCATATAACAGTTGATGTGACATCAGTGGTTTTCAATTTATTGTTCACCTTGAGCTATGATGTATGTCAACATGTTTTCACAAGCTTTTTTGCAAAAAATAATTTAATTTTTATTCTTCTAATTTCACTCACACAAATGTCACAATGAAATCATCAAATATGACCTCACATATCAGTAGGTTAAACTTACCCCTCCCAACCTCCTGTGCTCTATTCCTGATATATGATATATGTGCAAATTAATCTAAACTGCATTTCCTGTGCACTTCATATTCGTGAAGTACATTGTACGTCAAAGATTCCGAGACCAAATGGAAGCAAAATACTTGGAAGTATCGTATTTGCCTGTCACATTGTGTAGTATTAATATTTTTATTTATGCTAGATACATTTTTAAATATGGCACTTTATTCTTGATGATCTGATGTTTCCAGATACTTGGCAACTGGAGATACCATGCAAACAATAGCATTTAGTTTTCGGCTGGGCCATTCCACTGTGCATAACATTGTGAAAGAAGTGTGCGCAGTGATAATAGACTGCATGTTAAGTGAAGAGATGCCGACACCAACGGAAGCAGACTGGCTGCGGATTGCCCAAGAGTTCTGGGACATTTGGAATTATCCAAACTGTATAGGGGCCATTGATGGCAAGCATGTGCAGATTGTGGCCCCCCCTAAGAGTGGGTCGCAATTTTTTAATTATAAGCAGACCTTTTCAGTGGTCCTACTTGCACTGGTAGATGCAAATTATAAATTCATTGCAGTGGACATAGGGTCATATGGGAAAAACAGTGATGGGGGCATATTTGCCCACTCAAAACTGGGGCAAGCACTGGAACATAATCGACTCAATGTCCCAGGAGAGAAGGTTCTTCCTGGCACAGATGTTCCAGTGCCCCATGTAATAGTGGGTGATGAGGCCTTCCCTCTAAAAACATACCTAATGAGGCCATACCCAAGAAATCAGGCCAGTGATGATCCAAGTGCAACAATATATAACTCGAGGCACTGCAGGGCAAGAAGAACATCAGAGAATGCATTTGGCCAACTGGCCCAAAAATATCGTATTTTCTTGCGGCGTATAAATGCATTGCCAGAGAATGTTGATAAAATCATCTTGACTTGTTGCATATTGCACAATTTCATAAAAGATGATAATGTAAGTGAAGGAATGGGTGGAACCCATCTGCTGCAGGACTTGGCAGGACAGGGGGGTTCAGCAACAGTCTCTGTCTTCAATGTTAGAGAACTGTACAAGGAATTTTTTAATTCACCATGTGGAGCCCTTCCATGGGAGTAAATTTGGGGGTAGCGGACCCTTCGCCAACAGGATCACAGAAAAGTAAGTATAATTTTTGTCAATCTGTATTGTATTTTAAGTTCCAAAATTCAGAGTTTCAAGGGGGAAAATTGCTGTTTAAAGCAGCAGTTACAAATGCAAATGTAGAGTTTGGCCATAAGTAAACCAAGGGATTCCACTTGTTTGCTTTGACCCATTTCATCATCCTGACAGAAAATGTGTATTTCAGTCATAGCCAAATACACATAATAAAGGTTCCCATTGATTAGTGGTTTAAATTAAATCTTGGGGCTCACTTTCCATCCCAGTGGCCTTGAGTAATTTGCCAAAATGTTAATATTCTTAGAAACAAAAATATAGAATGACTTGGGTACCGGTAGTGTTTCAGGCAGATCATAAAGTAAATAAAGAATGCTGTCCCTGCTCTGCTCTTTGTTTGACTACTTCTCGACGTACACTTGTCTGCTCAGTAAAAGCAACCACCCTCATAAAACAAACGGCTCCTCCATGGGCTTCTACAAAATATGCTAGTGCTCTGGGTCAAAGTTAATGGGTGGTATAGTGCTCCATTATTATGGATCATTAGGCAGGGATTTTAATTAAGTATTGTTATTTTGTCACAATCTGGCTAATAATTTTTGCATTTAGATTTAAGTATATATTTTTATTGGGTGTAATGTTGAATATTGAAGGAGGAAGAAGAAACATTGGGTAAAAGTGTAGAATAAGTTGTGCAAGTTCTTATAGGACAGTTATGTTGGTAAAGACTAGTGATAGTTGACGGAAAGCTAAGGTGACAGAATAGCTGATTTCAGTTGCTAATACAGATTTTGACTTGGAATATTAAATTTTAACATAATGTACTGTATAAAGACCAGATTCCTTGCTTTCACAATCAAACCACTGCCTCCCAACCTAACCTCAAACTCACACTACACAATAGGTCAGTGTAAACACCTCCAGTTTTATGTTTTATTTTGTTGGCTTCTGAAGAAGGCCATGGCCGATAGCTGAATATGTTGTATGTGTGTGTCTTTTGTATGTGCCTGTCGCAGCTCGTCGCCACGTCTTTGCGGTGAGTAGTAAACTGTCCTCACTATATATATATATATATACACACACATAAAAAATAGATGAAGTACACTTACCAGGCGAAGGGGCACAGGCAGTAATAGCATATATATATATATATATATATATATATATATATATATATATATATATATATATATAATGGTATAAAATAAAGATTTTTGACTTACCTAAAGTACAGGCTCGTCGATAGAAACACAAAATACACACAAAAACACACAACCATTCGAGCTTTCGCCACCAGTGGTGGCTTCTTCGGGAAAAAGAGGGAGGAAGGAGAGGAGAAAGGGAAGGATACAGGTTTTAAGGAAGTGGAAAAGGAGCCATTCCAATCCCAGGAGTGGAAGGACTTACCTTAGGGGACAAAAAGGAAGGTAAACAAATACACACACACTCACACATATCCACATCCAGTATTTGTTTACCTTCCTTTTTGTCCCCTAAGGTAAGTCCTTCCACTCCTGGGATTGGAATGGCTCCTTTTCCACTTCCTTAAAACCTGTATCCTTCCCTTTCTCCTCTCCTTCCTCCCTCTTTTTCCCGAAGAAGCCACCACTGGTGGCGAAAGCTCGAATGGTTGTGTGTTTTTGTGTGTGTTTAGTGTTCCTATCGACCAGCCTGTACTTTAGGTAAGTCAAAAATCTTTATTTTATACCATTTTCGTACCTGGAAGGTCTCCTTCTATAATATATATATAATAAGACGAAAAATTCCTAGCAGGAAAAATAAAATATAAAAAATAGACGAAGATTACTCACCAGGCGAAGGAGCACAGGTGTGACAGCGCGCGCGCGCGCACACACACACACACACACACACACACACACACACACACACACACACACACAAAAATGCTAGCTTTCGCAGCCTAGCTGCTTCATCAGGCAGAAGGGAAGGAGAGGAAAAAGGAAATGATGAGGGTTTTAAGGAAGGGGGTAAGGAGCCATTCCAATCCCGGGACTGGAAAGACTTACTTTGGGGGGAAAAAATGGAGGGTAAATAAATGCACATACACCCACACATTTACACAGACACAAGTACACTTAGGCAGACATACTGTAGAAAGCAAAGAAGTGTAAAATATATATATAAACTGAGAGAGTTGTAAGAAGGTATATAATTAAAAAATGTTTTGAAAATAATTTTGGTTACTTGACTATCTTCAAATTTATTCTTTTGTCCTTTGATTCATAAGACTGAGAAGGTATATAATAGCTTCTGTGAAAGAAAGGTAAACATTCTTTGTCAGAGACAAACACAACATATGAAGTGCATCAGTGGAAACAGTTTTAAGAGCACTCAACAACAACCTATGATTTTTGCAAAATATTTTGAGTTACATTACCGAAACAGTTCTCTACAAGGTATGATTTTAACTCTGCTCTGAAAGCAGTCCTTCACAAATATAAAATAAATAAAAATGTAAATAGTTGGAAGGCCCTTTCCCAATATTAATGTTATTAGTATTAATGTAATGAAGGTACTGGTCTTCATAAACATTGTTTTCACATTTTTCTATAGCAAAGGCCCACAAATGCTGATTTATTGTTCAACACTCTTATTGCACTATTGTTTTTCCAGCATACTGAGTCTTAAGTCTATATATTCTGCAAACAAGCAACTGGTTTCATTTGAGAACAGTCTTTCAAGTCCTACTGGACACAAACTAAATTTAGTGATCTGGCACAAATGAACTAATTTTTTTGGAAAATACTTCTCAAAATTAGCCATGAATACAGCAGGGAGAGCTATTGTGACTGTTAAAACACTCCTAAGAATTACTAATTACTTAAGATCATGTTATCGAAGCTCAGTAATGCATTAAGAAATGCCTTCCCTGATGCCTAATCATTAACTCAAGTACCCACAAATGTTGTAGCTTGCACAGTAAACATAATATCCAGCAGCAACTCTTAATGTATCAATGAAACTGTCTATGTCCCAACAGGACCATTTCAAAACTGTCTTTCAATACTCAATGGTTCTACCTCATCCCTTTATATCCCACTTTACATTTAATAACAATGCATACTTCACCAATTTTACTGCAAAAATAACTAGCCAAATTGTAATGACTAATAGTAACAATACTCAATTCAGAATCCTTGCACCAAAACTCCATAACACACACACTTAACATTTAATGAAT
This sequence comes from Locusta migratoria, assembly GCA_026315105.1. Classification (NCBI taxonomy): domain Eukaryota; kingdom Metazoa; phylum Arthropoda; class Insecta; order Orthoptera; family Acrididae; genus Locusta; species Locusta migratoria. Next base: position 127,094,005 of record CM048748.1, on the reverse strand, counting down.
TTCGTGCAGTAGTTATTTACATTTCAGGCTTTGTATTGGTGTGCAGGCTGTAATGAAATAACGGACAGGAAGGGTAAACTGTATGGAAAGGCAACTTTCTGTCTCTACATGTATAGAGGTGTTGTAAATTACCGTACATAATTTCACACCATTGTTGCTGGGATTCCAAAGTCCCGCCAGTAAATGAAAGGTTAAATCAATATTGACATCATTACTGAGTGCTTTCAAGTTCATGTTTTCGCTTGAAACTATGGGTAGTACAACTTAAGATATGAAACCTTCTGGAATAGAGAATGATAACAATTGTACTCACAATTTGCAAATAATCCTTCAGTAGTAAGCCTCAAAACAATCATTCTCTGTTATTTTCATTTTGTCTTCCTGCATCTTCGATTAATTGTTCGAGTTCCAATTGTGAAATAATACCGTATATTTTATTTTTTACCTGCAACTGCCTCAATGGTGAGAGTCTTTTTATGGAGGAACCTATGCCTGCCAGGAAGGTTTCAAGATTATCTGTGGTCTGTCATGATACAATGTGTGCAGTAAAGCAGATTCAGCAGGCTGCTTTTTCTTGGCACCTCTCTTGCTGGAAGTCGGAGTGCAGCTGATGCTGAATCTGCCAGTTATTTCTGTTTTTGTGCACATAAATCTTAACATTATGTTACACATCAAATTTTGTGCCTGCTATTGGTACAGTCAGCCAACCCCAAATTTCTATACTCTTTACCTAATGTAACTAGCCATGAATTGTATTTTCTGAACAGTAACCTGTCTTACAGTGCAGTGTACACTGGTAATCCGTACACCAGATAGGAATAACAAGGCTTTCAAAGATTTTTAATATCTTATAGAACTCTCATGTATATTTTGTGGCTGTCATGTTATTTTTTTCTTAATATGTAGCGATATTTTATTAGAGTTTCATACATTGAGATTTATGCTAAATACTTTTATGTATACGACACTTTATTCTTGATAAATTGGTGCTGGCAGGTACTTGGCAACAGGCTATCCGTTGCAGGCCATAGCTTTCCTCTAAAAACTTATTTATGAAGGCCATACCCCAAGAATCAGTCAAGTGGAAACATTAGTGCAACAGTTTTCAATGCCAGGTTATCCCGAGCATGGAGAGTTTCCGAAAACACATTTGGCCAGTTAGCCTAGTAACTACGAATTTTCTACAGGCGAATTAATGCACTACCTGAAAATGTGGACCTGATCATAATGACAATCTGCACTCTCCATAATTATATAAAATACATCATTCCAGGATAAACAGATGGAACAAATGGAATGACTGTCTTGCAGGACATAACTGGATAAGGGGGTTCAGCTACATCATCAGCTTTCAATGTTAGAGAACAATTTAAAGAATTTTTCAATTCCCCTAATGGTAAATTGCCATGGGATTAATTTGTGTGTGATAATTGTCTTTGTATAGCTGAAAATAAAATATTTTAATTATTTTTATTTCGTTCATTTTTTCTACCTTTTATCTTGGTAGTTCTTAGACAATATGAATATAAAGGACAGACAGACTGAACACTTGTACCTTTTTTTTTTTTTTTTTTTTATTGACACTTATGGTTTTATGTTTTGCAATTTAAAGAAGCCTTCACCTTATTCTTGGAATTAGTTGAAGATAGTAAAAACCTTATCAGTGGCTTCAATGCCCTTCAGCTATACATTGTATTATATGTGCCTAAGGCAGTTTGGGTATTTGAAATGTAGCACTTGCTCTCATTTGAAAGAGGAATTCATAAAGGGAGCTTTGAAGCAATTTGTCCTGACACCTGAATTGGCTGATAACCGAAATGGGTATAATATTTGTATCTAATGCACCTACAAAAGACAGTGAAAAGATGTTCTGTTGTGTTGAGTTATATGGCTTTTGTTTTTTAGTTTTGTAGCTTAATACTTTAAATGATTACAATGATGTTTTTCAAACAACATCTTTTACAGTGTAAATACTGAACTTTTTTTATAGCACACTATTGAGTTTCATACAACTTTACGAAAAACACTGCTACACGCTATATAGGTAACTGAAATTTGAAGCCCAGGAATCAGTTATTCAGGTTATTTTTAAGAAGAGTGGCTAATGAAATGTTTTTATTTTATTTTATTTTTTTCTTCAACTTCTCACTTTTGTTTGGTGGTAAGATATTCAATAAGCTTCCTCCAAAGTACAAAACTCCACTCTGAACCATGAACAAGGAGGCAAAGGTCACAGGAAAATTACTTCTGTCTTGTATTATGACTGTATATATCACAATTAAGTGGAAACTTATTTTTATTATTGGCAATAAAAACCAGCAAGGAGTAAATGAATTGGGAAGTGTGCCTTTCATTAAGGTGAAGCAATTTGTATATATAAAAAAGTTTATTATTAAACCTCATAGTTTACAGTGCAAAATAAACTGCATTCCACAGACAAACATTGCCTTTCAATTTTGTAGGCACACACAAGTATCAAATCATACTGCGGTACCGTAGAGTTTAAATTTTTGACAGCAGAAAGAGAAAACTGAAGAAAACAAAAGTAATGTCAATGTATTGTTGCTGTGTTGACAGTAGAAATTATTTTAAAATATGATTGTATTGTGGAAGTACACTTATTTCACATGAACACTTTAGACAAGAGTATTAACTGCAAACAGCATTGGGCATTAGTTACATTACCTTTTAGCTTGTTTCTGTATGGCAACTATTCACATTAATAATCACACCTGGAAGTAGGCCTACACTTTAGGACTAAGTCCACTTTCTGTACAGATAGGACAAAAAAATGGGTCAAGTGAAGACCGGGATACCACCTGTAGGCTTTGACGAATAATGTTATATCTTAGTGACTGTCAAATTCTATGAACTTATTTGGGAATACAATTTGCTACCAGATCGTGATTTATGGAAGTGCACCGAGAACCAGTCATGAATATAAAATACTGCACAACACAAGAAGCTGAATTGTACTGTACAACTTTAATACTGCGTATTTATGAATGATTACAGTCATATTGATGAAAACTATTAATTTCGGAAATTAACTTATGGGCTTTTTTTTTTAATTTTTTATTTATTTCTTACAGTTTCTGTGAATGACACATGATTCTCCAACATATATTTTGGTATTTTAATTGCAAGGAGACGGAAACTGGTAGCTTTAAATAATTACACATATAAATACTGAAATCACAGCTGATCTTTATTCACTTCATAAATACACAATTGGGCACATTATGCAAACACACACACACACACACACACACACACACACACACACACACACACACACACACACTCTCTCTCTCTCTCTCTCTCTCTCTCTCTCTCTCTCTCTCTCTCTCTCTCTCTCTCTCTCTCTCTCTCTCTGAAGATGCATAATGCACTGCATCTGTAACAGAGAAAACAGAAAATTAATAACAGAACATTCTTTGGCAAAGACAACACAGGTGGTACATCAGGAAATAGTTCAAAAAAGTATGCCTACTCAGGAACACAGGATTTACACGAATTAAATTCAAATTACATTGTACGGAAGATATAGCAAATGGTGTTCCAATGGACAGAAGTTCACAACATTACATTACGCCATGGAATGCAATTGAATGGCAGCAGCTTCCCTGCCAAATTGTAATGACTAATTGTAACAGTACTCATTTCAGCATCCCCTGCACCAATATTCCACAACACACACAATCATTATACCGTACATGACATCATAAATGCTGCTTTAGAGTTTAATTTTTCCCTTTAAACTAATGAATACATTCAACATGCTAAGTGGCCTACACCATAAGTAAAATTCAAACCAAATTAAAATATCAAACTTTCGGGGATAGAGATTGGTAACTACTGACTCATTTTGTATGTGTGAAGAATCCTGTGGCACTAATCCTTGCAACATACCTATTAATTATTTTCTGTATCTTCAATTATCTGTTGTAGTTCAATATTGGACACAATGCTATATATTTTATTTTTGGCTTCTAATTGCCTCAACGGCGACAGTTTCTTCATTGTGGCTCCAATACCTGCCAAAAAAGTTTCAATGTGATCGTCAGTTGTCTGCCTTGATAATAAATACTGCATCAAGGCGGCAGAAGCCGATTCAGTAGGCTGCTTCCTCTTTACACCTCTTTGGCTTGAATTTGGGGTGGAGCTGATGCTGCACTGGCTTGTTGTCTCGTCTCTTGGCGGCGAGGACACTTGCTGACTGACTGTTGCTGTCATCGGAGGGAGGGGGAACTGAGCTTTGAAGCACGTCTTCATTTATTTCCTCCTCCTCCTCCTCCTCCTCCCCACATGAAGCAACAGTCACATTTGTTACTGTTTCCCTTTCTTGCAGAAATGGGCGCAAGAAGGACATAACTTCCTCGTACCTCCAGAACTTCTTCGGTGCAGAAGCTTGGCCACTCTTCGTTTTCTTGTTCACGCTTTTGCGGTATTGATCTCTCAAAGAAATCCAACGCCGCTTGCATTCAGGGCCTGAAATCAAATGATATTTACAGTTCATTATCAAGTTTTTAAGTAGTCAGTACTTTTCAGCACTGCACTGCAAACATGTTTTGTACTTTATAGCATATCCAACAGGAACTTTCTGAGAACAGGAAGTGGGGAAGATTTATTATCTTCAGAATTGTTACAGAGGATCAACTATCAGTGGTTAAATGTAGAACGCAGTGCCAATATAATGAAGAACACATTGTAGAAATATACTTGAAAGAAAGTAAATGTATATAGGTCCTATTCAATAGACTACTCAGAAGTTGAGAGCCCATGAGTTCATATATTTATTTATAAATAGATGTAGAATAACAGTAATAAGTTACACACACCGTCTGCATTGTCTGCAAAAAAAATAATATTTTATGGTATGAATTTTTTGGTGGGAGACCAGTCATCAGTCATATAATTAACATATGAGCACTTTTCTGTCAATACCCTAACTTACTTTTATTCACTATCATGCTTCTATTCTTATTAGACATTATAAGTGCCTAATAAAAATTCAAGTTGTATGACTTTTCTGAATTACGTCTCATCTATGCATGTATGAATGAAAGCAAAGCAGTTTCATACCTTTCTATTGCCCATGAAAATTTTCATGCACTACCGGTAATGCAGTGGTTTTATGAAAACATATGATGTTTTAATTACACATTTCAAACATTCCAGCTCCTCCTTTTAATTGGGCACTCAAAAATCGCTAATATGGTTGAAATCATGATTATTAAATGAATAATTATTGATAGTCAAATGACATTTATTTCTGGAACATCTTTCAGATTAGGCTTGCTATGAGACTACACTGACATTTGTAAAAGTTATTGTATGATAATTCCACACAAAGAAGGAAACCAAAATACGGTACATATTGTTCACTAACCATACTTGCTTTGACCAGATGACCCACATTACTCTCTGAGTAAATATTAATCTCTGGTCACAGTGGGATATGGATTGAATTCCCAATAGCAAGAACCGAGTCCCATAAGAGCGAACAACATTCAGGATGCTGGGAGAAGGGAATATAGAAAAGCTAAGATTGTTTTTAAGGGAGGTGGATTGGGAGAATAAAGTTTTAAACTGTAATAATGTTAATGAATCCTTTTCCAACTTTCTGTCCATAATTAGCTTTAACATTAATAAATACTGCCCAAAGATTACAAAGATACTAAATAACCAAAATAAGTTCAAAAATAAAAACATCTGCAAATGGTTCACCTCTGAACTTGCAGCTCTTAGGAAAGTTACAAATGTTCCTCATGAGAAAGCCAAACAAGGAAACCAAGAAGATAAAGATAGGTATAGCAGGGCAAAGCAAATATATAGAAAGGAAATTGAAGCAGCAAAGATTAGAGCTAATGAAAATTTCATAAACACATCTAAAAATAAATGTAAAGCTGCTTGGATAGTAATAAATAATGAATCAGGGAGAAAAGTAAGAAAGGAACCAGTGCCTATAGCACCAAACATACTTAATGAGTTCTTTGTAAATAGTGTTAAAAACATCACTCCCACTGACACACTGAAATCAACATATATGGACAATATAAGCAATTATACCTCAAATATAACTAAGATTAAACTTCAGTTGGGCATGTGAAAATATGAACTGCAGATATTTTTATAACGAGCCACCACAGGTGGCAGTACTTTTACACAATGTTTTCTATATTTACTCACTCGTAATGATTCCCTTTTCATTAGCAAGAATTAATATTTCGAAGAACTTGGCAACGATCCTTTAAGCATGAGTTATTTCCAAACAGATTAAAAATATGCATACACTATGTACATTAACAGACGAAACAACTAGACTTAACCGAGTACTGGTACCAAATATTCATCTCCGTGGCGAAATTTGTACACATGATGGCCTACGAAAGTAATGTTCATCACCTATTAGAAAGCTCATTTAAAGTGTGTTTCATATACCTGGGCGTCCCATTTCGTCCCCTATTTCTTTCCATATCGCTTCCTTTCTCCCTGCATCGCTGTATCGACGGTCACTCATGTCATACAACTCAGGCCGACTGCGAACTAACTCAATCAGACATTCGTCGAATTCCATTTCTAACACCTAGAATGAAAATAAAACCAAATGTAACATGCCACAATTCTTTCAAAACACGTAAAATGAACAGAAAGAAATACAAACTACCTCGCAACTCTCAGAATATAAACAAATACAAACCAATATGGAGTCGCTACTCACCTACAACCACAGAGAAGTGATCACGTGATTCCGTCAAGTCTCCGTCCGACCCGTCCAAACATTCTTCTCGAGAACTCTTGACGTGATGTTGCGTGACGGAGACGTGACGTTGACGGCGTGTGTGAATGCCGCCATTACAACTGCAGGAGAGAATCTTTTGACGTGACGGACGTGACGTTGACGTTCCGTTAAGTGTGAATCCACCTTTAAGGCAACGCCACCTAGATACAAGCCACAAGGCCTGTGCGCTGGCTGCGAAGAGTAGTCATAACACAAGCAAATTATTTGTCTTACGTAGCGTTGTGCGGAGTTTGGGAATACATACACTTTGGATACTGTTTTTCGAGTGCCCTATGTGATTCTCCGTGCAGATTTTTGCAGGTATGAGGCAAAATGCCTAATATGAAACGTCCGATTACAATACCGGTAAAATATCTTAATAATATTTCATAACTATCATATACCAAACTAATTTGCCTCTGACTCTCATAAATAACATTGAGAACATTCCGAAACACAGTGTTGTGAGATTACCGTCCACTTGGTCATAAAATATAAGACCTAAATAGCATTAAATACACCGCAGACATTGTCCATGCCAATGCACAAAATATTATACTTTATCTTTCATTTAATGGTAGCAGTATATGTATTAAGTAAGATAACATTTATTGTGGAAGCAACATTTATAGTTAGGCCATGGACAGAATTTTCTCGTGTTGGCGAGCGCTGTGGGCTTGAGGCAGAGGAGAGGCCAGTAGGTAGTGGTTTTTTTCCGGATTAGGAAAGTCCAGGCTAAGTCCTACCAGGGGGAGTGCTGTACAATGGGAGCTACCGGACGAGGTGCAGTGTAGAGTGCAGTATAAAATATTCAAACATTACTTGAATTAGTAGCAATACTACGTACTGAGGAACCTCTATGGGCCTCACTGATAACATGATGCTTAATAAATAATTTAATGTACGATAAATTGGTAATTTGAACTGGAACTCAGGCATGCAGCAAACATTAAATAAATATGTAACGATTTTGCATGTTAATATTTATACAACTGTGATACAAAGACGAGCGTGGGCTCACATTATTCATTCTGTCTATGTGCATCTGCTAATATGAATATATTTTACGAGAGGTGTTGATCTGATGCAGAAAACGCATTTTAATTATGAGAAAAATAACATTCCAGTCGCTACCATATTTATATTTAAGACAATTACACAGACAGAATGGCAATTTTTGCATATAAAGTTATTTCAATAATTATTTCATATGATACACCTGTAAATAGTATGTAATTTTTATGTTATATGTTCATTTCAATAGAATACCAATTGTATGTGCAGGTATACAATTTAAATAACTTATGCAAGTATGTGTATGTTCATGTAAGTGTGTAAGCAAATATTATTTCATGTATTTCATAACTATTACAATTTTAAAACAAATGTTAGAAATGTATGTGGCTGAACTCTGTGCATCTTGGCTAGGCTTTGGGAAGTTCAGGCTGGGAATATGATGACGTAGGGGAAAACCAGTAGCCTACCTGTGTGGGGGCTGCGTCGGTCTGTGCAGATGAGTCAGTGCTACGAGCACTTGGCCGGAGGCTCTGTTACTCGACGGCAGTATTTATCTTGAGTCAGTGTGTGTGTATGTGTGTCCAAGGCAGGCCACAACATCAGTCAGTGCAACGATTTCAATGTGTGTAAGTTTATCAAGGTGGAAGACTTTTTTTGTAGCTGCAATAAGAAGAAGGAGTGCATGTGTTTACTTGGAGGTCGCTTGCTGAAGAGCGTATTGAAGTGAAGTACATTCTGAGATATTAGTTCTGCGGAAAGTTACCGTGTGAATTTGTGTCTTGAAGCAGTGCTAATTGTGGAGAGAAGAAGTGAATAATAGAAGTACTTTGGTTTTGATAGCGTCAAGACACTAAAACAGTCAGTGACAAATAACATTTTATTTATGGGGGCTCACGAGCTATAAACAGTGTTAAATTAAATGTGCCAGAGGCATCAGCCATCAGGGATTAATCAATTAGAAATAAACCGAACTACATCATTTGAACTGAAAAAGTGTTGATGTTTTGATTTACACACCCTCATCTTTCAGAACTTTGATATTTTATTTATTTGTTGTATATGCAGGGAAAAGGCAGGAACTGTGCACATCATACCCCTAGGCTAAATTGCAGACAGTACAGCAGTTTGTTTATGTTTTAGTTGGTTGGTTGGTTGGATGTTTAAGGGGGACCAAAGTGTATGTTTTAACATGTGCTGTTTTCGAAGACGAGACTTTATTGTGCAGTTGTGCTGCAGTTTTGGTTCTGTCTTTCTGTCTCTAATCTTTTTTTGCGCTTTCCCCTCACAGTTTTTATTTATTTATTCGTGTCAGAAGCATCTTGTACAAACATAACATGAAACACACAAAAATTAAGATCAATGAATATAAATTCAAATTAGCCATTAATAGTACACATATTTACAAGTAACAGTGATAACAGTTCAAAAGGTCTTTTCCCCAGGATTAAACATTAAACTATGCTAGCCCAAAATCTGGCTACATCGCATGCATTACGGGTAGCACCAGTCAGGTCCTGCATGGTACAGCAGGCTGGACAAAGCTCACACTGTAGCAGATGCTCCGTGGTTTGTTCTTTTCCACACTCGCACATGACAGATGCATCAGAGAGGCCCCACCTTCTCATGTTGATTTTGGATCTTGTTACGTTGGTCCGCAGTCTATTGAGGGACTTCCACGTCATCCAGTCCTCTTCATAGCCAGGTGGGAGTGCTTCCTGTGGGGTCATCCAGCCACCAAGGTCCCCGATCTTTGCTCTCTACACTCCAGCCTGGTCAGTTGTGGTGGTTTGTCGAGCTCCGTCGTTGCACGCAGAAAGCTTTTCCTCGATTTGAGTCTGCTATGGGCTGGCTGATAATCAAAAAGGGGATGGGTTGATAATTTCGATGCCTTTGTTCGTTCCATTCTGGCTGTGACTTCCCTTCTAATCCCAGGTGGCGCTATACCAGCCAGGCAGTATAGTTTTTCAACTGGCGTTGGCCTTAGACATCCCGTGACGATGCGGCAGGTTTCGTTTAGAGCCACATCCACTTGTTTAGCGTGGCATGAGTTGTACCATACTGGGCACGCGTATTATGCAGCTGAGCAACACAGGGACAGGGCTGTGGTTGTTAATGTATTGGGTTGTGCACCCCAGTTTGAGCTTGCGAACAATATTATTCCTAGCAGCTACTTTGGATTTGGTGTTCATGCAATGCTCTTTGTACGTAAGCGTTCAGTCAAGAGTCATACCCAGATATTTAGGGGTGGCGTTGTGTTTTAGTGAAATACCTTCCCAGTTTATCTGTAGGGGCCTTGACGCCACCTTGTTCTTTAGATGAAAAGCACAGGTTTGAGTTTTTGAAGGATTGGGTTTGAGTTGGTTTTTCCTATAATATGCTGTGAGCTCTTCTAGGGCTCGTGATAGCTTTTCTTCTACACTCTCAAAATTGTCTGCTTGGGCGGTGATAGCACGGTCGTCTGCATATATGAAGTTCTGGGTATCTCGAGGTAGGGGTTGGTCATTGGTGTATATATTGAAGAGCATAGGGGCCAGAACGCTACCCTGTGGAAGACCTTGTTTTTGATTTCTCCATCGGCTTTTCTGTCCCTGGAACTCCACGAAAAATCTCCGGTTTTGGAGAAGATTGCCTATCATACATGTTAGGTTATAGTCTTTGCAAATGTCATATAGTTTGGTTAGCAGTCGCCGGTGATTGACTGTGTCGTAGGCTGCTGATAGGTCTATGAAGACTGCTCCCGTTATCAGTTTGTTCTCAAAACCATCTTCAATATGTTGCGTCAGTCTCAGCACTTGTGCTGTGCAGCTCTTCCCTGGTCGGAAGCCAGCTTGTTGCGGGATTAGAAGCGGGTCGACTGTGTCGGAGAGCCTGTGGAGTATCATTCTTTCGAAAATCTTAAACATGTGGCACAACAGAGAGATCGGTCTATAATTCTTAGGGTCATTTGGTGTTTTGCCCGGTTTCAAGATGGCTATGACTTTGGACTTTCTCCATATTTTTGGGATTTTACATCCCGTCATACAGCTGTTCATCATTTCAACTAGTCACCTTCTGGTCCTTGGGCCAAAATGTTTTATTTGTTCAACACAAATGTCATCAAGACCAGCAGCCTTGCCGGTTTTACATTTGCTGATAGCGTTATTTAGCTCCGCCAGGGCAAAAGGCTTGGAGAGGGTCTGAGTTTCCTGTGCAACGTCACGTACTATTTTTTCTTTAGAGGTAGTCTTGCTTGAGGGCTTGCCGTTTTGAAGGAGCTGATGCGCTATTTGGTTTGAAGTGACATTCGAGAACATAGTTGTCTTAGTGGAGTCACTGTTCAGACGACTTAGTAATCTCCAGGCCTTTTGGCTGCTTTTTTTCATATCAATTTTTTCCATCAACTTCATCCATTGGTCCCTTTTTGTTTCGCTTATTGAGGATATTAAACAACTTGCTTTAGCGAGGGTTTCTTCCGCGAAAGGATTTCTGCTATACAGAATATAGTATTCATCCATAAGAGCAGCTGTTGCGGGACTGAGCCCCTGTATGTAATTTGTTCTGCATCCTCTAGGGATTGACGCACGCGAGCAGAGTTTGATGAGATCAACAAAGCTTTCATATTCTTCTGGGACTGGACTGATAGCTTGGACCCTCTCTTCCAGAAGTTCGGTAAATTTGGACCAGTTTGCCTTCTTGAAGTTGTATCGCCTTTTAAATTTAATGTGTTGAGGCCTTACTGCAGCTAACATGCTACATACTATTGGGCGATGCTGAGTGTTTTTGATTGGGTTGCCAATGGATTTATAGCATTGGTGTGCTATGCTTTCGCTGATGAAGATCAGATCAGGGTTATATCCTTGGCGCCATCTTCCACTGTTGTAGGAGGGAGGAAGTTTACTGTCGTGGATTAATGCAAGGTGACATGATTCGGCCCATGCAAGTACACCTTCTCCATTCCCGTCGTCCTGCTTATAACCCCAGACAGTGCTGTGACTGTTAAAATCACCGACAATGAAAGCAGCTTTTGAATCGGTGAAGTTTTGTGGAGGGTTGAAGGAGAAGTCCACACTTGGTGGTTTATAGACTGAGGTCACTGTGTAATGATCGAACTCCACTGTTATGATTTCAACATCATTCACCTCTGTTTGGTTTGTTGTTCTTATTTGCAGGTTTGGCTTAGCAAAAACTGTACTTCCATATTTTGCGTGGGGTCTTTCAGCTATTAGTTTCATCCCTGGAACTTTGGGACGCCGATGGTGTGTGTCTCTGTGTGTCTCTTGAATACACAGTACGTCACAGTTGTTAACTCGACATAATTCATGCAGGAGTTGTTCTTTGCTTGCTGAGAGACCTTCTATGTTCAAAGAGATAATCGTCACGGTTGGTTCTGATAAGAACCGTTTCGTATTATTACGTGGCATTTTACTAGCGATGCTTCTGGTGTGAGAGAATTTGCCGGTTATACCGTTGCCCAGGGTACGCCCGAACGTGCAGATAACGTTCTTCGTGGAGGCTTCTCTCTTGTCCCCCTCCCCTCACAGTGTACAACATGTACGTATTCCCAAACTCAGTACAGTGCTACGTATGACAAATAATTTTCTTGTGTTAAGGCAGCGACACACGCTTGACAAGCAGGCTTCACCGTGTGCAGGATAAATGTCATCAATCATCAGGCTTGTATATGCAGCTTGATGATGGATCGAATTTCGATTATACATGCTTGTGCAAACATATGCGTGCTCGAGCGTGTGTGGACAATAAAGATGCTTGTGCTAGCATTTGACAGTCTGGGTGAGGCTGTATACATACCGTGAGCGTCCTTTGTTTTCGATAAGTTTCAAATAGTGCTGTAATAGCAATGTCTGAATTAAGAAACATAAACTATGGCCACTTAGAGGAATTTATTACACTGATTGTGGAATATTACATGTAAGGTAGAGCATGATAAAAAGGAGAGACGCTGCATATGAAATACTACTTGCAAAATATAAACATTTAGATCCAGCAGCAACAAAAGAGACTGTTGTGATGAAAATAAATTCCTTAAGAAATCATAATGCTGCTGTTACGCCCTTTCTACATGGGAAGTGAGAGCTTACGAGATTATCCATGATGCACTGTTCACGCTGGCTGTGTACTTGCACAAGATGCATGCATAAAGACCCGTTTACACCAAAGCGAACACGAGGGAACACAGGCGAAAGCGCATTCGCCAGGAATTCGCCTGTGCATGCACGCATTGGCTTGTACTTGCGAATAAGTGTTTAACCAGAGGAATGGAAGAGAAAACAGCACACAGCCGCAAGGCGAGCATCACAGACCATTTATGGTCTGTGGCAAGCATACACTATAGGTTCGTTCAAGGAACTGCAGGGCTGTAGCTTACTGCAGCAGCAAAGCAGACACTACTGCGCATGCATGACGTCAGTCAGGCTGCAGGAGGAAATTTTCCCTGCAGCTCATGTAGCCAGGATGCTGCAGGGCACTGCAGCCGGGAGCTTCCTTGAACAGCCGGTAGGCTGCAGCATGCTGCAGGATTGCTCTTTGAACACGAATTTCCGTACTGCGCATCCGCGGTTGGTGGGTAGAAGCCCTAAAGCTCTTTGAACGAACCCAGTTTGTTGCAGACGTAGCGCTGAAGCGGAAAGGACGCGAACTTCCTTTGATGGTTGGTCCTGAAACCGACACCCAGCGGAACACAAGCGAACACCTGCGAATGTGAGCCGAACGTGACCAAACAATGCATGCATAACGATTACACCAGAGCGAATTCTCGTTCGCTGCTGCTCGTTCGTTTGTATTCGCTTCAGTGTAAACGGGGCTTAAGATCGCTTGTACACGGAATAGGATGGATCCTATTCTCGCACATATGGAAGTGCTTCGTGCATGCGCAGACGACTGAATGGGAAACCCAGCTGACAAACGAAGTCAAGTCCTGAAGTTGTTTGAGGATGTGTACTTGTCTCCTGCACAGAGGAACGTAGTTTTTCGACTCGGTCGTAAGTATTTTAGCAGGTGATACTATAGAGGAATTGCATTAAAAATTTCATACAACATATGTACAATTTTTATTGAATAGAGAGATACAGCTGTTCATATGAAAGCCAAAGAAATTTGTAACTGAATGTAAATCAGACATTTTCAGTGACTTATCCGTCGGTTCTTGGTAGTACAACATAATTTTTTTTTTTTTTTTTTTTTTTTTTTTTTTTTTTTTTTGTATGTTCTACACTTCATTTCACATAGTTACCCAGTTTTCGGCTTACTAGGACATATTCACACTTTAAAGTACGTTGAAACCCGGTTATTTAAATAAAAGTCAATATGGTGATCTACCAAGAACCGACGAAAGAATCAGTAAAAATATCCAAATTTGCATGTGTTTTAAGTTTGTTGTACATACCAAGAACTGTATCTCTGTACCCAATAAAAATTGGACACACGTTGTATGACATCTGCAAATCGTCTTTATTACCATCTTCTAAAATATTTGCTATTTTTCCTGAAACATGCTGTACTTAACAGATGAAATATTTGTTTTTGGTAAGCATTATTTGAAGCTTTATCACAGTGAAAGGTCTGTGTATAGACACCTGAGCTTGTTCATCATATACATAGGCACCTCAAACCGCAGGAGCTGGAAGCATGTAATCGCATTTTATAATGAGGACGTTAACACATGTGAGCGACATAGTTACGCATGAACTGCACAAAAACAAATACAGATTCTGAGTGGCAGTCTAAAAGACAAATAAATGTTTTAATCATCACAATAATTACAATATATCTCACAGTTTCGAAAAGTGATCTTAACTCGTCGATTCATTTACTGTAAGTTGACAACAAACCAAGTAGAGACGTGAAGCAGGCGACTCAACAAATGCGTACCGTTTGAACGCTTCTTTGTAGTTCGACGGTCTACCGCAATGAGCGCTGCAGCTGACAACGACTTTCTTGTGCGTGTTGCACATGTCGTGTAGAAAGGGCTTTAGTCTTTCATGCGGGGCTATAGCCTCTCTCATTATTGTATCCTGCTTCTTGATCAAAGGCGTAACGAGAGACAGAAGATACAAATACGTATCTTCATTCATCCTGAGATAATTGTGCCAATCACAAGGATATATCTTCAGTTCACTGACTAAATTAGTATGTGAATATGATTTTCGTTGTTTCAACCACTCTTTACACCAAGTTTTATGTTTCACTTTTCTTTCTTTTTCTTTTTTTCAATACAAGCTAAAAGCTCTCATAGCCAGAACATTGTCGTCTGAGCTCGACATCTTCAGATGTAAACAATCGTTGCTTGTACAAGCATGCTTGAACTGTGTAGGTGCGTGAGCAATATCTCAATGCTTGTGCAAGAATGCCTGCGCAAGCATGCTTGTCAAGCACGCTGGTACGTGTGTGGCCGCCATAATATATACAGTCGAGATCATAGAAGAAAGATGAATCTTTGGTCTATGGTGTTCAAAAAAATATTAGAATTGTTGACTGCATTAACTTTTAGGTTCCCAAAGGACCCTGAGAAGTATGTAACGTCGTATTACTGAATTTTATCGTCCGAATTTGCATGTCATGTTTCAGGAGTAGAAAATGGGCAATAAATAGCAGAATAAGGATGTGGCGCTCTCTTACACTAGCCGCCACATGTCAGCGTGAACTTTTAGTATTGGAGTGCTGTGCAGTGTAGTGGCAGAATCAAGTGAACCGCGTTATAATTAGTTCTGTGTCGGCCATCAGAGGCGCACTATTATCGTGGGTGTAATCAGTGAATCGCGGCTGTTAATCATAGTTCCGTGTCAGCCGCCAGGAGCGTTGCATTTTTGCGTGTTTTAATTCCATACGAAATTTTCGTTCTTTATGTTATCATCTCTGCTGTTATACACTCTGACAACTTTTATTTTTATAGTTAGTTCCTACCATTCTCTAATAAAGAGTTGAGTGTTACCAGTCATCCTCTCACATTTAATTCATTTATTGTATAAGTCAATCAGCTCACATTATACTGATACCAGCAATTGGTGACCCCGACGTAATTCGCAAGCCAAAAGAACAGAAATGCTACTAATTTTTATCGATATGACGAAAGATCAAACAGTGTCAAGGCTAGCGGTGTGCTTGCCACCTTTTTGGGCTGACAATCCAGTCTTATGGTTTGTGCAGGTGGAAGCAAGTTTTTCCTGTGGGGGAATTAAGGCGGGAAGCACAAACTTTGCACTTATTGTAAGCCAGTTGGAACAATGTTTCACGGCAGACTTTCAAGACATCATCACCGCACCTCCGACGGAAGATTCCTACGCAAGTCTCACGGCTGAGTTAATACGGAAAGTTGCAGCCTCGCAGGAAGATCAGATTCGTCAATCCCTCATGCAGGAACAGATTGGAAATCGCAAGTGATCGCAATATCTGTCGCCTGCTCAGTAAAGTAGATACCGTTACCGTGCCTGCGACAATTTGTTACGCACGCTGTGGAGCAGTAGATTACCACCGCAAATAAAGTCTACAGTGGCATCGCAAACTAACATGACGTTAGACGCTGTGGCGAATCTGGCCGACTGAATACACGATGCTATTGCTCCTGCACAAGTCAGTACAGTCGCGGCACTGGAAAGTAGTGCAGCCACTGTAGCAGCAGTAGTGAGCACTGACTACGATTCGCTCGTGGCAAAAGTAGACATGTTATGCTCACAGGTCAGTGCATTAGTGTCGCAAAGTGGCACAGGAAACAGCAACAGACGTTACCACAGACGTTCAAGGAGCCGGTCTTCGAGCAGCACTAAGCCTCCACAAGGTGGGCAACAGCCTGTGTGTTGGTACCACTGCAGATTCGGCGAGAACGTGCGAAAGTGTTCCTCGCTGTGTTTGTACCCAAAAGCCAGCGGCGAACGATCGTAGGTGCAACCGACTGCCCCTCACCATCCAAGCTCCTGTTCATCAGTGACAGAGTTTCTAGTGGACACCGGTTCAGACCTCAGCATCCTGCCACGTTCTTCGCTTCGTCGTTACAGGCCTTCAACCACCTTCTGTCTAATGGCTGCCAATAATTCAATGATTGGGACTTATGGTACCCAACAGATGGAGCTGAACTTGGGTCTACGCCATTCTTTCAAATAGAATTTTACTGTTGCAGATGTTACAGAAGCTATCATTGGAGTAGATCTCCTGGCACATTACAAACTTTTGCTAGACGTGGTGAACGCCTGACTTGTGGACAGTGTCACTGGTTCAACTGCCACTGGTTTTCACCGCAATACAACTACCTATAGTGCAAAGCTCATACAGGCACCTGAGAGCGAATATTCGTCGCTGTTAAGTGAGTTTCCTAGTTTGACCAGGCCATCCGTAGTACGTAAACAGATCCTCCACAACATGGTGCATCACATCAAGACGACAGAGGGACCCCCAGTGTCATGCCGACGCAGACTCTTAGCGCCAGACCGTCTCGCCGTCGCTAAGGCCGAATTCGACATCATGCTGCGAGAAGGCATCACCGGACTATCTAACAGTCCGTGGTCCGTGCTGAAGAAAGTCTCCTGCAGAGACTATCGTGCATTGAACTCGAGATCAGTGCCTGACCGATATCCTGTACCATTATTAAGAGACTATTACTATGCTTTACATGGTGCAACGGTATTTAGTGTCTTAGACTGTGCGAAGGCTTATACTCAGATACCCGTGGCTAAAGAGGACATTCCTAAGACAGCTATAATAACACCCTTCGGCCTGTTTGAAAGTATGTATATTACGTTTGTATTGTGCAACGCAGCACAGACTTGGCAAAGATACATTGTCTGTGTCCTTCAAGGAGTACCGTTCTGTTTTGCTTACCTGGATGATGTGCTCGTTTTTTCTGAGACAGAAGAATAACACCGACAGCATCTGCAGGAAGTGTTCAAACGCCTAGAACAGTACGGAGTTAAGTGTTGCCAAGTGCATTTTCGGACGACCCAAAGTGACCTTTCTGGGACATAAAATTTCAGCTGTGGGTTCCTTACCGTTAACAGAGAAGTTTGAAGCTATTCTACAGTTACCTAGGCAAACCTCAATCAAGGAACTGCGTCGTTTCTTAGGAATGCTGAACTTTAACGTCGACACCTACCTCATTCAGTTGAATTACAAGAACCACGGAATGCAGCACCAACTGGTCCAAAGAGGAAAGGCAGTTCGACTATATACTGTATGCCGCGGTGGAGTAGCCGAGCGGTCTACAGCGTCTCACTGCGGAGCGCGCGGTTGCTTGCCGTGGAGGTTCGAGTCCTCCCTGGGGCATGGGTGCGTGTGTTTGTCCTTAGGTTACTTTAGCTAGGTTTAAATAGTTTGTAAGCTATGGACTGATAACCAGGCAGTTAGGTCCGATACAGTTACAAACATTTGAACATTTTTATATACTATACTGAGGCTATGTGTTCAGTGTTTGGAGCCACAAAACAGATTGTGGCAGATGCAGCTCTTCTAGCCCAACCTGACCTCCAATCACCGTTAGCTATAGTCGTCAAAGACAGCTATAGGTGCAGTGCTGCAACAGTTGTCAGACAACGCCTGGCAGCCAGTAACATACTTCTCCAAGAAACTGTCACCATCACAGAGAAAGTGGTGTGCCTTCGACCGCGAGCTCCTGGCCATGTACGAAGTAGTTATATACTTCCGCCCTCAAGTCCAAGCGCGTGTTTTCGCGATATACACGAACCACAAACCACATTTTCATTCAAACGGAACAGTATCAATTACTCTCCTCGGCAGTTCAACCATTAGCAATTTATAGCCCAGTTCGTGACGGACATCAAGCGCATTTCTGGTATCAACAATGTCGTGGATGACTTTGTCACGTGTCAGCAGTGTTACGAGCCCTACGACTTTCCTGCACTGGCCCGAGCGCAGCAAGAAGATGTGGAACTCCTCATGTTCATTGACGATGACCCATCAGGATTAAAGTTGTAGCTCGTCGACGTTCCCAGAGAAGACGCCAAGCTCTACTGTGACGTCTCACGTGAACGACCCCGCCCATTTTTTCGAGCAGCGTTCAGAAAGCAAGCCTTCGACAGTGTTCAGGACTTGTGCCACGCAAGTGTTTGTTCCATTTCTCGACTCATAGCCCAACATTTCGTGTGGCCAGACATGCAAAAAGACTGTAAAGAAGGACAAGAACATGTTCACAGTGCCAAAAGTGTCAAGTGTCTTGTCATGTATATGCCCCTACAACTGCATGTTTTGCTCAAGTTCATTTGGACGTTCTGGGACTGCTTCTGCCATCGAACGGTCAACGCTATCTTTTAACTATGATAGATCATTTTACCCGCTGGTCAGAGGTAGTTCCAATTGACAACATAACAGCTGAAACGTTAGCCTCTGCATTCGCTGCAACGTGGTTAGCAAGGTGTTGATGTCCTCAACATATCACCACTGACTGTGGACGACAGTTTGAGTCTGATCTGTTCGCTCAGCTGGCCAAGTTTTGCGGATATGTACACCTCAGGACCACTAGCTACCATCCCACTAGTAATTGCATGATCAAACGCTCGCACCATTCTTTAAAAGCAGTGCTTATGTTTCATGACAACCCATGGTCTGCAGCTCTACCAATGGTGCTACTGGGCCTACGAACAACTTACAAACAGGACATCGATTTCTCAGCTGCGGAGTTAGTATACGGAGAAACATTGCATCTGCCTGATGAATTCGTCGACCCCAGTACATTACAAAAATCGACACAAGAGCAGTGAGATTTCTTACGTCGCCTGTGAAACCATATCGCACAGATCCATCCTCTAAAGCCTTGTTATGTGCATCAGGATCTAAATCCTGTGTGTGAAATGTGATCATGTTGTGTCGAAAATAATACCAAATGTGCTAGGTGTGCCACACGGCAGTGTTCTTGGCCCATTACTGTTTATACTTTACATTAATAAAATCCCGAAAGTGCTAAAGGATTGTGAGATACACCTATTTGCAGATGACACACTTCTGTATGCTTCAAGTACAAACATTAATTATCTTATAGACAATTTGAACAGCAATCTAGCCAGTGTCAATCATTGGCTAAATGGAAATAAATTAAAGCTTAACACAAAGAAGACAAAGTGCATGCTTCTTACACTAAAATCAGAGGTAGGTCATCTGAACAGTGACATAGTTATTGATGGTGAAAAAATTGAATGGGTTTGCTCTTATAAATACTTGGGAGTACTGTAGATAGTAAGTTAAAACAGGATCAGCATATAAATTATATAACCAAGAAGACAGATAAGAAAATAGGATTCCTTAGTAGGATTGGGAAAATGTTAATAGAAAAAAGCAGAATAACAGTGTACAACACCATCATAATGCCTCACTTTTAATATGCTGGATCAATACTGTACCTGTATAACATGACATTAGTGAGTAGGCTACAAATATTACAAAACAGATGCATGAGATTAATACTGAATTGTGATATGTACACTAGAATAGAATATATGATGGTAACATTGAATTGGTTGTCTGTCAAACAGTTCATCATACTACAAGCAATCATTTTTATTCATAAGATTAAATTAGGAATGTGTCCAGACTATTTATGCAATAAACTGACTTTAGTGAAAGAGGTCCACAAATATAATACAAGAAGTAGTAATAACTACTACTTGTAGTGTAAAAATAGAAAAATTGGTCAAAACTGCTATTTTTAGAGGTATTTGCCAGTACAACAGATTACCAAAAGAACTAAAAGACTGTCACTCATTGTCTTTATCCAAAGAAAGACTGAAGAAATATATAGCTCTACAGCAAAGAAACCTGCGATGTATAATGTGTAAATTTATAATACCGTATGTGTTTAAATATAATGTATAAACCTGTAATGCTGAAACACACGATAGCAAATCAATGTAGTTGTATTTCAATAAGTGTATCTAAAACATCAGCCTGAGTGCTGAAACAAACCAAACTAGATAAATCATTGTTCCCATGTTATGCTTCGCACCAACGAAGTGAAACCACCTCTACAACCTCTGTACACTGGCCTATCCTGCGTGATACAGAGAAGTACGCAGACGATGGACATATTGGTGAATGGCAAGGCAATAACCGTTTCTTTAAATAGAGTGAAGCTTGCATACGCTTTTCAAGATTCATCGCCGACCACTAACCCACTGAGATATTGGAACCTGCCTGAACAAGATGCACAACCACCGTCAGCACCACCGCTGTCGCCATCGCCACCCACAAAACAGCCTCTGACGCTGACAACTCGTTCTAGTCGTCAAGGACACTTCCCAGCACTATTCATCGACACCACGCTCCACTTCCGCCTGATGTGACGTTGTCTTGCGCCAGCCACCACACGACAGTGCGAAATTTTAGTATTGAAGTGCTGTGCAGTGTAGTGTAGTGGCAGAATCAAGTGAACCGTGTTATAATTAGTTCCGCGCTAGTCACCAGAGATGCACTATTATCGCGAGTGAAATAAGTGAATCGCGGCTGTTAATTATAGTTCCGTGTCCAGCCGCCAGGAGCGTTGAATTTCTGCATGTTTTTATTGTTAGAAATGTTTACTGGTAAAAATCAATGTTTGCTTTATGTTCTTTTTTTAATGGCTGGAATCTAAGAGACTATGTGTTGTTGTGGTCTTCAGTCCGGAGACTGGTTTGATGCAGCTCTCCTATCCTGAGCAAGCCTCTTCATCTCCACATAAGAGCGACAACCTACATCTGTCTGAATCTGCTTACTGTATCCATCTCTTGGTCTTCCCCTGCGATTTTTTCCCCATACACTTCCCTCCAATGCTAAATTCACAATTCCTTGATGTCTAAGAATGTGTCCTACCAATCTATCCCTTCTTTTAGTCAAGGTATGCCAGAAATTCCCTTTCACCCCAATTCTGTTCAGTACCTCCTCATTAGTTACGCGATCCACTCACCTAACTTCAGCATTCTTCTGTAGCACCATATTTCAAAAGTCTCAATCCTCTTCCTGTCCGTACTGTTTAACGTCCATGTCTCACTCCCATACAAGGCAACACTCCATACAAATGCCTTCAGAAAAGACTTCCTTAGGTTTAAATCAATATTCGATGTTAACAAATTTCTCTTTTTCAAGAACGCTTTTCTACCCATTGCCATTCTGCATTTTATATCCTCTGTACTGCGACCATCATTTGTTATTTTACTGCCCAAGTAACAAAACTCATCTACCTCCTTTATTGCTTCGTTTCCCAATCTAATTCCTTCAGCATCACCTGATTTTCTTACACTGCAATCCATTACCCTAGTTTTGCTCATGTTAATGTTCATCTTATATGCACCTTTCAGCACACTGTCCATTCCGTTCAATTGCTCTTCCAGGTCCTTTGCTGTATCTGACAGAATTACTATGTCGTTGGCAAAACGCAATGTTTTTAATTCTTCCCCCTGAACTTTAATTCCTTCACCAAATTTCTCATTGCTTTTCTTTATAGCTTGCTCAATGTACAAATTGAACAACAATGGAGAAAGACTACAACCCTGTCTTACTCCCTTTCCAACCACTGCATCCCTTTCATGCCCTTCAACTCTGACAACCGCTGTCTGGTTTTTGTACAAGTTGTAAATAACCTTACACTCCCTATATTTTACTCCTGCTTGTTTCAGAACTTGAAAGAGTGTATTTCAATCAACATTGTCAAAAGCCTTAGGAAAAAACTATCTGTGGTTGTCATAGCAACAAGTAGATAACTTTTTTTAATCTGAGCTTGAGTGAGTGTTCTTTCAATAAAGTTAATTTGAAAAAATAATTAAGAACACATCATTTATTCTATACGCAATGTTCGTTCTATGATTTTTTTATGTTATCACCTCTGCTGTTATACTCTCTGACAACTTTTGTTTTTCTAGTTTTTCCTACCTTTCTCTAATAAAGAGTCCTCTTGTGTTTAATTTATTTATTGTATAACTCGATGATACTGACACTCTTTATCTACATAAAAATGTGAGGTTGTGTTCGCTTCACTTTAAAGCAAACCAATTTATGAATACACAAAACAAACATTCATAGGGAACACAATACCAACATTATTTGATGTGCTGAATAAGCCACCACAGTTGTATTTGAAGAGAAAACTGCCACAAAGCTGTGATATTCCTCCAAAAATAATTAAACCGTCCTGCAGCACAGAAGCAACCAGTTCCTTAGCCCTCCCTACATCAGTGGCGGATAGAGCATAAGGTTCAATGCAGACGTGCTTCAAAGATGAAGTGCTAAAGTTAAAATAAAATCATCAGTGTGTTGCAGAAGCGTTTGAAGTGTCAGAATATGCAGATAATTAAACTTTGTGCGAAGTTTTTAAGAAATCAGACAAGAAGCTTAAGACGTTTACACATTTAGGCTGCTAATTTGTTTGGTATGTACTTAATTCACTTCTATTGCTAGTCACATAATGTTTCTTGCTTCCTTCTGGTGATGACATTACTGTGCTGAGAGACGTTTTCACTGACAGATTTTCTGAAAAGTAGGCTATGTTATTTAAATATTAGCATTTACGTTAACTTAGTGTATGCAACGTATTAAAATGACAAATTCAAAATATTTCTATCATTATTTGGAAGTTGTTTCTCAGGCGCTAATGACTTAAACACAGTAATGTTCCCATTTGATCTTGAAGGTACAGGTTAGTGCTATATATGCGTATGTTTATAGTTTGTCTGTGGCAGTGTGATAGGCAGCAATTCTACCCAACGTCGTAAATATGTTGTAGCTGTGATTCTTCAGTTTCTCCCGGCGTATTTGACAATCAAAACATCCACGGGTGTACTGCCGGTCTAGAGTGTCCAACAGGCACAATATTTCGGCGATCATACATGTCGACATCATCAGGTGACCTGACAGACTGAGCTCCTGGAAACGCGCCGGCACGGAGATCCGCACGCTATGGCTGCTCGAAGGGAACTGGGTTCTAGCCCGGTAGCGCGCCATTTAAATACCCTCGGCCCGCGGAGCGACCCCTCCGCGCCCCGCGCCGCGGCCGCGCAGTGTAACCGATTGCGCCGGCGTCTGAGATGACGTCAGTGTGAGGGCTCTGTCCGCCGTGGTCGTCACTTCGTTATGTTTGCTAGATTTACTCTTAATTAACCCAATCGCTGGTTCCCAAGCTTTGCTAAGATTATAGCCACAGTCACGGTTTATGAGGTCGTCACTAGTGCGAATTTCAATGGCCTCTCTAACGATGCAGTCCCAGTATCTCGACGTCTGTACCAGAATCCTAGTGCCTTCATAGTCCATCACATGATTCTCTGACAAACAATGTTCAGCGACCGCCGACTTGCTCGGATACATCAATCGTGTGTGCCTCTGGTGTTCAACGCAACGATCCTTGACGGTACGAATCGTCTGTCCAATATATGACTTTCCATACTGACACGGAATCTGGTACACGCCGTCCTTCCTCAAACCGAGATCATCTTTGGCGCTCCCCACCAATGCACGAATTTTATTCGGCGGACAAAAAACAGTTCCAACCTGGTGTTTTTTCAAAATGTGGGCGATCTTCCCCGAGAGTGTGCCGGTATATGGAACGAACGCAGTGCCCACATCCTCCCTCGTGTTTCCATCCGTTTCCGCAGGTTGTGATGTAGTGGTTGGGCGGAGAGCCCGCTGAATCTGCCACTCTGAGTACCCATTTTTTCGAAATAGTTCTCAGGTGTTCCAATTCCTGAGGTAGACTCTCTGCGTCGGAGATAGTGCGCGCCCTATGTACTAGAGTTTTAAGTACCCCATTCCTCTGTGAAGGGTGGTGACAGCTGTCTGCTTGTAAATACAGATCAGTATGCGTTGTCTTCCGATATACACTATGACCCAGGGTGCCATCAGCTCTTCTCTTGACCAAGACGTCAACGAACGGCAATTTACCCTCCGTTTCAGTCTCCATAGTGAATTTGATGTTGGGATGTATGGAGTTCAGATGTGTAAGGAAGTCAAGGAGTTTATCCATACCATGTGGCCAGATGACGAAAGTGTCGTCTACGTAACGGAAAAAGCAAGTAGGTTTCCATTCAGATGATGCCAGGGCTTCCTCCTCGAAGTTCTCCATGTACAAATATGCGACTACATGGGAGAGTGGGCTACCCATGGCGACTCCCTCCGTTTGTTCGTAGTATTCGCCATTGAAAAGAAAATACGTCGAGGTCAAGACATGCCTAAAAAGTTCGGTGGTCTTCTCGTCAAACTTCTGGCCAATCAAATCTAGTGACTCTCGAAGGGGCACCCTCGTAAACAAGGAAACGACGTCAAAACTCATCATGATATCTGACTCATCCAGCCTGAAGCTGTTAAGACGTTTAACAAAATCCACGGAATTACGGATGTGATGAGGGCATTTACATACATAAGGACTTAATATTCCCGTCAAGTATTTGGCCAACAAATATGTGGGTGCTCTGATGTTACTGACAATGGGACGTAACGGCACCCCATCTTTGTGAACCTTAGGGAGTCCATAAAGTCTTGGCGGTACCAGACCTTAAGGTAGCAGTTTCTTGGCGACACCCTCCGGTAAATCCGCTTCCTTGAGAAGCGCCCTCGTCTTGTTTTACACCTTCTTTGTGAGGTCAACGCTGATCTTCCGCTAGGAATCGTCATTTAGCAGGCCCTGCATCTTTTCAGTGTAGTCCTTATGGGAGACAACAACCGTAGCATTGCCTTTGTCAGCCGGTAAGATAACAATTTCAGGACGCTCCCTCAGGTCACGAATAGCCGCCCTCTCTTTACTAGTGATGTTCGACTTCATGGGCTTGGATTTCGTCAATGCACGGCAGGTTTCACGACGAATTTACCCAGCTGACTCAGGTGGAAGTCGAGCTGCAACCTGTTCAACAGCACTAATAATTTCTGCGACCAGTGTGAACTTGGGGGTAGGAGCAAAGTTGAGCCCTTTCTCCAAAACTGAGACCGCATCATCACTCAACTCCATGCCACTCAGATTGATGACAGTCTTGCACGGAACCTGCAGATATGGTTTGTCAAAATGTTCAAATGTTTGTATAGTCTATGGGACTTAACTACGGGGTCATCAGTCCCTAAACTTACAAACTACTTATGAACTACTTACGAACTAGGACGGCACAAATATCCATGCCCGAGGGGGGATTCGAACCCCCGACCGTAGTGGCCGTGCAGACCGTGACTGGAGCGCCTTAGTCCCCTCGGCCACCGCGGCCGGCATGGTTTGTCAAGGAGGCGTGAGAACGTAGCTGTTTGACGTCCCGTTGCCTTCTTATGGGCGGAATCGGCTGCAATCGAAGTAACACCATCAATCCAATCCCAGGAAAAAGACGTGAAGTGACTAGCCAGTTGCAAATGCAGTTTGAATAGTTCCAGTGAGATGAGCTCAAGGCTACGGCAGGTGAAATGCACTCTCTCACGAAGCAATGCAAGGCTGGCCCATTTCTTTATTCTCTTGGCTGCTGCAGAATCGATGTGATGCGTAACCTTAGCAAAATTTGGGACAACATTCTCATGTTGTAGCGAACAGTCGATTTTCAAGTTGCAGTCATTTCACTTTTGTTTGAGGATCATATATTTCTTCTGGTTTTACACCAACGCTTGGCGATACTGAAAGAAGTTAAATATTTCGTAAATCCCGTGAAAAAGGGATGTAAGCAAACATTATCCATACAATGTCAACGAGTCTCACATGGCTAGCCACTTGGGGCGCTAGTGTCGCTCTAGCTGTCAAATGGTAACAACCTTTTTTATTATTTATTTGCCCTTTACATATTTTAGCTATTTAAATACACGCACAAAATTTAAACAACTACATTTTGAGCTGCACAGATTGAATTTTGATTCTTCATCACTGGACATAACAATCTTCTTTTCCAAACACTTTGTACTCCAATAGCCTCTGGAAACACTCACGGATATAAGAAGCACATCGTACTGAATTATCACAGATTTGTAAAGTTAGACATGTCTGTACTTACATTCTTGTCAACCAAACTAATTGTAAAATTGCCCCTTCTCTGTAGTGACCATACCTTGGACATCTAAGTTGTTACAATCACATTCATCTGAATTCCTGAGTTGTAAACGGAATAAATGTGAGGGGAAGCTACCACGATTAGATCTCATCTTCAAAATTGAAGAAGTAGCTCTCCTGTGTAGGGGCATTCTGTGAAACCATGGTTGACCTGGTATATTAGGCTGTATCCAATTATAATGTTTTCCTTTATACGAAGATGATGTTCTTCAATCTTCTTCCCAGTCATATCTGATTCCACGTTTTATTCGATTCAAGAAGCCAGTGAAAGGTAGCCAGATATCCAAATAAACACCGGAAGTAGCTGCTGCTTCGTTGGCCAACCTGTCTACATTTTCATTGTGTAAAACTTGCAAGTGATTTTATCCACATTAAGTAAACATATTTCTTTTTCAAGAGCATTCTGTACCTTCTAGTGCGATGTCAGTAACCAGCTTACTGCTGTATTTACCCCGGTTTCTGCTATCTATGGAAGTCAAAACGCTTTTTGAGTCAGAAATAATTACAATACGGTTGTAATTTTGGGTTGAAGAGTATTTGATAGTTTCCAAGATGGCTATTGCTTCTGCAGTAAAGCAGGCGGCTGACAATGGCAGCTTGTATTTGTCATAGTGGCCTGTTTGTGGGCATAAGCTAGCACATCCAACATTTACTTCTAATGCAGAACGTGAGCCATCAGTGTATGTATTGCCGCGAGACTCCAAGTTAACCAACTGATGGTGTGGCACAATGGATAGCTTCTCCGATTGCGGTGCTGAAGGTCGTCGGTTCAATCCCGTCCACTGGCAAAAATTTATTTCTTTGCAATTATCATCTCCAGAATATTCTACATGTTCCTTATGTTCACTTATAATTTCTACATCTTTCTTATGTTAACTATTCTTCTAATTTCTGGTACATTCTGTCTGTGCATAAATAGCAGAGCACTCTGCTTGAGAGGCAGTTAGTGCTGCGTGTATGTTAAGTTCAAATAAACCTGCTTTTAGTATAAGTGCTGTGTTCAGTTGACAACCCTGCCTTCGAAGTCAAGCCTGCTTCCATTTCAACGCGACATTGTTTGGTGGATGTGCTTTGTATCCTGTGCAATAGCTGCATCACCATGGCTCCCATTAAGCCCGTTTTAAGCGATCAACGAACTTGTAATAGATTGATAACAAGTTGCGTTAATGGCAGCCGTCAGTCGTTTGAACAGCTGCACTAGTATGATCGTGCTAGTAATGACGGCATTCACACTGTCCGTCACCAGACCGTCACCTAACGTCAACATCATGTTAAGCATTCTCGAGAAGATTGTTTTGATTGAACGGTCGTCTGCTGACATCGGAAGTTAACCTATTTTCGTCAGGCGATTTTCATATTGTAGTCGACAATTACACGGTTTGCACGCAAATTTGTCTTATTAATCTTTAGTTTATTATTATACTTTGGTTTAGTGGTAAATTGCAAATGTTTCATGAAGACTTAAATATTTATGTCAATTATTGTCCACCGAAAAGCGAGGTCGTAAGCCTACATCTGAAATCGAAAAATGGTTTATGTTTTGCAATATCATTACAGGAAAGACTGAAGCCAATTGTTTATTTGAATAAGATTATACTTAGATGATGCAATTTTCATTAAATAGCATTTTAAATGAAAAAGTCAGTCCAAATGAAAGACAAAAATTCAGTTGTGCATGACGTTATTAACAATGTCAGTGGGCAAATCGTAGTAGATAAAGTAAAGAAGGTCTATTTACCCTCTTATAAATATGGTTTGATGTGTTCATAAGTTTAATTTTCGCTAGAAAATAGATTTGAATGTTTTGATATGTTGTTTCACTTCCCAGAACTTTACAACACTAAGTTGACCAAAAACATAGACTGCAACGTTTTCTTTAGCCGTCAATAACATTTAGCGTTGTTTCCTCAATTTCAGTATTAAACTATGACTTCCTACATAACAAATTGCCTGTTATAACCTCACTTTCAACATCGGGTATTACTGTTCGATTACGTTTAACGTCTAAACACGCTGCTACAAGATCTTGCTTGAGTTTGTAGTTCAGGGCTAGTACGCTAGGAGCGCTTCAGTAGACTATTATCTATCTTGTTCACCTTCGCTCATCGTTTAAAAAGGGCTTTAGGCAACATAAAAGCTATCGCTTACATGGACTAGAACCGGAATACTAGGGATATACTGAGTATATCCTTCCGAAAGTCTGTATTATTAGAAGAACGATGGACACGAAACCAGCGGTAGGCCAGCTGCACATCAGACACCCATCGGTGTTCTTTGGAGACGCTGGACAGGACCTCAACAAATGGCTAGTCGCACGTGTGGCTCGAGCTGTCGGCAAGTACAACAGCTGGGATCATACAATGTGCTTGGCCAACGTTTATTTCTACCTGGACGGAACAGCCCAGCAATGGTTCGAAAACAATTAAGAGAAGCTGAATGACTGGGAACCGTTCCAGACGGAACTCAAGAAGACGTTTGGTGACTGACAACGACAAATCCGCTCGGCGGATGAACAACTGAAGAACTGGGCCCTTTCCAGTTGGGGGGTCGAATCCCCTCTTGGGCATGGATGTTCATGCCGACTTCAGTATAGGCTAGTCCATGAGTAGTTTGTAAGATGAGGGACTGATGACCCCATAGTCAAGTCCCATAACCTCTACAAACATTTGAACATTTGCCTTTGAACTGGGCCCAAAGACATCGTGAGCTGACACAGTCATACATACAGAATGTTTTGGCCCTGTATAACATAATCAATATGAATATGACTGAGGCCAACAAAATCATGCACCTAATGAAGGGTATAGCAGAAGGCATCTGCCAAGCCCTTCTGATAAAAGACGTTGCTATGACGGAAGAGTTCATCAAGTGGTGCCAGTGTACTGAAGAGATGCAGCAAAGGAGGGTTGGATGAAAGAAGTATAACAGACTCCCCAATGTAGTCCCTATGGCCGTTGTGGAAGACCAGCATGATGTCGCTTCCCTCATATGACAAATTGTGAGAGAAGAATTACAACAGTTTATGGCAGCCAGAACTATTAGACTGAGCGAGCATCAGATTATTGCCATGGATGTAAGCCCTGTAAGTCACAAGGGAGCCGACGCTGCTGAGGAACAAGTATTTCACAGATTAACTCCTGTCTGCCCCACCAATCACACCTGACATGAAGAATGGCGACGCCCTGCTATGACTTACGCTGCAGCCTCCATATGGCAGCGATGAACCGGCTGATGCGGTCACAACCAACTCCCCAAGCAAGGATGACGCCTTGCAGAAGAACAGACGTCTGGAGTACAGAAGACAACACAACACTGTTTCCACTGTGGGCACCCTGGACATGCACGCTACTGCAGAGAGAGAGGACGAGTATTCGACGATTGTTTTGCCGCAAGACGTCAGCCATCACACCAGTTCTATCCCAGGCAGTCACCTACTGATGAGTTCAGTCGATCTATGGGAAGAAGCCCTTCGCCATACCCTGGATGACGTCGCTCCCCGACTCGCTGCTGCTGTTCACTGTCGCCGTACAGAGGTCCTAGCCGCTCCCCTAGCCGCCGCGCCCAGGAAAAACTAAGCGAGGCGACCGTCTACAGAGGTGAGGCCGCCACAGATGAAAATCCTCCATGGACGACAGTAGCTAAGATGTCGGGAAATCTCATCGACGTCATAATCGACGGCCAACCTGTTCGGATACTTGTTGATTCAGGAGCTTTTTTCTCTGTATTGTCAGGTAATTACCACCGCACACTAAAGAAGACAATGTTCTGTGATATGGGGCAACTGTCCTGAAGGTCGCAAATGTAAGGTACGTCCAGGCAGCAGGAATTTGTGTCGTAAGAATAACCATCAACAACAGGACCCAGCCGTTTGAATTTGTCGTTTTAACAGAATGTAGTCATAATGTCGTCCTCGGATGGGACTTCCTTCAGGCATCCCAAGTTACCATTGACTGTGGAAGGTCTGAGCTGCAAATTGAGGAAATCATTCCGATGGGTACACGTAATACAGAATTATCTGGGAAGTTATTTGTCGTTGACAGTATGACGATCACGCCATTGACAATGAGAAGAGTTCCAGTCACAAACACAGATGACCAGATGAACAGTAAAGTGCTTGTCGATAGTAAAAAGTTTATTAGGCTTGCAAAAGAAATTTACATAGCAGTAGCTATCATTAGCATTACCGGTGGTCGAGAAGAGATTTGGATCACTATTTGTCCCAATCAATCACAAATTATCCCCAAGAGAATGTGTATCGAGACAGCTGAACCAATCTAGAACGATGAGCTCAACATCATCAATGAAGACCTATGCTCTGCTGTTAGTACAGGCAACAAGCTGGAGAAACAACTGTGGACTGCCAATAGGGCAGGAACAACGCCAGCGGATGTCAGCTGCGTCAATTTTTTGGTGCATTCACACCTCAGCAGTGGAAAAGTCAGACGAAACGGCCCACGATAAAGCACCGTATCAATACTGCGGATCATCCACCTATTAGCCAGCATTCGTATAGAGTGTCGCCAGCTGAAAGACGGATAATTCGGGAGGAAGTGGAGATGTTGCACGATGACATTATTCAACCTTCAGAGAGTCCTTGGTCATTGATAACACCTTAGAGTGCTTGGAAGGAGCTACATACTTCTGAACTATGGACATGCAGACAGGTTACTGGCAAATCGAGGTTGATGAAGCTGACAGGGAGAAGACGGCCATTTGGATTATGTAATGCTCCGGCCATATTCGAACGCATGATGGACAACTTGCTTCGACACCTTAAGTGGACGACGTGTCTTTGCTATATAGATGACATCGTCGTTTTCTCGAAAACATTTGAAGAACACCTGAGTCGCCTGTCAACTGTGTTGAAGTGTGTTCAGACTACAGGACTCCACCTCAATCCAAAGAAGTGCCTCTTCCTCGCCAAAGAGATACAAATCCTGGGGCACCTGGTCAACAGAGATTGTGTCCCTCCTGATCCAGATAAAGTAATGGCAGTCACAGAATTCCCAACTCCTCAGCACATTTGTGAAGTGAGAAGTTTTGTCGGGCTGTGCATATACTACCGACGTTTCATAAAAAGGTTTTCTAACAAGGCACGTCCATTGCAAGAACTTTTGCAGGGAGACACCAAGTTTTAATGGGACGAGACAAGAGAAAGCGCTTTCCGGGCACTTAAGGAGGCTCTAAGTTCTGCACCAGTTCTAGCCTTGTACAACGAGAATGCGGAAACTTAACTTTACACAGACGCAAGTGGTTAAGGGATTGGTGCAGAGCTTGTACAAGTTCAGTAAGGCACTGAAAAAGTAATAGCCTGTGCATCAAGAATATTCTCAAAGTCCGAGATAAACTACTATACAACTGAGAAAGAATGTCTCGCAGTTATCTGGGCTATCGACAAGTTCCGGCCGTATTTATTCGGAAAACCATTCACCGTCGTGACAGGCCACCATTCTTTGTGATGTCTGACTAGCATGAAGGATCCATCAGGTCGACTAGCAAGATGGGCACTAAGACTCCAAGAGTACATTGTCACAGTGGTATTCAAGAACGGGCGCAAACACAAGGATGCCGACTACCGTTCGAAAAATCCATTTGTGGAACACAAGAGCACGAATGAAATTTCAGCCCTCACTGAATTAAGTGATGTTACAGCTGAATAGTGGGAAGATTCAGCACTATTAAAAACCATAGAGGCTTTGGAGAAAGGAGAACTGTCCAATGGAGAGTTCCAACTTATAAACGGGACATTGTATAAGAGCAACTACGATCCACTGGGCCTCAAATGGCTACTGGTCGTTCCAGCTCACCTCCAGCAAGCTATTCTCAAGTATTTCCACAATGCTCCAATATCCAGTCATCTGCGATTCGTGAAAACCCTAGACAGAATCAGACGCAGGTATTACTGGAAAGTTTTCTACCGATCTGTGAAGCACTATGTGAGTCACTGTGAAGAGTGCCAGCGACAGAAGCATGTGTCGCAATTACCTCCAGGGCATCTCGTACCGATTCCGCCGGCAGCAGCTCCATTCCACCGAGTTGGAATCGTTCTTTTAGGGAAGTTCCCGACGTCGACCATCGGTAACCGATGGATAATAGTCTGCAGTGACTACCTCACATGGTACGCTATCACCAAACCTGTGGCGACTGCAGAAGCTCCAGAGATCGCAAAATTCCTTGTATAAGGCATTATTTTGAAGCATGGAGCACCATGTGGGATGATATCTGATCGTTGAAAAGTATTCCAGTCAAAACTAGTAGCACAGGTAATGTCACGGTGCGACACTGTCCACAGAATAACAACTGCATACCATCCTCAGACAAAATCGGATTTCGTAAACCTATTTTCCAATTCCGCGTTTGATTGGTCATGTAAACGCTCCAAAATCGATTCTGGAAATCCGCTTCTCTAAAGCGGTTTTCCAGTTCCACAATCGAGTTTCATGCCCATGTAAACGCAACCGTTTTTGAAGCATTCTTGGCTTGTCAGATTGTGTTTTCTTGTTAAGAATTTTCTGCACATATTGAAAGGATGATATTTCTAATGTGAAATAAAAGTATAAATATTAGGGTGAAGATGAATCTGTGTATTTAAACAAAGAAAAATAGCGATTGTGCTGACTAAATTAGGAACTGAATCAGCTGTTTTTCAGCCGCCATGTTAAGTGGGTTAGGAAATCCGATTCAGGCTATGCCATGTAAACACAACAGCGAGAAATGGTTAACGAAAATCGGTTTTCGTCTTCTGGAAGATGTGTTCCATGTAAACGTAGTGATGGTCTTACAGAACATTTTAACAATACGTTACCAGATATGCTGTCGATGTTGAGCACAAGGATTGGGATACAATACTGCCAGTCGTGACATTTGCTTATAACACCACGAGACAAGACCCACAGGCTTCACGCCATTTTACCTGCTCCATGGCCGTGAAGCTGAGACGATATTGGATACGCTGTTCCTGTTCCAACCGGATGACACTCAGGATGACTATGTGAAACAGCTCATCAGCAGGGTCGAAGAGGCAAGACAGCTGGCTCGCATACGGATACTGGACGCCCAGGGCAAGGACTGTCAGCGGTATAACGATAAGCACTGACCTGTTGTGTACAGCCCAGGAGATCTCGTATGGATTTTTATCCCTGTACGGAAAGTTGGACTATCAGAAAAGTTATTGAGGCTATACCTCGTTCCGTATCATATCATACGCCGCCTGTAAGACGTCACATACGAAGTTGAGGATTATGAGCCGTTGTCGAAATGACAAAAACGAAGAGACATTGTTCACGTCCTCCACATGAAGCCTTACTACGATCCTGAAGAGCAGATAGGCGAAAATGGCTTCTTGATCAAGGACTCTAAGGACGGTAATGATACTGATGAAGCCAGGACAGGAACGTCTGTCGTCGTTAATCTTGCAGAAGGAAAGGATTCTCCAGAACTGCCATACAGAGGACCCATGACAAGATAAAGAGCCAGGACATTGCAGCAGGCTCCAAAGGGAACCCAACAGCAGGTCGCTGTTCTTTCAGAAGAGGGAGCAATGCCGCGAGACTCCAAGTTGATCAATTGATGGCGTGGCGCAATGGATAGCTTCACCAATTGCAGTGCTGAAGGTCATCAATTCAATCTCGTCCACCAGCAAAAATATATTTCTTTGTAATTATCATTTCCAGAATATTCTATATGTCTCTTATTTTCATTTGTAATATCTCCATGTTTCTTATGTTAACTATTCTTCTATTTTCTGGTACATTCTTTCTGTGTATAAATAGCCGAGCACTCTGAGAGATAGTTAGCGCTGCATGTATATTAAGTTCTCAATAAACCTGCTTTCAGTATAAGTGCTGTGTTCAGTTGACAACCCTGCCTTCGAAGTCAAGGCGGCTTCCATTTCAATGCGAAAATATGTAAAGCATCATTTCACTTCTCATGGAGGTATGCATCAACCATCATATTAAGACTGCTACCAATGCAAGGGTTGAATTCCAAATGTAGCACTGGAGGAACAAATGGCCTTGGATAAAAAGGGCCTTCAACTGAGGAAGTCTTCTTGAAGTTATAATACTATTGTTCAAGTCTTTCAGTGGAAGAAAACTTCTAAAAACGTCTGGGGGACGATGCAGTGTTCTGTTAGCCAATACACCAAGTAAAATTTCACATTTCTCAATTACTGGGTGTTTCGTTATCGCCAACCTTCCTAACATATATCTGCTGGCTAACAACTGACGACTAAAATGCAGAGGCATTTTCAGTGCCTCTACTAAGAGAGCATTCACAGGAGTTGATCTCATGGCTCAAAGACATGTTCAAATGCAACTGTATTGAAATTTATCCAGTTTACGGCAGTACCTAATATTAGTATTCCCATTGTGATGATACTGCTGGCCCTCTCATCTCAATGTTATCGTACGATATCGATACCTGGAATCGTGTGGTTCAATAGTGACACATGTTGCGTGTGAAGTTAGTTAAAAACGAAATAGCCAGCCTTGGAATCAGTGTAGGACAGTGTCTCGGTGATACCGATTAAAACAAGTGATAGATTTCATTCATTAAGATGCTTCATTAATTTAGATGCTTTCCAGACAGTTCTATAAACAATAGTTTTGTCATTGTACATTATTTCAAGAACTAGATAGACGAATTTTAGAATCTTTGTGTAAATGAAAATAAATAGCATTGTATATATGTTAGGCTCATAAACAAGTTGTATTGACCAGCTACTTGTGTTAATTAATTTAATAGTTGAGATTTAAATATTATGATTCTTTGTTTATATTGTCTGATGTGAGATTTTTGAACTTATTTTGAGAATTGGCAAGTTATTTGATAGTTCAATATATGTTAGGAACATGTATGATGCACTCATTAACAAATTAATTGACATTTAACATTGCTAATTGTTGTGAAACAGAAAGAACCGAAAGTACGAATTAAAAAGATATGCGCCATCTAAAATTATTGTATGTATAGTTTTCATTTTATATTGCGATTATTTTTGTGTACATGAAATGTTTTACTGTTGTGTTCGTTAATTGTAAATTAGTATATTCAATTGTTATGAACAATGCATAATGTAATGTCATTATTGTCGATGTTATATATTTGCCTCACCGCCTTGCGTGGGGGAGTTCAAGTTTTGGAGTTTTTCAAGTACTCTGGAAGCTATGTCAGTGTGTGTTTTAAAATGTAAGTACTATCTGCTAAGTTCTGTTGCATTGTGTGCATTTTGAAGTTGTAATGTTTTGATGGAAGGAGCAGCAGTTTGATTGGAAATTAAAGAAGTGAAAAATTGTACCGATGAGTATTTATTTCTACCACGACGCACCAGGAGAATAATTTTGCAGCAAGCAGAACCCCCATACATCGTAATGTTGAAAAGATGAGTATCGTTTGGAAGTGGTAGAAAGAAATGTAATTACTTAAGAACTAAGTAGACATTATACCATACACCATGCATCCATACTCGATCCTACTTCTAATTAACCCTCTGCATATAGTCAATAACACATTGTGATTCGCAACCCACCAGACTATCATTAATGATCGGATGATGTTCGTGATTGGAATACAGTTGGAAATAACATAATTTATGAATGAAACTTCACTCTGCAGCGGAGTGTGCGCTGATATGAAACTTCCTGGCAGATTAAAATAGTGTGCCGGAACTGGGACTCGAACCTGGGACCTTTGCCTTTCGCGGGCAAGCGCACTACTGACTGTGCTATCCCGACACGCCTCACAACTTTACTTCCGGCAGTACCTTGCCTCCTACTTTCCAAACTGGCGGACATTCTCAAGGGGGAGCGTGGCTCTTTTGAACATCAGATACACACCCTCGCTTGTTACTGATAGTAACAAGCTAGGGAGTGTATCAGATGTTCAAAAGAGCCAAGATTTCCCCTTGAGAATGTCCTCCGCAAATGGTGACGAAACGTTAGGTTTTAATAACAAATCCACAAGACCACAGCATAATAACATGAAATTATTTTTAGCAATACTGATGACAAGGTATATCATATCTACTCTATAATTATATTTTCACTCTTCAGTGGAGTGTTCGTTGGTATGAAACTTCTTGGCATCGTGAGTCGTGTCAGGATAGCACAGTCGGTAGTGCGCTTGCCCGCGAAAGGCAAAGGTCCCAGGTTCGAGTCCCGGTTCCGGCACACAATTTTAATCTGCCAGGAAGTTTCATATCAGCGCACACTCCGCTGCAGAGTGAAGTTTCATTCTGGAAACATCCCTTAGGCTGTGGCTAAGCCATGTCTCCACCATATCCTTTCTTCCAGGAGTGCTAGTCTTGCATGTTTGCAGGAGAGATTCTGTGAAGTTTGGACAGTAGGAGGCGAGGTACTGGCGGAAGTAAAGTTGTGAGGCGGCATCGTGAGTCGTGTCGGGATAGCACAGTCGGTAGTGCGCTTGCCCGCGAAAGGCAAAGGTCCCCGGTTTGAGTCCCGGTTACGGCACACAATTTTAATCTGCCAGGAAGTTTCAACATAATTTATGTGTGTTATTCAAGTTAGCCTGGAGTCTACCCACATACCCAAAAATTTAACAGTTGTTATGACTTCAAATGAATAGTTTCTTGCATGAATCTTATTATGATGGACATGTCGTTTTGAAGAAATTATAACTGACGATTTTGAAGGCGACATTTCTAGTCCATTATCTTGAAGCCAATCATCCACCTCTATTACTACTGCTACCAAATGATCAAATGCAGAATCCTCTGTAGGACAAGATGAGTATAAGCATATATCATCAGCATACTGTAGTATGTGTACATCTGGAGGAATAACTTCCTCAAGATCATTAGAATATAGAATAATTATACAGTAAAGGACTAAGGATTGCTCCCTGGGGTAAGCCTTTAGATAGATTCAGAGATCCTATGAATTAGTTATCTGGACATTATCGTATGCTGATGTTGCATCTAACAATAGTGATGTTAAGTATTTCTTTTCCTAGAAAGCAACAAGAATGTCGCTGCTCAACATTGTTAAGTTGTCCAGTGTTCCTCTGCCTTTAATGAAGCCCAACTGGGATCTTGTCAATAATTCCTTATTTTCCAGCCATATCTGAAGTCGATTTTTAACAAGCCTTTCAAGAGTTTTCCCCACACCCGAGGACAGGGCAATTGGTCTATATAAGGTATGCATTTTTGGGTCTTTCCCCAGTTTCAATCTAGATGAAATAATATATGTAGTCCATTCTTCCATGAGTTTCTGTCTTTCGTATGTCTCATTAAAAATCCATAGGAGCAGATCATATCATAATGCATATAATCAGTTCCTGGAGAGGTGGTTGTAGTTTTTCAAAACAACTTCAAGTTCATGTCTGCTAAATGGCGTTAGCAGAGGGTGACTCAAATTTGCTTCTGGTGGAATATGCACTGGTGCTTCTGTGCATGACAGAGGAGCCACTTTTGCTACAAATTCTTCCAACTACACAGGATTCACCACTGGAGATGCCTCTGTATATGGATGTTTAAGAGATCGGACTATCCTCCATACCTCTGAGGTGTTAGATACCTTATTTAATCTGTTGCAGTAAATGATCCAAGATTCCTTTTTCCTTTTCTTCAGGAATCTCCTAGTGTTTGCAATTGTCCTTTTGTATTCCAGATATTGTTGTAAAGTCTGTTCTTTACGGTATCTAGATAAAGCTAGTCTTCTTTTAGCTACAGCTCTGGATCAGTCAAAATTCCATCAAAAAACGCGGTTTCATCGACTAGAACTCTGTTGTGCACAGTGGTATTGAGTTGCTACTTGTTATATTGATGGCCGACATGAGAGCGGCATAAGCTTCCCTTGGTGTCCATGTTGCAGTCTGTTTCTTGAGTTCTTCTTGAATAATTTTCTGATATTTTTCCCAACAGGCATCTTTAATTTTCCAGGGGCTGCTTGAATAATATTTCCTTCTCAAGTTTATGTCGAGGCCAAATCCACTGCTGTCGGTCGTTGATGAGGGGAAGGTATTAATGCTGAAGAGCCATCATTCAAAATAACCAAATCTAGATCTTCAACTGTACTGAAAACGCTGGGTCGTTAACTGTGTTGCACCAAGCACTATGATGGGAATTAATATCCGTGCAAATCAGGAATGGAAGATGCAATTGAGCAAAAAATTGATGCCAAGTATTACTACTGGTTACTATCATTGGTGCTTTATATACGTACACTAGCTGAACCCCCGCTGCTTTGCATGCGTAGGCTGGTTGGTCTACACCAGTTGTTTGTTTTTAATCCTGATGAAGAATCCATATCTTAAGTTTCGTAGTTATAACTTGAAATTTGAGTTAACAGCATCATATTTTTGAAAATCAATTTTTGCATCTCCTATTCCACTCCCTTATTGGTCGAATTTCTAAGAATACCGAAACACGCGTCTTTTAAATTTGAACCCCGAATCCAAATCCGAAAATTTGTAGTTCTAACTTCAAAATTGCCTAAATAGCAACATATTTCCAAAAAACACCCCCTCCGCAATTTAACCCCCTTGATGGTTGAATTTCCAAAAATACTGAAACTCGTATTTTTCAAATTCTAACCAACTATGAAAATATTAATTTTTGCAGCTGTAGCTTCAAAACTGTCTCAATAGCAACCTGTTTTCAAAAAATATTTCATCCCTATTTCACCCCCTAATTGATTAATTTTCTGAAAATACTGAAACACGTGTCTTTTTAAATCTGACCAAGAAAACATATACCAATTTTTGTGGTTGTAGCTTCAAAATTGCCTTATTTGCAAAAGATTTTCGAAAAACATCCCATCTCCAATTTAACCCCCTTGATGGTTGAATTTCCAAAAATGCCGAAACACGTATTTTTAAATTCTAACGAACAATACGAATACCAATTTTTTTAAGCTATAGCTTCAAAATTGTCTTGACAACAATGTGTTTTCGAAAAGAATTTTTGATCCCCTTACCCCCCTTATTTGTTGAATTTCAAAAAATGCCGAAACACGTGTCTTTTAAATTCGAACCCCGAATCCAAATCAGAAAATTGTGATTTTAACTTCAAAATTGCCTAAATAGCAACAGATTTTCTAAAAACAGCCCCTCTCCAATTTAACCCCCTTGATGGTTGAATTTCCAACAATACCGAAACACGTATTTTTTAAAATCACAACGAACAATACAAATAGCAATTTTTGTAGCTATAGCTTCAAAATTGTGTTGACAACAATGAGTTTTCGAAAAGAATTTTTGATCCCTTCTATTACCCCCTTAGTTGTTCAATTTCCAAAAATACCGAAACACGTGTCTTTTTAATCATGATCAAGAGTCCATACCCGAAGCTTCGAAGTTATAGCTTGAAATTTGAGTGAACAGCAAAATTTTTTGAAAATCAATTTTTTGCATCCTCTATTTTACCCCCTTATTGGTTGAATTTCAAAAACATGCCGAAACACGTGTCTTTTAAATTCGAACCCCGAATCCAAACCCGAAAATTTGTAGTTCTAACTTCAAAATTGCCTAAATAGCAACATATTTTCGAAAAACACCCCTCTCCCATTTAACCCCGTTGACAGTAGAATTTCCAAAAATACTGAAACACTTATTTTTTAAAGGCTAACCAACTATACAAATATCAATTTTTGCAATTATATCTTCAAAATTGTATCAATAGCAACGTGTTTTCAAAAAGAATTTTTGATCCTCTATTTAACCCTCTTACTTGTTAAATTTCCAAAAATACTAAAAATCATGGATTTTTTATCCTGACCAAGATTCCATATCCAAAGTTTCGTAGTTGTAGCTTGAAATTTGAGTTAACAGCAACATATTTTTGAAAATCAATTTTTTGCGTCACCTATTTTACCCCCTTATTTGTCGAATTTCAAAAAATGACGAAACACGTGTCTTTTAAATACGAACCCTGAATTAAAATCCGAAATTTTGTATTTCTAGCTTCAAAATTGCCTAAATAGCTACGTATTTTCAAAAACCGTTTCATCCCCTATTTCACCCCCTTACGGACGGAATATCGAAAAATCGCTTCTTAAATTACGCCTACGGAGTAAGATCAACACCCTCCACAAATGTAATTCTTCATGCTTTCCCGGCGAGATCTTGACACTTTTTGGATAAACGGGATTACTGCCGGATGTATGCGTCGTTCTGACACAATATTTCGGCCGCGTAACTAGCTGCCTTCTTCAGGTGCTACCTGAGACTGCCGTTTTTGGAGGACCTTGTCCAGTATTTATGCCCAGCAGACGCTAGGCGCTCTGTCTGTGGTCCGCGCCCACCTAGCGCTGCTTGTGGGATGTTGTCTCTTCCCTGGCGTTCCGTCGGACGTCCGCGCCCCAATCGGCCGCCATCTGTGGCAGCGGCAACTCTCTGAGGCCCCTCCCACGTTGGGTGCTCCCTCCGCGGTCCGCGCCCGTCTGGCGCTGCTCCTGAGGTGTTGTGGCTTCCCTTGTGCTCCGACGGATGTCCGCGCCCGCCTCGGCCGACATCTGCTGCTATGACAGCTGTTTGAGGCCTCTCCTGCATTGGGCGCTCCATTTGCGGTCCGCGCCCGCATGGCGCTTCCTCTGAGGTGTTGAAACTTCCCTGCTGTTCCAACGGACGTCCGCGCCCAGCTCGTCCACCATATGTGGTCGGGGCAGCTGTCTGAGGCCCTTCTGGCGTCAGGCGCTCAGATCTTGGTCCGTGCCCGCCTCGCGCCTCTCCTGAGATGTTGTGGCTGCCCACATGCTCCAATGGACGTCCGCGCCCGTCTTGGCCGACATCTGCATGTATGGCAGCTTTTTTAGGCCCGTCCGGTGTCAGGCGCTCCATTCTCAGTCCGCGCCCGCCTAGCGCCACTTCTGAGTTGCTTCTACTTCTTGTGGAGTTATTTGGTTTCTTCCGCTGGGCCTTAACAAGTTCCAGAGCCGGACTCCACGCTGTGCTTAGCTGGTAACCGCTATCTCGGTTTATTAGGTTGTCAGTAACCTTTATTTCGATGGCCTCCTTTATGATGCTGTCCCAGAATCTTGGGGTCTGTGTCACAATTTTGGTTTTGTCATAGTCCATCGTGTGGCCAAGCTCTAGACAGTGTTCTGCTATGGCTGACTTGGTTGCCTGTCCGAGTCTGGTTCACCTCTGGTGTTCTTTGCACCTTATATTCACCGTCCTGATTGTCTGGCCGATGTATGACATCCCACACTGGCACGGGATGCTGTAAATGCCTGGTTTACGTAGCCCCAAGTCATCTTTCACACTTCCCAGCATTGTCCCAATTTTGGCAGGTGGGCAGAATATGCTCTTAATATCATACTTCATAAGAATTCTGCTGATCTTCGCAGAAATAGGACCAGCATATGGTAGGTATGCCACCTTCTTTGCCTCCTCCGGCTCCTCCTCTGTATCCTGTGGTTGGTTGGTTGTATGAAGTGCCCTCTGGATGTCTCTGGAGGAGTATCCATTTCTGCTGAAAACCAGCTGAAGGTGTTCAATCTCTGTGGCAAGATTTTCTGGATCTGACAGAGCTTGTGCCCTGTGCACTAGAGTTTTCAAGACTCCATTCTTCTGTGCTGGGTGGTGGCAGTTACTGGCTTGAAGATATAAGTCAGTGTGGGTGGGTTTTCGATACACACTGTGCCCCAGAGTGCCATCTGCCTTCCTCTTGACCAGGACATCCAAGAATGGGAGCTGCCCATCCTTCTCTAGCTCCATGGTGAATTTTATACTCGGGTGGCGTGAGTTTAGGTGTCCCAGGAACTCCTCCAGCTTCTCCCTGCCATGGGGCCAAATGACAAATGTGTCATCAACGTACCTGAAGAAGCACTTGGGTTGATAAGTGGCTGATGCAAGTGCCTCCTCTTCGAACCTTTCCATGAAAAGGTTGGCTACCACTGGTGATAATGGGCTGCCCATTGCCACTCCTTCTGTTTGCTCATAAAACTGACCTCCGTAAAGAAAATATGTCGAGGTCAGTACATGCTTGAACAAGTCAAGCAGGGCCCCATCGAACTTTTCCCCGATGAGATTGAGTGACTCAGTCAGTGGCACTCGTGTGAAGAGCGACACCACATCGAAACTGACTCAGAGAGTTGCTGCTGCCACTTATGGCGGCCGATTGGGGCGCGGACGTCCGACGGAACGCCAGGGAAGAGGCAACATCCCACAAGCAGCGCTAGGTGGGCGCGGACCGCAGACAGAGCGCCTAGCGTCTGCTGGGCATAAAAACTGGACAAGGTCCTCCAAAAACGGCAGTCTCAGGTAGCACCTGAAGAAGGCAACGAGTTACGCGGCCGAAATATTGTGCCAGAACGACGCATAC
This sequence comes from Locusta migratoria, assembly GCA_026315105.1. Classification (NCBI taxonomy): domain Eukaryota; kingdom Metazoa; phylum Arthropoda; class Insecta; order Orthoptera; family Acrididae; genus Locusta; species Locusta migratoria. Next base: position 127,050,958 of record CM048748.1, on the reverse strand, counting down.
ATCCGGCAGTAATCCCGTTTATCCAAAAAATGTCAAGATCTCGTCGGGAAAGCATGAAGAATTACATCAGAAGACTCTACGGGGAGGAGATGTACCTTAACATCAAGAAGCTGGATAAGCTTCGGCAGAGAAAGGGGAGGATGCTGAGTTCTCTCAGTTTCCTACTAAGATGCCGAGAGGGGGATGTAGTTCCAGTTTTCGCCATGTTCAAGCATCATGTTAACACCAGAGCGGCGAACAGGATAAAACACCGAGCCAGCCTTGCGCTGGTAAGAGAAAGAGTGCGTGACATGCGCCATCGACTTGATGTCACGTCAAGGGAATTGCTGTATCTCCACCTTTCCATAGCAGCTACCCTGACCCGAGAAGACTGGGACCAGGTTGATGGTGCCTCCTTGTCTCTGGCTGAATGCACCATGAGGAAATCAACAGCTTGTCAACAGGCCAAGTTTGAGCGCCTCAACAAGAGGTTACAACAGGACGGGGACATAAGGACGGTGGTCAACCTGAGTGACAAGCAGCTCGATGAGGCCACTTCAAAAGTACTCAGCAAAGGCCTCAATTTTGCAGTTACTCCCAGAAGCGTACCTGTGGCTGCATTCATCAGTGTAGTTGAGCAAGTGGTCAACACACTACCTTCCAGTGTGTCTGAAGAGATCCGCAGGGAGACATGCAGGGCACTGACCAGGACAAAGCCCACCAAATGCAACATCTCGAGCGAGGAGAGAGCGGCACTCAGACAGCTACGGGAGGACGACAGCATTGTAGTTCTGCCAGCTGATAAGGGTAACTCCACAGTCATCCTAAACAAGTTGGAGTATGAAATCAAGGTGCAACAACTTCTGGAGGACACTGCATACAAACCTCTTGGGGGTGGTCCCACAGAAAAAGTAGACAAGAAGACCCAGATGTTGCTGAAGGAGACAGGTCTACCCGAACAGCTCATCAAGAAAATTCAGGCCAAAGTGCCTGTACCACCTAGACTCTATGGACTCCCCAAGGTCCATAAGGAGGGAGTCCCTCTCCGACCTATTGTCAGCAACATCGGTGCAGCAACCTACCCCACTGCACAATACCTCTGAAGAAGAAACTGGCACCATATGTGGGTAAATCCACCCACACCATTCGAAACTCGGAGGACTTCCTTCAACGCCTGAGGCAGCTACACACTGTGGACTCAGACATCTTGGTCAGTTTCGATGTGGTGTCGCTCTTCACACGAGTGCCACTGACTGAGTCACTCAATCTCATCGGGGAAAAGTTCGATGGGGCCCTGCTTGACTTGTTCAAGCATGTACTGACCTCGACATATTTTCTTTACGGAGGTCAGTTTTATGAGCAAACAGAAGGAGTGGCAATGGGCAGCCCATTATCACCAGTGGTAGCCAACCTTTTCATGGAAAGGTTCGAAGAGGAGGCACTTGCATCAGCCACTTATCAACCCAAGTGCTTCTTCAGGTACGTTGATGACACATTTGTCATTTGGCCCCATGGCAGGGAGAAGCTGGAGGAGTTCCTGGGACACCTAAACTCACGCCATCCGAGTATAAAATTCACCATGGAGCTAGAGAAGGATGGGCAGCTCCCATTCTTGGATGTCCTGGTCAAGAGGAAGGCAGATGGCACTCTGGGGCACAGTGTGTATCGAAAACCCACCCACACTGACTTATATCTTCAAGCCAGTAGCTGCCACCACCCAGCACAGAAGAATGGAGTCTTGAAAACTCTAGTGCACAGGGCACAAGCTCTGTCAGATCCAGACAATCTTGCCACAGAGATTGAACACCTTCAGCTGGTTTTCAGCAGAAATGGATACTCCTCCAGAGACATCCAGAGGGCACTTCATACAACCAACCAACCACAGGATACAGAGGAGGAGCCGGAGGAGGCAAAGAAGGTGGCATACCTACCATATGCTGGTCCTATTTCTGCGAAGATCAGCAGAATTCTTATGAAGTATGATATTAAGAGCATATTCTGCCCACCTGCCAAAATTGGGACAATGCTGGGAAGTGTGAAAGATGACTTGGGGCTACGTAAACCAGGCATTTACAGCATCCCGTGCCAGTGTGGGATGTCATACATCGGCCAGACAATCAGGACGGTGAATATAAGGTGCAAAGAACACCAGAGGTGAACCAGACTCGGACAGGCAACCAAGTCAGCCATAGCAGAACACTGTCTAGAGCTTGGCCACACGATGGACTATGACAAAACCAAAATTGTGACACAGACCCCAAGATTCTGGGACAGCATCATAAAGGAGGCCATCGAAATAAAGGTTACTGACAACCTAATAAACCGAGATAGCGGTTACCAGCTAAGCACAGCGTGGAGTCCGGCTCTGGAACTTGTTAAGGCCCAGCGGAAGAAACCAAATAACTCCACAAGAAGTAGAAGCAACTCAGAAGTGGCGCTAGGCGGGCGCGGACTGAGAATGGAGCGCCTGACACCGGACGGGCCTAAAAAAGCTGCCATACATGCAGATGTCGGCCAAGACGGGCGCGGACGTCCATTGGAGCATGTGGGCAGCCACAACATCTCAGGAGAGGCGCGAGGCGGGCGCGGACCAAGATCTGAGCGCCTGACGCCAGAAGGGCCTCAGACAGCTGCCCCGACCACATATGGTGGACGAGCTGGGCGCGGACGTCCGTTGGAACAGCAGGGAAGTTTCAACACCTCAGAGGAAGCGCCATGCGGGCGCGGACCGCAAATGGAGGGCCCAATGCAGGAGGGGCCTCAAACAGCTGTCATAGCAGCAGATGTCGGCCGAGGCGGGCGCGGACATCCGTCGGAGCACAAGGGAAGCCACAACACCTCAGGAGCAGCGCCAGACAGGCGCGGACCGCGGAGGGATTACCCAACGTGGGAGGGGCCTCAGAGAGTTGCCGCTGCCACAGATGGCGGCCGATTGGGGTGCGGACGTCCGACGGAACGCCAGGGAAGAGGCAACATCCCACAAGCAGCGCTAGGTGGGCGCGGACCGCAGACAGAGCGCCTAGCGTCTGCTGGGCATAAATACTGGACAAGGTCCTCCAAAAACGGCAGTCTCAGGTAGCACCTGAAGAAGGCACCCTCCACAAATTTCAAGTTTCTATCTTCAGTGGTTTGGGTTGGGCGATGATGAGTCAGTCAGTCAGTCAGTCAATCAGTCAGTTAGTCAGTCAATTGAGACACTTCCTTTTATATATAGAGAAGATAATACTGATGTTACCTTTCAATGTTTCTATTTTTGATGCTTTTACCTGAAACGGTATATTATTACATCTCTGGGCTAATTCTTTGTAGCTAATAGTATCTCTGATTAGTAGTGCTGCTCCTCCTCTACCATCTGGTCTATCCAATCTCACTAAATCGAATCTTTTGAATTTAACAATTGTCTGTGGTTTAAAACATGTTTCTTGGACAGCTGCAATTGCAATAATGTTATTATATAGTTGTTTTTCTAGTATCTCCTTATTAGAAATTCCTGACCTAGCATTTCATTGCAATATGTCAAGGGTCCTCTGATTTTGTGCCCTATTTTATTTCTTAAATAAAAGAGAGGTAACCATGTTATATTTGTCTGCTTCGTCCACTTCGTCTTTATTTAAAGAGGTTAATTGTATGGTAATATTGAGTATTCCAGACACCAAATTTTCAACTAATACTGAATTCCTATCCTCTTCACCAAGAAGTTGACTATCTGTCAGTTATGGAGCAACACTGTGAGGGCGTGGTGAATAAGGATTCTCTGTTATTGTGGAGGATGGCAGATTTGTATTAGCAAAGAAAGGAGTAGGAAACAGTGTACGTTTTGCTGGTTTTGGTCTATTAGGATGAATAACTGCTGTGAATTTCTGCTATGACCTTTCCTGCCACAGCAGCACATGGTCTTTGGTTTATATAATCTTCAGCTTCCTTAAAAGAGATGTTGAGAAAAGCTGAAGCTTTTTTTACCTCCTGTTGTTTTAGGAACATAGGACATGTTTTGTCTCTTGACGAGTAAGCTCCTTTGCAATGCACACAACATGCTGTTTTGCTTGATCACAGCGTTTCATCGTGATTTCCTCCACAAATGTTATAGTGAGCCTCTGATTGGCGTTGGTAGCTTAAATGGCCATATCTAAGACAACGGAAACACTGCTTGACTGATGGAATGTATGGCCTAACTGGGCATTGCATACCATACACTGTAACATATACAGTATAGAATAAACTTACACTTCATGTTACATCAGTCACTGGGGATATGACTAAATTCAAAAAGCAACTATCTTCTAGATATCTATTCTTTATAGGAATTGTATTACTTTGCATTTAATTTTTAGCTTCACTATAAGCACTAACTATGTCACTCTCATGGAATATATCGAATTAGAACGTAAGCTTTGTGGTAATAGTTTACATACGGTAGAGGCGTAGTGTGCAGATGTTCTCTGGAAAGAAAAAAAAAAGAAAAAAGAAAAAAAAATTATTAACATGAAAAGAGCGGAATAATCTTTTGTGTTGGACGTGAGATAAGTAATTAATGGTGTTCCTGCTCTATGACTGACAGCTTCTTGTATATACCCTTGTCTGGTTAGTAAATTAATTATCGTTGGAAAGCAAACATTTTGTTGGCAACATCAGCACACTAAGCCCTTGCAGCCCATGAGTAAAGTGTAACCCTTTTCATGCATCTGTTTACAAACAATTTAGACAGTAAGCCTGATGACATTTACATATGATTGTTATTGCAATAATACGATACATTCTACATCCTAGCGATACTCTCCTGTCAAGTTTTCATGGACCTCGAAAGTAAATAAAATGAACCTGGGCAGGTAGGGAATTATGAGGGCAGCTGAAATTGCTTGGAGAGCAGCAATAAAATTCATATTGCCCTGCCTGACCACACTCTCGGAAATCGTCACATATCTGGAAAGAGGCACAAATATTTGTGATAAGGAAGAACATGAGATTTCCATCTATAAGCTACGTTTCACTCAAAGCTATTTAAGCTTACTTTCTTACTTGAGCATATACTCATGAATGGCAACATACTGCGAAATAAACAGCAGAATATTTGTGACAAGTGAGTGTTTTTATATTATTGCTGATGAGATTATTAATTTAGTGACATTATGTAAAGAGGCAATATTCACACAGGGTTTAAGTGACAAATCTTTGTTTTGGGCACAAAAGCATGGCACTTCTAGCTTCAACCAACATTGTTTGAGCATAGATAACACGACATCCCTTTATTCTAATCTCCTTGTTTCATATACACTATGCAGGACACCTTGGGGTCATCCAGCTGCAGTTGTGTCTTCCACAATTACTTTGACCTGGCTGTCTTTCAGCATATATCACTACATTTACATGCAACACATCTTCCGGAAGACCAAAACCGATTTTCATAAACCTTTTTTCGCTGTCGTGTTTACATGGCATAGCCTGAATCGGATTTCCTATCCCACTTAATATGGCGGCTGAAAAACAGCTGACTCAGGTCCTGATTTAGTCCGCATAATCGCTATATTTCTTTATTTAAATACACAGATTTATGTTCATTCTAATATTTATACTCTTATTTCACATTAGAAAATATCACTCTTTCCATATGTGCAGAAAATTCTTAACAAGAAAACACAATCTGACAAGCCAAGAATGCTTCAAAAACGGTTGCGTTTACATGGGCATGAAACTCGATTGTGGAACTGGATAACCCCTTTAGAGAAGCGGATTTCCTGATCGATTTTGGAGTGTTTACATGACCAACCAAAAGTGGATTTGGGAAATCGGTTTACGAAATACGGTTTTGGCAGCCCTTGTAAATGGGGTGTATTTGATGATCTTTGACAGGAATGTGGGCGACATTTAATTTTTACTGGCAGTAGATTAGACAATATGCTGTGTTTGATGTTTCAATCATAATACATAAAGTCTGAGGAAAAGTCGCGTTTGAGGTAAAAAATATGTCATTCATACCATATTTTGTAAAACCGCATTACTAACCAAAAATGTGTCGTTCATACATTTTTGTGTAAAAACGAATTATTGGTAAAACAACATGTTACAGGAAAAGCATTTACAGTCAGTTATGTTTCTGGAAAATTTCTTTGTTATTGTTAAAAAAAGAACCTAAATGTACTGCTGTTATTAGCAGTGCATGGTTAACTATTACCGCTTTTGAGGTGAGACGTGTTTACAACGAAATTCCTGAATTTCGCCTGAAATTAGATGTAGTAACCTTTGATGAGAAGAAACCAAATATCTTTAATGTGTCTGTTCATTTATAACAGTGTACATTTAAATACATACATAAAGAAGCAGTCTACATAAAGTAGAGCATTTTTACCTATCCTTAGTCTTATGCCATGCTAATAATAACAGGTCTCAATTAAAAATGATCTTTCTGTTTGCATTGCAATGTGCTCATTCTTTTATTATATGTGGTCACTTTAATATTGATTTTCTCACTCAAAATCTTGCAATATCGTATAACCCTGCAGGGTCATGTACATGAACCCACTGGAGTCTCCTAAAAATTCCTAACAACAAATAACACCCACAGGCAAGGCTTCCTTAGACCAAATACTTGTTTAGAGAAATAAACTTAGATCAGCAGTTTAAGTATATAATGCAGGATTTAGTGATCGCCAAGCTGTTATACTAAATGTCAGTGTAAATGAAGTAATTTCAATACTAGTCATACCTAACACCCTACAAAGGTATTAAACTCCTGATAACTTCAATAAACTTAATGTCCTCCTAAGTAGAGAAAAGTGAACAGAACTGTATGCTGCAAACGATATCAATGCAAAATTTCTAGACATTGCGAAACACAATGAACCACACTGCGCGAAAAATTGAAGCAAAAGTGGGAAGCAAGTAAGGCCAGTATTACACTATCCAATTTATTGGCCAAAGAAACTGGATGAAATATTGGTCCTATTTCTTTGACAAAATCTTTGATATGACACGAAAAGGAGATATTACACTGTCATCCAATATATTATCAAATTTTCTTCAGAATGGCCAATGGTGATTTGTTAATATGTATTGCAGTAGCGTGCACCACAGTTGCATTAAGTTTGTATTTGGAAGAGGAGCACAAAAATGTGAGAAGGAAACGTTCCTGGGTGAAATCGTGGGTTTCAAGAAGACAGGAAAAAAGGATACAGGAAACTTTATTACATGAGCTCCAAGTTGAGGACGTCAAGTTGTACGAAAATTATTTGCATATGGACAATAATACATTTCAATATGTGTTCAAGAAAGTGGCATCTTGTATTACTTGACACAACGCTCACTTCAGAAATTCCATATCTGCAAAAGACAAACTTACTGTTACATTGCGCTTTCTTGCAACAGGAGAAAGCTATTTCAGTTTGCAGTATAGTACTCGAATACTGCAGAGCACATTATCCAAAATAATATGTGAAATATGTGATGCTATTTATAACGAACTGAGGAAGGAATATTTGAATGTAATTAAATGTTTAGTACATGATTTTGCGTTTAAATATTTTTATTGAAAAAAGACACCCCCCACCCACACACACAAACAAAATTAAAAAGAAAGGGTTTACCACAGGATACACCTTATAACATGCAAAGTACAAAAACATTAAAAAAGAATGCAGAGTTAAAACGAACAAACGACTACAATGTGTCCTTCTCCCCTATTCTTACCTCAGCTATTGCAGCCTGGACAAGTCCAATGGCAGAGGTGAGTGGCTGCAAGGTTCTCAATATATCCCACCTCAACAATAATAGACGATTAATTTACTATCTCTAGGGAAAAAGCTTCACCGCCCGCTGCACTTAAGTCCATTAGTTCTGATGCAACATGACAACCGTAGGCAGTGTAGCGATTTTGCATCTTTCTTTAGGTGTAGGTTGTCACAGCCTTAGTTTTAGTAGCCTCTAGAAGAACATTAGCTGGTTTCTTCTTCTTTCTTGGAGGCTCTTCTTGCTGATGAGGCAGTGGTTCACTGTGGTCGACTTCACCCTCACCCAATGCTTCTATTTATTGCTGTAAAGGTAGTTACAAACTAAATTTGACACTGACTTTTTCATAGTGGTAATGATTTCAGCAGCCTTAAAATGCTGTTAAGATTCAGTTGACATAGCATCATATTGTCGAGTTGAAATGGAAGCAGGCTTGACTTCGACTAACCTAAGGACAACACACACAGCCATGCCCCAGGGAGGACTCGAAGCTCCACGGCGAGCAACCGCGCGCTCCGCAGCGAGGCGCCTTAGACCGCTCGGCTACTCCACCGCAGCTTGCGCCCGTTCTTGAATACCACTGTGACATAGTACTCTTGGAGTCTTAGTGCCTACCTTGCTAGTCGACCTGATGGATCCTTCAAGATTGTCAGCCAACACAAAGAATGGTGGTCTGTCACGACAGTGAATGGTTTGCTGAATAAATACGGCCGGAACTTGTTGATAGCCCAGATAACTGCGAGACATTCTTTCTCAATTGTAGAGTAGTTTCTCGGACTTTGAGAGTACTCTTGATGCATAGGCTATCACTTTTTCAGAACCTTTCTGAACTTGTACAAGCACTGCACCATTGCCATAACCACTGGCGTCTGTGTGTTGTTCCGTTTCCGCATTCTCGTCGTACAAGGCTAGCACTGGTGCGGAAGTTAGGCCTCCTTGAGTGCCCGGAAAGCTCTTTCTTGTGTCTCATCCCAGTAAAACTTGGCGTCTCCCTGCAGAAGTTCTTGCAATGGACGTGCCTTGTTACAAAATCCTTTTATGAAACGTCGGTAATGTGAGCACTGCCCGAGAAAACTTTTCACATCACAAATGTGCTGAGGAGTTGGAAATTCTGTGACTGCCCTTACTTTGTCTGGATCAGGACGTACACCATCTCCGTTGACTAGGTGCCCCAGTATTTTTATCTCTTTGGTGACGAAAAGGCACTTCTTTGGACTGAGGCGGAGTCCTGCAGTCTGAACACACTTCAACACAGTTTACAGGCGACTCAGATGTTCTTCAAATGTTTTCAAGAAAACGACGATGTCATCTAAATAGCAAAGACACGTCGTCCACTTAAGGTGTCGAAGTAAGTTGTTCATCATGCGTTCAAATATGGCCGGAGCATTACATAATCCAAATGGCATTACTTTGAATTCGTAGAGGCCGTCAGGTGTAATAAAAGCCGTCTTCTCCCTGTCAGCTTCGTCAACCTCTATTTGCCAGTAACCTGTCTTGCATGTCCATTGTTGAGAAGTACGTAGCTCCTTTCAAGCAGTCTAAGGTGTCGTCAATGAGCGGCAGTGGGTAGACATTTTTCTTTGTGATTTTGTTCAGCCGCCGATAGTCGACACAGAATCTCCACGTACCATCCTTCTTCTTTACAAGGACCACCGGAGACGACCAAGGACTTTCCGAAGGTTGAATAATGTCATTGTGCAACATCTTCTCCACTTCCTCCCGAATTATCCGTCTTTCAGCTGGCGACACTCTATACGAACGCTGGCTAATTTGTGGATGATCCCCAGTATTGATACAGTGCTTTATCGTGGGCCGTTTCGTCCGACTTTTCCCCTGCTGAGGTGTGGATGCACCCAAAAATTGACGTAGTATAGCCAACACCCACTGGCGTTGATCCTTGGTCAGTCCAGACCCTATTGGCAGTCCACAGTTGTTTCCTCCAGCGTGTTGTCTGTACTAACAGCAGACCATGGGTCTTCACTGATGACGTTGAGCTCACCGTCCTGGATTGGTTCAGCTGTCCCGATACACATTCCATTGGGGATAAGTTGCGACTGCTCGTGACAATTAGTGATCCAAAACTCTCCTCGACCTCCGGTAATGCTGATGATAGCCACTGGTATGTAATTTTTTTTTTTTTTTTTTTTTTTTTTTTTTTTTTTTGTGAGCCAGATAAACTTCAAAGCACTTCACAGTTTAATCACTCATCTGTGTTTGTAACTGCAACTCTTCTTATCGTCAACGGCGGGATCGTCACATTGTCAGTGGCAAATAACCTCCCATTACATTTACCCGTCGGAACAACTTCTTAATTTGCAGCTCAGATCTTGCACAGTCAATGATAGCTTGGGGTGCCTGAAGGAAGTCCCATCTGAGGATGACAGTGTGACTACATTCTGTTAATACGACAAATTCAAACGGCTGGGTCCTGTTGTTGATGGTTATTCTTGCGACACAAGTTCCTGTGGGCAGGACGTACTTTCCATTCGCAACCTTCAGTACAGTTGCCCCCTTGGCACAGAACATTGTCTTCTTTAGTGTGCAGCGGTAATTATCCGACAATACAGAAAAAGACGCTCCTGAATCAACAAGTGCCCGGACAAGTTGGCCATCGATTATGATGTCAGTGTGATTTCCCGACATGTTAGCGACTGTCGTCCATGGAGGGTTTTCATCTGCGGCGGCCTCACCTCCATAGATGGTCGCCTTGCTTAGTTTACCTAGGCGCGGTGGCTAGGGGAGCGGCTGGTACCTCTGTACGGCGACGGTGAACGGCTGCGGCGCGTCAGGGAGCGACCTCGTCTAGGCTACGGCGATGGGCTTCTTCCCATAGGTCGACTGAACTCATCAGCAGGTGATTGCCTGGGATAGAACTGGTCTGATGTCTGACGTTTTGCGGCAAAATAGTCGTCGAATACTCGCTTTCTCTCTCTCCAGTAACGCACGACATGTCCAGGGCGCCGACAGTGGAAACACAGTGGTGTGTTGTCTTCTGTCCTCCAGACGTCTGTTCTTCTGCGGGGCGTCATAGTTGCCTGGAACGTTGGTTGTGGCCGCGTCGGTCGGTTCTTGGGCTGCCGTTTGGAGGCTGCAGTGTAAGTCATAGCAGGTCGACGCCATTCTTCACATCGGGAGCGATTGGCGGGGCAGACAGCAGCTATTGTCTGCAAGACCTCTTCCTCAGCGATGTCGGCTCCCTCGTCACTTAAAAGGGCATACATACATGGCCATGATCTGACGCTCGCTCGGTCTAATAGTCCCGGCTGCCATAAATTGTTGCAAAGTCATGCTGATCTTCCACAACGGCCATAGGGACTAGATTCGGGAGTCTGTCATACTTCTTTCGTCCAACCCTCCTTTTTTGCATCTCTTCAATACGCTGCCACAACTTAATGAACTCTTCCATTGTAGCGACGTCTTTTATCAGAAGAGGCAATTCCCTTCATCAGGTACGTCATTTTTTGGCCTCAGTCATATTCGGATTCACAATGTTACACAGGGCCAAAACATTCTGTATGTGCGACTGTGTCGGCTCACCATGTCGTTAGGCCCGGTTCTTCAGTTGTTCTTTTGCCGAGCGGATATGTCGCTGGCGGTCTCCAAACGTCTTCTTAAGTTCCTCCTGGAACGTCTCCCTGTCATTCAGGTTGTCTTCGTTGTTTTCAAACCATTTCTGGGGTGTTCCGTACAGGTAGAAATAAACGCTGGCCAATCACATTATATGATCCCACCTGTTGTACTTGGCGACTGGGTCGAAGCCTTTCAGCCATTTCTTTGGGTTCTGTCCAACGTCTCCAGAGAACACTGACGGGTGTCTGATGTGCAGCTAGCTTACCGCTGGTTTCGTGTCCATAGTTCTTCTGATGATACGGACTTTTAGAAGGATGTACTCGGTGTATCCCTTGCATTCCGATTCCAGTCCGTGTAAGCGACGGCTTTTACATTGCCTAAACGGAGCCATGGTGATGCAGCTGTTGACAATGTACCCGGCGACTCCATCAAACAATGTCGGGTTGAAATGGAAGCAGGCTTGACTTTGAAGGCAACTGAACATAGCACTGATACTGAAAGCCCGTTTATTACGAACTTAACATACACGCAGCACTGACTGCCTCTCGGGCAGAGTGCTCTGCTATTTATACACAGACCGAATGTACCAGAAATTAGAAGAATGGTTAACATAAGAAATAAGTAGAATTTACAAGTGAACATAAGAAAGATGTAGAATCGTCCCAGGCACGACGTTAAACTGCCTCCCAACCCAAGGTGTGGTGCGACCCGTGCTGAGGGGTGCGTGGCACATGGGTGCATGTGTCTCGAACGGAGCCTCAGGGATACCGGGCGACCTCCCTGAGTAAGTTGCCTTGCACCGCGCAGGGTTATCGTGGTGTGGACCATATAAATCCCCAAATCTCGTGGGACTAAGATGTACACGGAGAAAAAAATTATTTTAAAAGAATCCGAGGGGCAATCTGAGACCTCAGATACTCAAACATCTGGATCAGGACCGATGGAGTGCACTCCTACTTCTCAGTCAGGGTCTAGATGTGAGAAAGAAGTGGGAACTGTAACAGAGAAGTTGGACCATATTAGGATTAAGGCCTTGTCTGGGGCTCAGAGGAGGAAACTTCTCAAGGAACAGAAGCAAAGGAAGGAAAAGAATGGCTTCCTAAACATAAGTGGAGGGAATCAAAAGGGCTTGAGCCCAAGACCCTCAAAAGGATCCAGAACCCAAAAGTCTCGACAGAGGATTGGAGGGTAATTAACCAAAAGGTCGTTCCGGAAGGACGAACCCTGGTGGTGGAGGTCGGAGAGAAGTCCCTGAAGGCAATGCGAGAGCAAGGCCTGAAACTGTTTTTAGGGTTCTCGCAGGTCGCCGTCAGGGTAATCAAAGATCTTAAAGGCAATAATGGCAGCAAGATGGGGACTGGAAGTGCTGCAGATAAACCTGCAGCACAGTAAAGGGGCCACTGCTGCCCTGAGCCATCGCCTGGGGAGACAGGAGGTGGACGTGGCCCTGATACAAGAACCCTATTTATACAAAGGGGGTGTATCGGGCCTCGGTGGTACTGGAGGTAAGCTGATTTATGCCAGAAATCTAAAAAACTCCAGAACATGCATTTATGTTAGAAATGGAATACCTTTCATACCAATGATGGATTTTGGTTCCAGGGACCTGGTGACCATCAGGATACAGCAATGTGAGGAAGGTATCAAGAGGGAAATTGTTTTGGCCTCAGCATACCTTCCTTACGAAGACAGCTCTCCTCCTCCTTTGGAAGTGAGGAGACTGACGGAAGCCTGCCATCGGCAAGGTGACGAACTGTTGGTGGGATGTGATGCCAATGCCCACAATCTATCGTGGGGCAGCAAGGACACCAACAGTAGAGGTGAGTACCTTCTTGAATTTCTCCTATCTAACAACTCGGAGATCCTGAATAGGGGTGATGAACCTACATTCAGGAATAGTAGAAGGGAAGAAGTAATTGACATAACTTTTGGTTCCATGATGATGGGAAGTTATGTCAAACAGTGGCATGTGGCCCTGGAGCCATCCTCGTCAGATCACATGTATATTAAATTCAAGGTTGAAATGGGAACCAGACAGACCATGACCTATAGGAATCGCAGGAAAACGGACTGGGAGACATATAGGAGAGACCTTGACTTCAGCCTATCAGAAACTAAAACTTCGATAAGGAATCCAGCAGAGTTTGAGGAAGTAGCAGAGGCCGTAACCTCTGCTATAGTGACCTCATACCAGGACAACTACTCAATCACCTTGATATGCACAAATAGAAGTGTGCCTTGATGGAATAATAACCTGGAAATGCAAAGGAAACAGGTACGAAGACTGTTTAACCTTTCAAGGCGCAAAGGACAATGGGCAAAATATCGTGAGGCCCTTGTCAATTACAACCTTGCCATCAGACGGGCAAAGGAGGCATCCTGGAAGGTATTCTGTGAGGAAGTGGAGGGCAGGGCTGCTCAAGCGAGACTTTATAAAATCCTCACTAGGGTACCAACTAATCCAGGAGGAACATTGAGGAAGGAGGATGGGGAGTATACAAAGACAGCACATGAAACGCTGGAACTGCTCCTCAAGACTCACTTTCCTCAATATACTCTGGGGGATAACTCAGACCAGAATGTGATTCCTGAGAGACAACGGTTCTCAGGTATTCGCAAAGAGGACTGGGATCTGGCCAAGGAGTGTGTCGATTTCAGTAAGGTCCGATGGGCGGTGGGAACATTTCAACCGTTCAAGTCACCTTGGCCCCGATGGAATCTATCCAGCTCTCCTACAACAAGTGGGAGAAAATCTTATTAGATTCCTATGCAGGTTATTCAGGGTTAGCCTAGCAGAAGGAATCATTCCCAATGCCTGGAGGGCAGTGAAGGTCTTCATTCCAAAGCCAGGGAGAATTGATCATATCAAGGCCAAGGATATGAGACCAATCAGCTTGTCCTCCTTCAATCTTAAGACATTGGAAAAGCTGGTTAATGTGCATGTTGAAGAAAGGAGGTTAAGTAGGGCTCCTCTACATTCAAACCAACATGCATATCAACCAGGTAAATCATGTGAGACAGCTCTCCACCAACTTGTTGGGAAGGTGAAGAAAGCACTACACTTTCAGGAGATAGCCCTCTGTATCTTCCTGGATATTGAAGGGGCTTTTAGCAACACGACCTTCGATTCCATGGTTAGGGCAGCAGAGGTGCATGACCTAGGGACCACTATATGTAGGTGGACTAGGGCCATGCTCAGTGGAAGAAAGGTAGAGGCTACCATGATGAATGAAAAAATTGTAATCAACACCACTAGGGGTTGCCCGCAAGGAGTTCTTTCCCCTTTATTGTGGAATCTAGTGGTGAATGATCTCATTGGAGAATTAAACTCTAGGCAGTACTTTTGCCAAGGATACACAGACGATCTTGTCATAGTAATACTTGGCAAATTTGCTGACACAGTGAAGAATATGGCACAAGGTGCCTTGGACATTGTGCAAGACTGGTGCAGATAACAGGATCTGGGGGTTAGTCCTAAGAAGACTGTTGTTGTACTATTCACAAGGAAACATATCCAACACTCAAGTTGGAATCTAAAGCTTTTCTATGAAGCACTACCTGTGAAGGGGACAGTGAAATATCTAGGGGTTACCCTAGATGAGAAACTGACATGGACCTCTCACATTAGGAATATTTGCTCCAAGGCAAAAGGTACTTTAGTAAGAACCAGGAGAGCTTGTGGCAAAAATTGGGGCCTGAGCCCCAAGGGTATGCACTGGATATACACCACAGTGATTAGACCCAGGATCACCTATGGGGCGGTCGTGTGGTGGAAGAAGGTAGAACAGCAGGTTGCTGCTATGGAGCTTGGTAAGGTGCAGAGACTAGCCTGCTTAGCCGTAACAGGCGGAATTAGCAGCACACCAACTGCTGGGATGGAAACCATGCTGGATATGCCCCCATTACACCTTTGGGTCAAGATAGAGGCGGCAGCTGGTGCCTACAGACTCAAATCTGTCAACAACTGGAACTCTTTGGGATATCCAGAATCACACACTAAAATAGTGAGTGAGGTAAATATAGGAAAGGTTGGGGAAATGCCAACCGACTATATTATAACCCCATACTGCTTCAACAAGCCTTTCAGTATAACAATTGGAAGTAGTGAGCAGTAGGAGAAAATAGTTCGACACCGTACGGGGGATATTGTCTGGTTCACTGACGGGTCGAAATCAGACCAAGGCGTTGGGGCCAGGGTATACGGGGTGCAGCCAAGACTGGAGGGCGTCATCTCTCTAGGGAAACTGGCCTCAGTATTCCAGGCCGAAATCACTGCCATCAGGGCATGTGTGGAGGAGAATTTGCGTAGGTGCTACAAAGATCGTAGCATCTATATCTATTCAGACAGCCAAGCAGCCCTGAGATCACTGGCAGCTCCTACAACAAGGTCTAAAATGTTTGCAGAATGTCACAGGGTTCTGGTGCAGCTAGGGGAAAGCAATAGAGTAAACCTATTGTGGGTCCCTGGCCACTCGGGGATCAGTGGCAACGAACATGCCGACAGATTAGCCAGGATGGGGGCAGAGGCTCCATTTATTGGACCGGAACCTGTCCTGACAATCACCAAGGCAATGATTAAATTGGAGCTATGTAACTGGCTCAGAAGACAGCACGTAGAATATTGGACCAAAGTCCATCAACAAAAACATGGCAAGGTAATGATGCCAAAGCCTTGTTTTAAAAGAAGCTCTGCAATCCTGGGTCTGTACAGAAGAGAGATTAGACTCATGGTTGGATTGCTGACAGGCCATGGGAATTTCAAAAAACACCTACATACAATGGGAATAACAGAAGAGGACCCTAAATGTAGGCTCTGTGATGGCGGTGATGAAACTGCATCACATCTGATCTTCGAATGCATTGCATTGGAGAGTAAAAGGCACAGAACATTTGGGACAACCAGACCCGAAGAAATTGTGTCTAATAAAGAACTGGTAAAGGGACTCCTTGCACTGTTCAAGGGCATTGGTTGGCTTTACTAGACATACAGGGAGCGATACCGTACAATAAACTTAGTTTCGGTGCAGGCAGTGGCGGGTTAGACCAAGACTGTTTTGGCTTCCCTGAAAGAATCAAATCAAATCAAGATGTAGAAACTTCTGCAATTGTTAATTACAAGGAAAGAAATTTTTGCCAATGGGCGGGATTGAACCGGCGACCTTCAGCACCGCAGTCGGTGACAATATCCCCTGCGCCACGCTGGCAGTTGGTGTATGTGGTGTCTCGCGGCAATATACCATTATATGATGCAGAAAAAACCTACTATGCTTCATTCATTATGTTCCCTACTATTTTGTGAGCAAAAATTCTTCACTGCAATATCTTTAAGCTCAAATTTTGGTTTCATTTATACAGAGAAGAAGAAGCAAATCACAGGGCTTTTTACAGTTAGCACAAATACTCCGTACCACAGACTCTCATTACTTAACAGCTATGAACGTTTGGAGGCACAAATTATTTAATAAGCATAGCAGGTACTGTAAGACTTGTTAATCATGTACCCATTCTACAGTAAAAAGGCATGTGCCTACTTCTACATAGTAGTGCAATATTAAAATATGTCCGTTGTTCCCTTTGAACTATCAGTTGTATTGTGTTCTGTGTTTGAAGCTGTCACTTGCTATAATATCCAAATGAAACATTATTATTGTTAATCTATACCTTTGTTTACAGGTACCCACAACCAGAGAGGAGTAGGAGCAAATTGCTAATGATTTTGACGTAAAATTGAACACTTACAACACAATAGGAGCACTGGATGGAAAGCACATCCGTATCAACTGTCCACATGCTAGTGGCTCCCCCTTTTTTTTAAAACTACAAATCATTCAATAGCATAATTTTGTTGGCTTTTGTAGATGCAAATTACAAATTCTTATAAATGGATGTAGGAACAAATGGTCGTGTTAGTGATGCAAGAGTCTTTGCAAAGAGCAAGCCCCGAGAATATCTACTTGACAGAACCATTCTCAACATTCCTGAAGGCAGAAAAATAGGCAACACTAATATAACAACTACAATGGTTGTGCTGGCTGATTATGTCTTTCCGCTCACTCACAGCATTATGACGCAATATCCCTTGAAGGGAATTACTGAAGAGCAGAAGATTTTCGATTACAGACTATCAAGAGGAAGAAGACTAGCAAAAAGTGCCTTCGGCTTTCTTGCTAGTCGTTTATTGCCATAAATCTCTCTCCAGAGAATGTGACAGTGATAATACTAGCAGCATGCTCATTGCACAATCTATTGACTGAGAGGAGGAAACACATGACAGGAAACTTTTTGTACAGTAGTAGGAAACGGCACATATCTTGAGTCACAAAGCACTGAGGACCTACAAGAAATCCTACATATAGGTTGCCAAGCTGCTCCAGGATGTGCAGTAGATGGGAGAGCAATTAGTGACGAGTTGAAGTCATTTTATAACGGTGCAGGGAAAGTTCCCTGGGAAGACAACCACATTTCATAACAAAGTGTAGTCCTAAACAAGTTGAGATACCTCAAAAACGTAGTTGAGGAAGGGTGTCCCTCTGTCACTTGCTACTGCTCTCTAAGTTTCATCAACTTTCGTTGGCTGTAGACGACAGGTCCAGAAATTTCAAGAGCGAAAACCAGAAAACATGCGGCTGGAATAACGACTGAACACTAGCTCCACTTTTACTACTTCTAAGAATCTGCAAAAAAACAAAATTTGTATGTTGTTTTATGTTTTTGTGAATTTTATTTACATACATAGTGAAATAAATATTTCTATAATTACTTTAGATATTTCATTGGAGTAATTTTTAGTACATATTACATCCATACAAAGAGAAATAAAAATTTGTGTCGTTACTTACTTTTGATTTTTCATTGGCGTAACTTATACACAACCCATTCATCTTTTGTTTAATATCCAGTGAAGTGCAGCTGGGATTCCCTCTATGTCCAGTGAAGATTATTGAGAGGGCAGTGAACGAGAGTTATCCGAAAACCTTCACATTCTCGCGATTGTTGCAAATGTGGTACAAGTCATGCGTGAGGAGGACATGTATATGGATATTCAAGACTCAGTATCAACACGGGAAAGGCAAGCAGAAGCAAAAATGGTGATGCCAGAAAAGCGAACAACCTCAGAGACTGCAAACTCCTCAGGTAAGACATTTTCTAATACAGTGAATAATATTGTCAGGTCACATTTTCAGGATGCTAAAAACTCTTCGGAGATGCATCCCGAGCCAGGGAGACGAACAATTAATGAAGATATTGGGGGAAAATGACAAGGGAAAGTTTCAGGGACGAAACTAGAAGATATAAACATCGGAAACAATGAACTATCCAGCAGCTAATGATAAATGGGAGGAAACCAACAGAGTGCTCATGGAGAAGTCTACAACAACACTTGGTCTCACTACCAATCAACAAACTGTAGTCAATGCGTCTGCTACATCTTATCTTCTACAAACGTACAGATAGGGAGCCATAAGTTGTTTATATGGAAAGTAAAGAGAAGAACTTAGGTCGTTTGCATCCTATGGCTCGAGGGAAATTACTACATATTTCACTAACAGAAATGAGGAATGATATACTAAATATTTCTTCTGTGGGAAAAAAACAAGGTAAATGTTGAACTGAAAAATCTGGACAAGGCTAACTTTCTAGTAAACAATGAAGTATTGCAAGGTAAAAATACAAAAGCTTACATTCGTTCTTTTCTTGTACACAAAATGGGTGTAATCAGAAACATAGACATAGATCTTGAAGAAGCAGAGATTTTGGAGGTAATTCAATTCCTGTTTCCTGTTATAGATGTTTGGAGATTTATGAAGAGATATGGCAAGGAACAAATTGTCAAACTACAGATGTGGTTATTAACATTTGACTCTCAAACTTTACTTGAAGCTGTGCCTATCCATGGTACCAGATGCTCTGTAGATCCTTACGTGCCAAGTGTCAGACAGTGCTTTAATTGTCTACGTTATGAACACATAAGCAAACAATGTCAGTCCCAGAAGAGATGTGATATATGTAGTGGGCCTCATCCTGTTGAATCACGGGCCTCCCCAATTATTACTTGTTCTCATTGTGGGGACAACACTTATTCACAGATCGATCTTGCCCTGAATATCATATCAGGTGGTGAGCACAACAGTTGCCGACATTCCACCAAATTGACATCGGGGAAGCTTTGTCCATAGCGCATAAGCCAACTTATGCATCTCTCACAGGGACATAAAAAAACAAAATGCTGGCGCCTATCAGAGATGCTTCAATATATCTGAATGTTCCGGACTCTCAAAATTCACAACGTCACGACCGTCTGTCGTCTTCCATATATTTTTATAAAATTGTAATTGATGTGATGTCACTAGATTAGCATTTTGTTAAAACTAGAACCCCTCTTTTCAAGGCATGAGGAACAGCATTTTATTTAATGTTTTAAAATAATTGATTCTGAAATTTTAGTTGATATGGCTAGGCTTTTGTTATTTTAATAATTTATTATTGTCCCTGTGAGAATGTGTACTTGTTTTACTTTTAAGTGGATGTGTGAGGATCTAATGGCTGTCAGAATAGGGTCTGTCTTGCGGCAGTACGCACTTGGTTGTTCAGACGTTTAGCTGTCGGAAGTTTACGTCACGTGACCAGTCAGTTTGTTTCAAGATGTCTTCCTATTTCATTCTGCTCTTTTCTGCCACACTGAGCGCTCCGTTTTAACTTCGTTACTGCTTATTTATTTCGTTGTTGGTGTTTTCTATTATTTCGTTATTGGTGTCTTTTGGTGAACATGAGTGATTCGCACAAAACGTTCCAAAAGTGTGAGGAATGCAGTTCCGAGTTCAATATGCGTTAAAACCACTACTCTCACTATAAAGTTCATTTATCTGAGAACATTCGTGTGTGAAAAAATGGAAAAAGAAGTCTCCATGATGTGGAATTGCATTATCAAGACCCAGTTCCTTAAAACGCCATAAAATAAAATGTGAACCCACTATGCTCCATTCGAGTAACGTCCTACCCTGTAATTCTGTGACATCTATTTACTTGACATGAAACTGTACTGGACAACGAAATACTGCCATTATTGTAGATAGATTTGGTATAGTATTTGAATGAACAAAAAACTGATAAATAAAGTAATTTAATGTGTCATGTTTTTACTGCAGTGCATTGAGAACCAAATACGAAAAATTGGATGATTATGTCATGGAACGGAATTTCTGTGTAAAAACGAAGTAGTCTGAGATTTTCAGTGTTTAACTGTAACGTTTGTAATGTCAAAATACTTAACGTGCACACAAACATGCACAGCAAAATTATTTACGGACGTCTGTAATTTACGAGGATAACTACAGATTATTTATTATCAAGCCTACAATACGTAAGTATTAAGATATCCTGTATAGCGGTTTTCCGACATGACATCATTAGTCTAAGTTGACGGATGGTATCCCAGTCTTCAGTTATGCTCGATTGTGTATTCAGAAGATAAGTTGCTATACTTCATGAAGATCAATAACTACATGTACGAATTTACCTATTTTAGGCATATCTAAAAAAGGTTAATCGAGTATTTCTTAATCATTTAAGGATATTGCCTGTTTTGGCCAAATGTGACAGTGCACAGTTTACACCTGAAATCGTGAATGTATTGCTACTCATCCATAGTGAAGGTTATGTTGAACAGTGACAGCTATTTCGAGTTGGCGAAGCCAACAAATATGCATGCAAATTAAGTTGTGGTGGTAAGCTGATCTGCAGTGTAGGACAGTGTCAACGTTTTCGCCACATTTATTTTGAAATGTTAATCACATTTCATTATAAGAATTAAAAGTTCCAGATAATCACAGGGAAAAAGAAAACAAACACGTTACCGTTGAATATTTTTGGCATCCTCTGCACATGTAATATAAACTAAGAAAATTGCACAGCTAACGTTATACTGAATTCTTCAATAGTTTCAACAACAAATTCCGCTAGGAGCAGGACTGCAGCCGAATATCCTAACCACCTTGACTGCAGCCTTGTGTTTACATATACAACAGTCACGTGACGTAAATTTCCGGCAGCTAAACGTCCGAACAGCCATGTGCGTACTGCCGCGAGACAGACCCTGTCAGAATATGGGTGGTAATAGCTTGCTTTGCAAGGTTCTCTATGGCTCAGAGTCGATAGTTAGTCGTTACCAACCCCTACTGCTGATGCGACCAAAGAGGTTTCTACACCCTTTGGTTACAAGCTAGTCGATGAGCCTTCTCCAGGACGAGTCTCACGATATTCTCTCCCCACCACCGCTGTTATCATGAATTTCCCAGTTTCCGGTAGCTTTCCCATGCCTCCTGGCCACTAGGTCTTCACTTTGTACAAGGATTGTGGTGAGGTAAGGTTGGTTCTTCTTTGGTACCTGTGGAGATGGTAGAGATTTGTTGCCTAGCATGTTTAACTTAGACTCCTGAACTTAGCTTTATTTTTTGGAATATTCCTTCCAATCGAGTCAGAAATGTGTTCTAGTTTTTCAATCCTGTGATTTCGAACAGATAAACGCGGTGTATGTGGTACTAGTTGCAGTTTGATAACAGCCTGGTATTTTCAAACCTTTTGTGATTATGTGGCAGTGTACGAACTCTGTGCAAATTCTTTCTAGTTTTGCAGGGCCCATTTTCTAAAAGACGATATGTTCATTTTTGTACAGTGCATGTAAAATTTTTCTTATCGTTTCCTTCCGTGAGTGATATGTGTTCCATGTGGTCGGTTCTTAGAACAAAGCCTTCAGTGTCCACTATTGTTTGTTCCATGCCCATCAGGCAAGTAACTATCTGTGTATCCTTCTGATTTCCACTGACATTTTACGATCTTCTCTCCCCGCCTATTTTGGCCCACTTTAGGTTATGGTAGTAACACTAAAAGTGGCCCTTGCGATCGTTTTTTGACAGCTCGAAATTTAAATGAAAATAACGGCTACACCATACATCTGACACGAAAATTGAATGAACCTAATTTGGAGAGGAGAAAATTCTCTACAACTTTGATCTGTTATGTTTTTTTCATATGTCGAATCGTTTCAGAGATATTTGCAAAAATAACGACGATTTTGAAATGTCTGTCTGTCTGTCTGTCAGTCTGTCCCTAACGTGTTCCCTGTTTTAAGACGAACCGTTCAACCGATCAGCACCAAATTTTGCACACATAATTGTAGGCCGCCAGAGATCAGAACCTCCATTTTTCAAATTTTTCGCACAACAAATGCGGTAGTAATACCAAATAAGCCGTTTGTAATATAATTGTAATTGCAAACGAACCGTTCATCTGACACGAAATATGAATAACCTAATTGGTAGAGAACCTAACTGGTAGAGGGGAAAATTCTCTACAACTTCGCTCTATTACGTTTTTTCATATCTTGCATAGTTGCAGATATATTTGCAAAAATAACGGCGATTTGACTTTGTCTGTCTGGCTGTAACGTGTTCCCACTTTTTAGGTCGAACCGTTCAACCGATCGGCACCAAATTTTGCAGACATAACGTCGTTCTTCTTACGATGAATGATAATCTAGTGTCTACAAATGCCATATTAACATCAGTTAACAACGGCCATCAATACTATGAGATTAAAGAACGCAATTCTTAACTGTTAGCTGTAGCGTAGTGGGCAATGTGTTGGACTGTGACACTGAAGGTTAGTGGTTCGGAACCTGCCACTACACAAAAATTTGTTTTCCCTACAAGGGTTTCAGACACTCTTATTAATTAATTTTTTACTATTAAGATTATTATTTTGGTCCAAAATGTTTGCAAAAACTTTTAAAAAAAGGTAAAGCAGTCAACAATCCGAAGATTGGTTTGAACACCACAGTGCTTTACTAGGCATGGTCCTGTTTGGAGGTGGTATGCCGTTGCCTTCCTCCGACCTTTGAACTGACTTACCCAGCCAGCTACAGGGGGACCTACAGTTTAACGTGGGTTCCGAACCATGGTGCTACTCGGTATTTTTCACATGAGCAATACTGCCAGAGGTGAAAGAAGTGGAAAGTGACAGATAAAAATCCTAGGACCTGGTGGGGATCGAACCCGCGACCTTAGGACTTGTAGTCTGGCACTCTACCACTGTGCAACCGAGGCGCTGCAAAAACTTATAAAACTATAAATCTAAAGTGGGCCGTAAAACAAGTCAGTGCGATTTTTTAATTTTGCTGTTTCTTCTCCGAACTTGTAGGATGCACTCAGTCTTTGTCAGTAATTCCTCTGAGCCTTGTACAACCTCCTTCAATAGCTTGTTTATGAAATTCTAAACATTTCTATGGGTTGCATGCCATAGTTTTTATTTTTATTTTTGCTTCTTAGAGGCTGTCAGGACCAGATCTTTACCTTACGGCAGGTAATGTAAAAGTGCTATGAGTGAACAGGGAATTGTATCTATGTTTCATAGATCTAGAAAAGGCTTATGACCGTGTTCCTAGAAGGAAGCTACTGTCAGTTCTACAAGATTATGGTATAGGAGGCAAACTTCTGCAGGCAATTAAAGGGCTTTACGTAGACTGTCAGGCAGCAGTTAGAGTAAATGGCAAATTAATCTCATGGTTCAGGGTAGTCTCAAGGGTAAGAAAAGGTTGTAACTTGTCACCACTGTTGTTCATACTATTCATGGATCATATGTTGAAAACAGCAGACTGGCAGGGCAGGATTAAAATAGGTCAAAACAAAATAAGCAGTCTTGTATATGCGGATGAATTAATTGTAATGGTGGATTCGATTGAAAGGTTGCAAACTAATATTTCAGAACTCGATCAGAGGTGCAAGAATTATGATATGAAGATCAGCATCTCCAAAACAAAAGTAATGTCCGTGGGAAAGAGATTTAAACAGATTGAGTGCCAAATAGGAGGAACAAAGTTAGAACAGGTAGACAGTTTCAAGTACCTGGGATGTATTTTCTCACAGGATGGCAACATAGTGAAAGAACTGGAATCGAGGTACAGCAAAGCTAATGCAGTCAGTGCTCAGCTAAGATCTCCTCTCTTCTGCAAGAAGGAAGTAAGTACCAAGACTAAGTTAGCGGTGCACCCTTCTATCTTTTAACCAACTTTTGTATGGGAGTGAAAGTTGGGTGAATACAGGTTACCTTGTTCATAAGGTAGAGGTTACAGATATGAAAGTAGCAAGAATGATTGCAGGTACTAATAGATGGGGACAATGGCAGGAGGTTGTCAATAACGGGGAAATCAAAGAAAAACTGGGAATGAACACCATAGATGAAGCAGATAGAGCGAACAGACTGAGATGGTGGGGTCATGTTAAACGCATGGGAGAATCAAGGTTATGTAAGAGAATCATGAGCTCGGCAGGGAAAGGTAAGAGGAGTCAAGGTAGACCAAGAAGAAGTACTTAGATTCGGTGCAGAATGATTTAGAAGTAAAAGGCAAAACATCAGACAAGGCATCAATGTTAGCATTGAATAGGGGATCATGGAGGAATTTTATGAGAGGTACTATGCTCCAGACGGAACGCTGAAAGGCATAATTAGTTTCTAATGATGATGATGATGATGATGATGTAATTATTTCACTTTTCCGGGTTTTGAGACTAGACTTTTTCAATCCCTGTGAATGCTCCCAATCGTATGTTGCTGCATTTCAGTAGCTTCCTTGTGAAATTCTACGCAGTTCTCAGGGTTGCAAGCCGTAGTTAAATTTCTTTATTTTTCGGAAATTGAATTTATACTTCTTTATCGGTTTTCGGAACCATGCGGGTCCGAACTCCGACTCCAGAGGTTTGCAGCTAGTCACCCGAATTCACGCCACTTATAAAACCAGTGCCTAGATAGTTTACTCTCTGATTCCAATTTAAGAGTCCGCCATGATTTGTACAATGAATCCGATTTTTAACCATTACACCTTCAGTGGAGTGCGATCATGTAACGTAGCTGTGTGTCGCCGTCTAATCTAGATGCTACTTAACTTTGCTATACTCACACACCATCTCAAATCAGGCACGAGAGACTAGAGCCATCTTCGCAGTTTTATTGTATATTGTGTTGTGTGGTACCTCCGGGTTTGCTGATTTCGCCTACGATAGCGGTGCCTGCTTCTGCTTCACTTCAGCACGCTGATTTTTGTGAGTTTCACTGTTGCATTGCGTGTGTGTGAGCGAGTGAGTGTTGTTTGTAAATCCTCCCCTCCAGTAGAGTTAAGTTCTGTGTAATTTATGTTAATTTCTATGCTGGGCATTGTCAATATTAAACTATGCATATGAGATTCATTTTTATTGAATTAACAAAATTGGTTCCCCATTTCGCTTGCATTCGACCTGAATAAACAAGTTCAGTACAATTTTGAATTGCCTATAAATTGTACTTTTCGAGTACCTTCCCCCTTTTTATTTAATATTGTTTTTCACCACTGCTGAGAACAAGCTCGGTCGCAATTTTTTATGTTTAAGTTCCGTTGCTCCATAAATGTTTACTTAGCCACCTTTATGAAATAACTTTAATTGTGATGGTTTGTTTATTAACGTCTGTGTGTAATTTCGTCTGAGCTGCTATGTATATTGGCCACTGTATGGCAAACTTCCTGTTATTAGGGTAATTTGAACAAAGTCAGTTCTCCGTTTGGGACAGGGAACAATGTTTTTCAGCTGGTAGCTCACACGGATCTTTTGTTAATTTTATTGCTAAAATTAAGCTTTTTTATAACAGTAAGCTCTTATCTGGGTACCTCCTACCAGAATTAAGCTTTTATTTCGTACAATTACCTACTTTTAATATGAAACAAAATAGTGTCATGAATGATTCAGATATCTGACAACTCATATCTGGCATGTTTCAATAACTTTCTACCTAATTTATAATGGCTTTAAAAGTACTGCGGTAGAATGGTAGATCAGTAAATTCAAAAAGAGCAGGTTTACAACGAGAATTGCTCATTAGTCAACTGGATATCATATTGCTAAGTGAAAGTTGGTTCAAGTTTTGGCAGAATGTACGATTTCGAAATTATTTTATACTGAGAGAAGATCGCCCATACGGGTGGGGCGGTGTAACTATCCTAGTTAAAAATTCATTGTTATATAAACCACTCATGCTTCACATAAGCAATGTCAACATTGAACCAGTTGCTTTGCTGATACAAACAGTTTGCAAAATTTTTACAGTTGTCTCGATATATATTGCTTCCCACAACATGTTTGGAGACATTTAATAAAACAGATTCGATCTCCTTTTTTAATAGGTGAGATTTCAATGCCCATTGTGTTTCAGGGGGAGGAGACATGACAGATCAAAATGGCAGAACTTTGATGAATGTCATTGATGATCATAACCTAGTGATTCTCAATGATGGCTCTCCTACTATGGTATCTTCACTGTTTCGCAGACCTTCAGCAGTTGATGTAACAATTAGCACCCCCTGTTTTAACGAAATAACAAATTGCCATGTTAAAACAGATTCAATGGAATCTGACCATCTCCCCAAGAATTCTGTATTAATATCAATGTTGAAACTACACATATACGAAATACTAATGGTATACGGAAAATCAAGGAAGCAAATTGGGACTCATATAAGAGATCAGTTCGAAGGACAATAGCAAACATTATAGGGGACTTAAGGGCTGAAGATGCATATCACGTTTCCATCAACGCTGTGAGCGTCGCTGCACAAGTCAGCAAACCTAAGAAAAAAGAGTTAACTATCTTCAAGCAATGCTCTCCTCCATGTTGGACTCTGGAATGTTCTCGAGAAGTTGCCAAGTGTAGATCAAAGATACCGTCAGAACCCTACCTTGGATAACTTCTAAGAAGTGCCAAAAGTGAGTGTGCAAACTAAAAATTCTTGAAAAAAGTTAAACTGGATAGTTGGGAAAAATTCTGCTCTTCTCTTAGTAATGAAACTAGTATGGCAAATATCTGTTTCAAAACGAGGACATTTAGAACTAAGTGATTATCATCACCGCCTCCTGCTACTAATTCCTGGCTAGAGGAATTTATTGAAAGGCTTGCTCGTCCTACAGTTCCAGTCTCAAACTATTCGTTTCCGGTTGTAGAAGACCAATAATAAGTGCTACTTAATCCATTCTCCAAAGAAGAACTTAATGAGGCTGTGAAGACATCATGTAATAGCTGTCCGGGCATCGATTTTATCCATTACTCTATGCTTATCAATTTACCTACAGTAGAGAAAGAGCTGTTGTTACATATTTTCAATCAGTATCGGCTGCAGAAGGATCTCGTAGGAATTCTGAAACGTGGAAAGGACCCAAATGTGGACTCTAACTACAGACCGATTGCATTGTCATCGTGTATGGTAAAAACGCTGGAACATATGGTGAAATGGAGACTTGAATGGTGGCTTGAAAGTAGTAATTTGATGCCTCAGAGTCAATACGGCTTCAGGAAAGGCAAAGGGACCTGGGATAATCTGTTTACTCTAGCTATGGATATCGCTTCTGGCTTTCAAAAGAAACAAACAGTTGTTGGAGCCTTTCTTGATGTAAAGGGAGCATATGATCATGTCCAAATATCGATTCTGTTGGACAAACTGGCATGTATTGGAATCCCAGCACAAATGATTTTTGGTATCATTTCCCTGGTTGCACAAAGAACAATTTCCATACGATTCAAAAATAACATGTTTGGACCTTTCCATGTCTCCCAGGGCTTGCCACAGGGTGCAGTTTTGAGTCCTCTCCCGTATACTCTGTATATGTATGACTTAGAATGCATTGTCTCCCCTCCCACGAAAATACTGCAGTATGCAGATGATGTATGTGTGTACTACACTGCTGCATCGTGTTCTCAAGCCAAAATTGAATTAATCTCTACCATAACCACCCCCATGAACCACAAACATTGCCGAGGTGGGGTGGCTTGCGTGCCGTAACATAGGTGCAATCACAGTTGAGGGGTATCTGTGGAGAGGCCAGTCCAAAGTGTGGTGCCTGAAGAGGGACAGCAGCCTTTTCAGTAGTTGCAGGGGCAACAGTCTGGATGATTGACTGAGCTGGCCTTGTAACATCAGCTAACATGGCTTTGCCATGCAGTTATTACGAACGGCTGAAAGCAAGGGGAAACTACAGTCGTTACTTCTCCCGAGGACATGCAGCTCTACTGTATGACTAAAAACATTGCGGTTTGCCGATGACATAGTAATTCTGTCAGAGACCGCAAAAGATCTGGAAGAGCAGTTGAATGGGATGGACAGTGTCTTGAAAGGAAGATTTAATATGAACATTAACAAGAGTAAAACGAAGGTAATAAAATGCAATGTCAGAAAATCAGACGATTCTGAAGGAATTAGATTAGGTAATGAGACAATAAAAGTAGTAGATGAATTTTGTTATTTGGGTAGCAAGATAACTTCTAATGGCCAAAGTAAAGAAGATATAAAATGCAGAATGGCTATGGGAAGAAATGCGTTTCTAAAGAAGCGAAACTTGTTAACATCCAATACTAATTTAAATGTTAGGAAGTCCTTTCTGAAAGCATTTGTCTGGAGTGTAGCATTGTATAGG
Source organism: Locusta migratoria (assembly GCA_026315105.1). NCBI lineage: Eukaryota > Metazoa > Arthropoda > Insecta > Orthoptera > Acrididae > Locusta > Locusta migratoria. Next base: position 127,022,204 of record CM048748.1, on the reverse strand, counting down.
AGTGAAACGTGGACAATAAGGGGTTCAGATAAAAAAGATGATAGAAGCTTTTGAAATGTGGTGCTACAGAAGAATGATGAAAATTAGATGGGTAGATCATGTAACTAATGAGGAGGTGCTTAACCCTATTGAGGAAAAAGGAGTTTCTGGCATATCCTGACTAAGAGAACGAATAGATTGGTTGGACACATTCTGAGACATCAAGGAATTGTCAACTTATCATTAGAAGGAAGCGTTTGGGGTAAAAATCGTAGAGGGAGACCGAGGGACCAATATAGTAAGCAGTTTCAAAAGGATGTAGGTTGCCGAACGTATTCTCAGATGAAGGGACTTGCACAGGACAGTGTAGCGTGGAGAGCTGCATCAAACCAGTTTGCGGACTGAAGACCACAACAACAACAACAACAACTGACATTGAAAAGTGGTTATCGACTAATGGGCTGGAGTTTTCATTTGAAAAATCAGTAATCGTTCCCTTCAACAAGGCAACATCAAATAATAATGAATATCAGATTACTTGAGGATGATATACTTTTAAAATAAAATCTAATGCCCGATTTCTGGGTATGATTTTCGACCCTAGACTAAGTTGGCTCCTATCATCCAGTCCATTATCAAGAAGTGTGAAAAAGGTTTAAACATAATTCATTCACTAACCTGAGTGTTGTGGGAGTGCATCAAAGTTGTCTGATCAGTGTGTATCGAGGAGTGATTCGAGCTCGGTTAGATTATGGCTGTATACTGTACCACAATGGGCCTAAGATTTACCTCTCTAAACTAGATACTCTTCAGTACAGAGGCATCCAAACTTGTTTTGGAGCTATGTGATCGACGCCCACAAATGCACTTTTACTGGAAGCAGTAGAGATGTCTCTTAAAATAAGGCGCCAAATGTTATCAGACAAATTTTACGTTCAATGTATGACATGCATGGATCGTTCTGTTTACCAAACGAGAGACTGTATATACCGACTATGGATCGCTAACTCCATAAGGGAAAATCCTCTAGCTATTTGCTCCAAAGCGAATATCAACCACATCTTGTTTAAGTGTTCAAAATATGATTGTGAACGAGTGATTTTCTTGAAGTCATTACTGAATATGGGGTACAACTACCTCAGACAGCTCCATCTCTCTTATGCAACAAAGACGCACAGTTTTATAAATCAATTGTTAAGTTCCTGAGTAATATTGGTCTTGCCGGCCGCGGTGGCCAAGGAGACTGAGGCGCTTCACTCACGGTCTGCACGGCCACTACGTTCGGGGGTTCGAATCCCCCTTCGGGCATGGATATTTGTGCTGTCTTTAGTGTAAGGTAGTTCATAAGTAGTTTGTAAGTTTAGGGACTGATGACCCCGTAGTTAAGTCTCATAAGCTATACAAACATTTGAACTTTTTTTGCACACTTCCTTTTATTTTTTAAAAATCTTTTATTTAAACACATTCTATGAATTGCTTATTAATGTAAGGCAAGTACGATTTGCAGTGTTCTACATTATTTATATTTCCGTGTGATTAGAAAATAAAGGATGCAAATATTTCGCTGTTTATTTCCCAATAAATTATAATTTTACTGTGTGCACTTCGGCAGGAACCAGTAGGACAGCTTCATGAACAGCAAAAATATTGATATTCTTCCTTATAACGTATATTTGGGTGTCTCCTTCTGAAATGCTACCAGAGTGCGCCCTAGATACTATTGTAGAGATACAGCTGGCAATCTTCACTAAGTCATGCTAGTATATATTTTTTATTTATGTGCTTACTGAAATATAATCATACTGTTCACACTACTAAGGTTGCACGTGAACTTGATGATACAAGAAGTTCAAACACGTGCATATAACGTGTTCCATTTATTGTATTCCCAGTAAGTAAATGTTGATGGGCTTCAGACATATTTTGAGTGTAACGAGATGCTCCATTTGCACTATGCAAGATACCAGATGTACAGGATTTTTTTTTGTCCAAAATATGTAATAATTTTGTTGTATTTCATAATTTTAAATGTCTTTTTTGTGTGCATGAAGCCCCATATGTGATGGCGTATGCTATGATATGTTCCCACTGACCCCACTTGCACAGAATGAATTGGATTTATGTACAAAACAGTTGAAACAAACGTTAGCCGTCCCTCACTGCTCTTGTTGTCTGCTGCTTCAAACAACACGGTTGCAGGTGCCTCTGGTGCTGGCCAAGTTCTGCCAACTGCCAACCGGAGGCAAATCTATGACAAAGACGCTTAGTGAAGGCTCCCATTCACTCCCCTTGTCCGGTGTGTATGTTAAATTTGCCTACCTGAACGGCTACACTCTTTGGAGAGGTTCCCTGTACACTTCAGGTAGCTAGAGAGTAGAAATCACAAGGGCGGCCAGGAGTCGTTGTCTGGTCTCTGTCGGGGTAAGTTTGCTTTTTGGTGTTGGCTCTGTTCTGAACACGTGGCTAAACTTTGTTTGGATTCGATTGTAAACTGAAAATGCTCATTCTCGTCTCTAGGTCTCATTTAACATCACCGCAATGTGTAGAGGTGAGATTTTATTTAATTTTGTTCTGTATTTGCTAATTTCGTGATGATTTTTGCTGAAGTTTGATTTCGCGGCCTCACTGCTGCTCGTTAACAGAATCCTTGCACTCCATGCCTGTAGAGTCCTTCCTACGTTTAAATGTTTTCCATGTTTATTTGGTCGGTAAATTTGATGTTTTTCGGGAACTTTCCGATACTTCCAGTGTCTGCCCTTTGTCCATATAACACGTGGACAGTATGAGACTAGCCCCTCAGCTTACTCCATCATCCTAAGCGCATGAGTTGTTAACTACAACCTTACTTAGATGTTGTGATTTCTAGTACGTGTAACATGGTAATATTCCACGAATTTTGGTACTTCTAAACTTATAACTTTCGTACTCGCTGCCCCGTGTGCATGGCAAATAGCGTGTTCTATACCGTAGTCATTCCTATTAGATAGCTCTTCTTTTCCTGAGTAGAATGAATCGTTACACGGCATATCTCGCGTTTTTATTTTTTCGAAATTGTAATTTTTCCTTTTTCCAACTTTTTATGATCCAACCCCACGAAGTACTGTATGGTTCTGTAACCTTGATTATTAGCTAGATATCATTCCCCTGAGTGGAACGAATGCTTATACGACCTATCTCGCGATCTTATTTCTTAAGAAATTGAATTTTGTCCAACTTGTTCAAATTTTACCATCTGACCCCGCAGCAGGTAGTATCACTCAGTGACCTTACCTATTATCTAGATCTCATTCCCATGAGTAAGACGAATGCTTACACGACCTATTTCGCGATCTTATTTCTTACGAAATGTATTTTTTTTCCAACTAGTTCAAATTTCGCGATCTGACCCTGTAGCCTGTCCTACCTTTCTGCAACCTTGCTTATTAGCTAGATATCATTCCCCTAGGTAGAACGAATGGTTGCACGACGTATCTCGTGGTCTTACATTGCTAAAAGTATTTTTTTAAAGTTTTGGGATTCTATGATCCGACACTGTAGAGTGCTGTTTCGACGTGAAACCTTTACCATTCAGTAGCTCTCTTCCCCTTGTGCAAAACGAACACCAGAACGACTGTTTTTTTAAGTATTATTTAGCGAATTTTCCTATTTAATCGATATCTTGAATGTATCTGGAAACTTATACTTCACGACTTTATCGCATGCCACATGGTCTTCTTTCATGTGCGTTTGTTCCCACTGATAGCTACGCTGTGCCTAAGACACAAGACCATACGCTACGGAATAAAGTTTCTTTTTTATTGGTGCGCGAGTGAACGCATTGTTCCATACAGCGTCTTGCCGCTGGTGTTGCTGTTATTTTGTTCGGTGCTGGTAAGTACCTGCATGGCTTGGTGCATGTATCTGTGTGAGAATGTGTATCCATTCCTCCCTTCTCCCCTCTGAAATATAATCATTTTTAATTACAGAAGTACTATTTTTGCAGATGGGCAGTATTAGGGCCATATAATCTTATGTAAATGTGGATTCTTTTGTAAGGTGTGTGTTTATTATATTTAAATCGGTCTCTCCCCCTTTGTTGTTTATGCATTGGACAATAAGTCATTTTGTTAAACGTGTTCTAATTTAAATTCTCCCACACTAAATATTTTATAAGTGTTGTGTAGTTAGATCAAATATCTTGTCTCTTGCTCCCTTCTGGAGGACAGAAAATTTACCCACATCTCTGTTGTCACCATTTAATATGTTATTTAAGATCCATAGATGGGGATCGTCAATTAATTAAGTGCAGTTCCATTAAACAAAATAGTAAAGACACACTTATTTCACTTGTCTATCTGAGGCAGAATTTTGTTAAGAGAACTGCACACTTCTTTCAAAGTAAACACGATCTTCAAATATAGGGATTTATTAAAAAATCTAGCAGGAGATAATAAGGAACACAGTAAATGATTCAAGCAGAAAAGTATATAATAAACTTACAGTTTATATTACATCAGTCACTGGCGATATGGCTAAATTCGAAAAACAGCTAACGCCTCATCTTCTAGATATCTATTCTTTAAAGGAATTGTTTAATAATATTTATTACTTCATGTTTAATTTTAAGCTTCACTATAAGAACTGACTATGTCACTGTCATGGATATATCACTTGCTGACTGTGTACTTTTTCTGCGAATTAGAATGTAAGCTTTATGGTCAAAGTTTACATATGGTAGAGGTGTACTGTCCTGATGTTGGCAACCACCATAACATGTTCTCTGAAAAAAAACCAATGACATCGAAAAAGCGGAATAATCTTTTGTGCTGGACGTGAGTAACTAATGCTGTTCATGTTCTATGACTGACAGGTTCTTGTATGTACCCTTGTCCGGTTAGTAAATTAATAATCATCATAAAGCGAACATTTCCTTGCCAACATTAGCACACTAAACCATTGCAGCCCATGAGTAAAGTGTAACCCTTTTCATGCATCTGTTTACAAATAATTTAGACAGTAAGCCTGATAACATTTACATATGATTATTATTGCAATAATACGATACATTCTACATCCTAGCGATACTCTCCTGTCAAGTTTTCATGGACCTCGAAAGTAAATAAAATAAACCTGGTCAGGCAGAGAATTATGAGGGCAGCTGAAATTGCTTGGAGAGCAGCAATAAAATTCATATTGCCCTGCCTGCCCACACTCTCGGAAATCTTTGCATGTCTAGAAAGGGACACAAATATTTGTGGTAAAGGAGAAAATTAATTTTTACTTCTATACGTTTCATTTGACGCTATTTCAGCTTACTTTGCTACTGAGCATATACTCATGAGTGGCAACATACTGCGAAATAAAGAGCAGAATATTTAGGACAAGTGAGAGTTTTTATTTCATTCTTCGTTCTTCGGAAATGTAAATAACATCGAATGTTGCAGAACATACTCGCATTTCATTCATACAAAGGAGGTAGAATGCATTCAAACTGCCGCAGCGAGGCAATGTTTACACCAGTGTGCAATGCTATTGGCTCTCGCTATCTTGCGATGCATTTGCTTATTCTCATTTCGCACTGAGCTCTCCTTAACGTCAAATCTTCAATTTCATAGAGTGGCGATAGGTCCGCCATGTTTGAGGCAAGTTGAACTGGCGTCCACCGTGTTATTTGGAGTATCATCTGACAGCTGTGTGCCACATCGCCTACAGAATTTTACTTCTTTCCACAGTTCCCCATTTTAAGTAAAGATTGATTATTGAGTAAAGATGTGGATGAAGTTCCGTCAGTTGTCTCCATACTTTATCAAACATGTGAACTGATGAGCCAGATGGTGCATTTCTTCAAAATGCGGTAATGAAATCTTACGAACCTGTCTGTAGGTAATACTCTTCCAGTTCGAAATATAAAATATTTGTGTTAATTATAATGCAAGTTCATAGACTGAACAGTAATTGTTATGATGAACAATCATGATCATGGATTTGCAACTGTTGTTAATGTGTTGTAACAACTGCTTTCATAAAGTTTAGTACACATTTATCTGGTGCTTATTAAACGTATTAAGTCCACATACTAGTAAAATTGCTGTTAAAGTGTTTTGTTGACGAAATTTGGTTACAAAGACAAAAGTGATAACAAAATATTGAAGATAAAAATGCGTCTGGGTCAGTTGCCACATAAGCATTCTACATAGAAATTACGTATTGTTAATAACTCCCGTTGTTGCCCTACTGATATAGGCCTAAGTAAATATTTGTTACAAAGAACACATTTAACAAGTGGAAATATTCCAGCTGTTACTATTGTTTCCAGGCTTTGCAATGATTATATTTTTACCATTCTTGATCAAGTATTGTCAACAACAAATGAAGATATCTTTAAAGAAGGTGTAGACACTAAAAGGTGTTTATGTTGTTACTCAACAGATGGGATAATCTCATAAACTACAGCAGCAACAGAAGAAACACAAGACGCTACGCAGAAAATGAACCTTTTTTATGGTTTGTACTTTAAGGGAATTGCAACATAGGTCATCTGAAGTTTTCACTCTTGGAAAAGCTATGTCCCATTAGTCAGGAATTTTGTTTGTGTATAGGCAGACAGAGCTCAAACAAGGCAAAACAACTGGTGTTCTTTCTCGAAATATGGGCGTTGTAACACATCGATTTGTGTGTTTAATTGCTGACACAAATTAGACATATTTCAGAGGCACAAAATATACACTAAATACAAAATACATTAAATACAGCACTTCATTTTCAACAACAACATATGATGGACAGACTCCTTTTAAGTGGACTAATCAGCGCCAATATGGCGGCTGAGTTTACACAGGTTGCCGCATAGAGCACTGTGACTCGTGTGTTAGTAGAGCCCTGTATTGGGAGAGTACCGCCAACCGGGCGAGTGCCGCCATTGTAGGCCTACCTCGCAGTAGCAGCACTATGGGCGGAGCTGTTACATTAGCAGTTATGGTCAAGGGAACCGGTCTGTACATTGACGTGGTATGACAATACGTTAAGTAAACAATCAACTACAGTTTTTAATCGTTTTCTCACCTCTACTGCGAATATTAAGGAAAAATTGGTAATCTGAGATCAAGACCTTATATTTTTGAGCAAACTAGTTTAAAATTGTTTTGTGCAAAGTTTTGTCAAAAGTAATATATGTAGTAATGATAAGAGACTAACATATTTCACTTAAAGTACTGGTACTTATTAAAATACAAATATGTAGTTTAGTTATTTAGGCTGCTAAGGAAAAGAATAAAAATTGGGAAATTGCAAATTAATTTGTCTCAAAAAATTTGAAAGGTATTTTATCTACATAGTAACTGCGTCTTAAAATACCTTCACGGCATTCATCATGCCAATACTTTTACCACCGCACTCTGCTTGGCGATTATATTTTCTCAGTAGAATATGTACTCTAGTGGTTAAAAAATACGTGCACAACTTTTTGCACATCACTGTGACACGAAGGAATATTTTGGAACACGTTCATTGATTGATTTATGCCCAAGCAGCATTGTTCACTATCTTGAAATGTATAAAAAAAGTTTTGTCTAAATACATTGCGATAAATTTACGTAGAATGAGTAAGATACGAATCTTATTTATATACATACAATATATGTAAACGGTTCTGCCTGCCCAAACTTTCGTCATATTCAGTATAAATGCGAAATTTGTCAAATGCGGCAGATTATGTTAAATTTTCACGTATTTGTATCTTTTAAAAATATCTTTTCTCTACATGATTGTCCGGCCAACATTACTCGCAAGAAACAGAAGTACCTAGAAGCTTACTCGATATTTCAATGCAAATTTGTTTACTTCACACAATTTTGCATTCTCGTATGGAAATGCATCTTTTCTTCCAATGCGATGTACACACAATTCGCGTCTTTTCGCATTCCTTTCGCCCTGTGGAATGCGGAAACCTCGGACTGTCTTAGTGTAACAATTCACTGCACAACACTGCAGCTTTCTTCACCATATATGAAAGTGGAATACGCTATGTTAAGCTCTTAATTTAATACACAATGAGTCTACAGATTACCAACACCTCTAAATGCTGCAATAACAGCGAGTTAATTGAAATATGCCATTTGCGCTGATGGACTGCTTAGGCCTAAATTGGCGGACGTGCCCCAGCCGCGCTCAGCTGACCAATAACAGCCGGCGGTTGTCGGCAAGCCACACATAAAAGATTGGCGCTCTCAGCCAATACAGGGCTCTATGTGTTAGCCCACGGCCTCCTCAATAATAATAGAGGAGGCCTTGGTTAGCCACTCTATGAAATTCAATCTCGTTGATCAACTCTAAGGCCAGACGTTAGACTTGACCAGAGAAATTGAACGATAAGCGAGATTGGACGAAAGTGCGCTATTACACTACATCCAATATATTGGACAAATTGGATAGTGTAATACCAACCCATAGACTTACTAAATAAAAACTAGACCGTTCGCTGGCGCTAGTGTCGCGTCCCCACATTGAATGTGATAGAAGCCGCCATTTGCAGGGAAACCGTGCATAATCATGGTTTGTTCGAGTTCTGCTTTTAATTGTAACAGTAACAATGACAGCAAAGACGACAACAGAAAGAATGTTAAATTTCATAGTTCAGTCATAACTTGTATACCACACAGTATTTTCATGGAAAATAATAAATCATGAGCGTTTGTTTTCGTTTGGGTTTTCTGTTACAAATGATTCTCTAAAACTGAGAAAAGTACATTGTTGCATGTCAAGTACTTATATTTTATTTGCTTATAAATGAGTAAACTAAGTTGACCTGAATGAAGAGCTAGGCGAATAAGAGGTATTTAGATTTTTAATTGCATATATCAGTATGATGCAGAATTAGGTCGAATAATAGCTTTTAGACACTCAACAGGTGGTGATTGTACTTCATAAATGGTCAAATATTTGATCGAATGTTGCATACTCAACCACTTTGAGAAGTACTATCTCTGTTAAAAAGTAATGTGCGAATGAAATGCCTATCTAAAGTTGTATGTGTTATTACAATTATTCATACCCAAATTCGACGAAATTGGAAGAAAAATACTATGTAATACGTATGGAAAATAATGTGGACAAAAATGTGGTGTGCAAAAATAAGTGTGCAAAACGTACAGAGTAGTCGGCAAAAAGTAAACAGGACCTGACAGAAAATTACGTAAATCAAATAATAATCGCACTCTCTGCTGCTTTACATGTTTCATGGAATCATTTTATGCAAATATCTCGATGCAAAATCGCTCCACGTTCTCAGAAAAGAGTCTTACATTCTTAAATTTCGTGTATCTATGCAGACGTATTTCGGAAATTAAGAAACTTCATTCATTTAAGAATACTTTTTAAACAGATTGCAATAATCAGTAATTTCTTTTAAATAAACATGCGTTTATTTTGTGCTTTTTTTTCTCTTGTTGCGTCTCCTACACTTCAAATCACAATCCCAGTACTGGGATTCTTCCCTGTAAATGGCGGCGATCAGCTGCTTCAATTCAAGGACAATTGTCTCGCTTTTCCGCTACGGCATGGTAGCGGCTTGTACCGGCCTAAGCAACACACAGGTGAAAAGTGGACATCAAAGACATACCTACTCAGTCAGGTCAAAGAAATTCCTGGAAGACAATTCCGCAGTCGGCTGCCCTGAACAGCATGTCCCTTTCATAATGAAGATGAGCTCCTATGAATCCGATGGTTCGGGATAGTGTGGAAACTCTCCCTGGCATATGCCATCTTGCTTTGTATATTTTCTTATTGTAGCTCAGGGGTTGTTATTTCAAAGTAAAGGCACACAGAAGAATTATAAAAAACATGTCGTTGTTAGTACAATTACTTGTAATCAGATGTACAATATTTGCGTTTGATGACAGTAGAGTTAAGAGATAACTGCTCAGAAATACGCTGTAGCAAATAGCCTCTAAATGTAATAATGGAAACTCTCGTCAGAATGTATTAGTTCAGTACAAAGAGCGCACAGCACTGACTTTTAATGCTTCGGAATAATAGCTACACTTTCATCGTCTGCTACTGTATAACACCTTACATGAAATAGATTATGATATGACTTTATTTGGATGTCATACATTTAAAAAAGAGTGTAGGAGGGCATTTACTGCTTCATACCCTGGGACTTTCGCATTAAGTAATTATATTAGCTGTAGAATAAACAATTTAATTTGTCAACGAACTGTAAGTGACAGACATTTACACATGATGTCTTATAAAAATTAATGGACTACATATGAGTATTTTTCTGCAACTTGACTTTCTTTTTTGATGACTATAATGTAAATAAGCTGTTTATTTTATTTACATATGCTTTAATCACCACTGCAAAATACCTGTTGGCCAATAAGTGGAAACAGTTTGTGCAGACACAGACTAATCAGTGTATTCTTTAGAATTCAGTGGGTGTTATACAATAAAAAATGCTGAAATAACTCCTAAAAATACTAGACATCATAGAAGCCAAGAATTTTGCATATTCATAGGGAAAATCAATTTTTCATAATTTCCTGATGGGTGATAAAGTTACCTGCCATATAATTACAAACATTAGGCTTACTTTTATCACAATTGCAGTCAATTGCCTCCTGTTTTAAATTACATAACTTTTATTTTAACACACAATTCTGTCTCAAACTGTCTTCTGTAGAGCTCTACACTTAACAAATAACGGAAAAAAATGTCCACAGTTTTTTGTGACTTCAGAGCTGACAGTATCATCCACTTCGGCCTGATGTTCCCTAATTCTTGTTTTTACATTATGTATAAAGCTGTTTGTGGCTTAGTGAAATTCAGTTTTTCTGACATACAGTAATGTTTGCAAAATATATTCACAGGGGACAATCAATATCCCTAGTTCTTTATTCAAGGTAGTGAGCCCTTTTGTTCTTTTTTATTATTATCTACATTCTGCCTGTCTGAGCTCCAGAAGATTGTACCATACCTTATAAACAGATGAATGTGTGAGTAATAAGTTACTTTAAGGCAGTTACGTATACCTACTGATGATACAACCCTTAGAGCATAATACGCAGATGAAATATCTACTATTAAACTTGAAGAGTACATCGTTGATTTGTTACAAACTAGTCTTTATTTGTAAGACAGGCGTTTTCCTGATGACCCTCAAAGGCTTCATAACAGTATATGTTAGCGGTGGAAAAATACCACGACCAAAGACTATCCAGTAGACGTTAGCGACGGAAAAATACCACTTCCCTTCAGGATAAAACATTATACAGTAGACATTAGGGCTGATGCATTCCTCTCAGAAAGAGGAGTACATTTCCGCTGTTGGCCTTTCCTTTTTGATAACTTTGCAGGCGACATGCTGAAATACAATTCATGACAATATACTCTTTTAACGAAAATTTACATTGCAGATTTGTCATTAACGTTTCGCTTTAGTACATTAAATGTCAAAGTATCTGTAAATAACGAAAGAACCATTAAGGGTCAAGCAGACTGTATATGAATTTAAAAAGTAGTTCCTGCAATACTTCTGCCATAATGGACTTGTGGTTAGTATAGTAGGCTGTGATAGTAGGGAAAACTAACTTTTTGAGTTCGAATCTTGTTTTAGCTAATTTTTTTATATATGTAACAAAGTAGAGGATAAGAAGATTTATTGCAAGTCTGTTTTCAATATTCGGTAGTTTTGTCCATATTTGTTACGATATATGAGGGTGAAAATGTGCAGGAACCTAAAAGGGGAGTTTAAGTTGCTGTGACTGAATATTTATAATCATCCTTCTCATATAGACGCAGTTGGCTGCCTATTTGGAATATGTGGCGATTCCAGAATGTGTACTTGTGAAAAAGAAAAAAGTTTAAATTACCAAAAGAACCTTAAACAAGTAACTAGACAATGACATTTATATTCTAACTTACACAAATAGTTGGCTGTTTATGCATGAACATGTTCTGATTTGCAAGTGTGTGAATAGGCAGGAACCTAAAGAAAGTGCTCTAATTATTATGATTGAAATGAGTAGCCTACCAACTACATTTATCTTCCCGTAAGTAATAGTAATCTAGTCTGTCCAGTCATGACCAGCGAATGATGTGGCTTTATTAATGAATTGGTTAATTCTGGGGGATCACAATCACATAGATTTTTTCAAGGGCATTATACTGTCATCAATTATTTTCAATTGACAATTATTATTTCGATCGTATAAGCAAATTCATGTAGCACCAAAATAATTTAAAATAGAGTGACATCAAATCATTTTTCATTTAAAACTTCTTGGCAATTGTGTGGCAGAACTGAGACTTGAACCTGGGTTCGAGTCTCAGTACTGGCAAACAATTTTAATCTGCCAGGAAGTTTCATATCAGCGCACACTCTGCTGCAAAGTGAAAGTTTCATTCTGGATCTTTCATTTAGTTTCATAAAATTGGTTATCAAGTTCCATAACTGACAATAAATCAAAAATGTCCTTTCAGTCCACAGAAACCATATAATTTATTTGGTGCTGAACATACTGGTATGCCCAAGTTTTGATTCCATTCACAAGAAGTAGCATTACAATTTACACTAACAAAACTCGAAATCGTGATTGTGAATTAAAAAATAACTGTTCCCTTCAAAAATATTGTTGGCATTTTATTTTCAAATATGTAGCGATTTCCGAGTTAGTTGTTAAACAAATACCTAAGAGAACAGCTGCGGCTGACACAAGTTGCAACTCACTTAGTCCCCATCACATATCGTCTTCCCTTTGTTTACAAACACGTTGTGATCAAGGTAGCGCCAAACTTGGCTCTAAATAGTGGATGCTAAATATGGTTAGTGCCGGAAGTAGAATGCCAGAAGCTCTGTTTTACCATATCTGTAGTCACTTGTATTTATTCATTTAGTCCTTGGAACACGTGTTGTACAGAGTACAGGATGCTATTGGACTTACTCTCTAATAAATGACAGATATCATTTAGCGTTAACAGGTAGTATTAAATGTTAATATTAGGTTATATCACATGGGTAGTATGACATATTATACCTCAAAAGATCACTTATCTATAGGTCTTCAGTCATTACTGTTCAAATATTCACTTACTGAATAGAAACAGTGGTACTGTAGGTAGTTTCTAATGGATTTTACATTTTGAATACTTCTAATATCAGTAGGCAACTTATTAAAAAGTTTTATTGCCATATTACAAGTGCCTTTCTTGTATAGACTAGTATTGGCTGGGAGAACATGGAAGCTTTCTTTCAATCTTGTGTTATGTTGATGTAAACAAATGTTTTTTAATGTTAGTATTACTAGCAGTTGTATTTCTTTTAATATACATTAAAGTATCGTGAATATACAACTAAGGTAATGGAAGCACTTTAAGTGTTTTAAATACTGGTTTACAAGATTTTCTGACTGATATTCCTGTGATGATTCTAATTGTACTCTGAAGGCCCAAGAGCTGCAAAGGAATTTCCCTAGAATACGAAAACATATTTTAGATGGGTATTAAAATAAGTATAGTAGGCACACATAACTGACTGTGAGTTAACGCATCATTTGAAAGCCCATAAAAGGTATCAGCGAGTACTCCAAGTTTTATGTTAAGATTAATTGAAATCAAATTCAACCACAGGAATACACTATACAACCTTTTTTATTAGACTTTTAGCAAAAATCAGTAACACAAAGATAGACAGACAGACAAAAAATGACAAAAAAAGATATGTCCAAGGAACATGAATATAAACACCACTGTGCAGCAATATATATCTTAGGCGGTGAAATTTTTAAGTGTGAAAACACACACACTTTCAACACTCACACCATTTGAGCATCTTAAAAATTCATTTCGGACAATACTCATGCTTGTGCGCAACATCATACATTTATCTTTACATAATGGTTTGGTGACAATATCTGCCATCTGTTTCTCACTTGGAACATGCTCTATAATGATTACTCCCTCTTCATACTGTTCTTTTATGAAATGATATCTGATATGAATGTGTTTCGATCTATTATGAAATTCGGGATTTTTTTTATGAGTTTTATCGCTCTCTGATCATCCACGTACAGCTTTGTTGCTTCACTGCATTCATTCCCAAAATCACTTAGCAGATTTCACAGCCATATCACGTCTTTTAGAGCCATGCTGACTGCCACATATTTCGCTTCTGTAGTGCTCAATGGCATCATTCTCTGACGCTGAGAACACCACATTATCGGTCCACTTCATAAGAGAAAAACAAAACCAGTAGTCGACTGCCTTGTTTCTGTATCTCTTGCATAATCTGCGTCGCTATATCCAAAAAGAAACATCTTGTCTTTATTGGTACTCTTCCTGTACAATATACCAAAGTCTTTTGTACCATGTATATACTTGAAAATATGCACAACAACTTGACAGTGATTCTCATCATAATTGTTCAAGTATTTACTAATTGCATTCACTGCGAAAGCCAGATCTGGTCGACTAACAGTTGCGAGAAATAGAAGTGAGCCAACTACGTTCCTTAATGAAAATTTCACTGTAACTGTCTCATTTACATCTTCTGCGTACAATTTACATTTGGATCTGCTGAAACGGATACAGGATTCGAATTTTCAAAGTTAAAACGTTGCAAGATTCGTGTTGCATATGCTGTTTGGTGAAGAAACAAGGTTTTTTTTCTTTTCTATTTCGCGGAATTTCCATACCACAAAACACTTTAACTTCGGAAACTGTTATTACAGATGTTTTCGCCATTTCTTCTACAATTTCCTTGAGGGATTCTTTTCTTTTTCCAATTAACAATTCATCGTCCACATACAAAGCAAAGAAAACCAGATCATTTCCAACATTTCCTGTGAAAACACATTTATTTGCTTCACTGTCTTTGAATTAGAACATTTACAAGAATTTGCAGAAAATTTATTCCAACAACAGGAAGCCTGCTTTAAGTTGTACATTGACCTTTATAGTTTGTACATATTCGTTATCATTCAACATTACACCTTGGGGCACTGACATATAAATTTCCTCATTTAATTATCCATATAAAAAAGCTGTTTTCACATCCAATTGCAACATTTCAAAATATTTTTATGTCGAAATTGCAAACAAAGTACGTAGTGAGTTGCATCTCATGACAAGCGAAATTGTTTCATTCTAATTCAGATCAGGATTCTGAGTAAAGCCTTGAGCGACAATTCGTGATTTATATCTTGGGTCATTTTCGGTTTTAGATAACTGTATTTTGAAAATGCACTTTCAATCTTTTTTTTCCAATTCTCTTTTGGCACAACAAACCAAGTTTCATTCATTTGGTGCACTTTGAGCTCCTCTTCAATTGCTCGTTTCCATTTATCTTAGTCTGGACATGAGACTGCCTCTTCAAAAGTGTTTGGTTCAAGACAATCTACATAATGTGCAACATATATGGCTGGAGGTCGGATCTGCCACCTGTCACGTAATCTGTAAGAGTGCAGCTGATCGTCAAAAGATTGCTCAGAATCTAGATTCTCCTCTATTTGTACTCTTCTCTCGTCTTCAGCAGGTGATTCGACATAATTTTCTCCTTCTTCACCTTCTGTTTTTTCGTTGTTGGAGATCAAAACAGGGAACAAATGACATACATAAACACAATCCTGCTTGGAAACAGGTTTGTGAATGTTAAGGATGTCCTCATTAAAATTCACGTCGCGGGATTCAGCGATTTTTATGTTTTTAAACGTCTATAATGGCAAGACTCACAATGATATCCGATCATGATCATTTTCTTGGCCTCCGGATCCAACTTCTCACGGAACAATTTAGGTATGTGGAAGAACGCCTCTGCTCCGAAAGTTACAGGATTTTTGCCTGTTCACAGTTCATATGATGTCGCGTTTCTTTCCTTTTCCTATTGTTGTTCGATTCAATATATAAACAGATGTATTAACTGCTTCTGCCCACAGAATTTTCGGAACATTCGCAGCAATGACCATGGACCTGGCGAACTAAACAATGGTTCTATTTTCATATTCTGCTTTTCGGTTTTGTTGAGGGGTATAAGACGCCACTGTCTCGAGTGCTATCCCACGTTCGGTAAGGTAGTTCTTCATATTCTTGTTCAAGCATTCCATCCAGCGATCGATTCTGAGTGTCTTCATAATTTTGGACATCTATTTGACATAAAATTCTCGAATTCCTCGAAACAATAAAAAACATCATATTTATTTCTCAACAAATAGACATGACGAAAACCAGATGTGTCGTCAATAAACTTCACAAAATACTTTGTACCACCAAGTGATTCAACTTGTATTGGTCCATATACATCACTGTGTATAAAATCACCGATTTCCGAATTTCTAGCTTCACTTTTCTTGTTCAAAGGCTAACAGTGAGACTTTCCATATTCACATGCTTCACAAAATAATGACGACTTATCAGACATGCTTATTCCTTTAATAAGACCTGTTTTTATCAAACTTGCAATCAATTTAACATTTATGTGACCCAATCTTTCGTGCAAGATTTTGAGATTGTTCGTGGTCAAAGAATTCAAGACACATTTTGTGTTTGATACAAAAAACATTCCGCAAATCTCGTTTTCTTGTTTTACTCCTTGGGAAAAAACACAACCATTGCGATAAATGGTTACAAATTAATCAACAAAGTTCACTTGAAAACCTTTTTATGTACAAATACCTATAGAAAACAAATTCTTCCCTATTTCTGGGATGTACAACTCATCATCAGTTCGCCCATCTTCCCATCGCCCATTTACGAATTTCTTAATTCTGACTGATCCGATTCCCTTTGCCTGGCATTTAGCGTTATCTCCAAGTGAAATTTCAATATTGCTGTACAGAATGGTCAGCTAGTCTAAAATAGTTTAGGGAAATAATTCAAAAATTTTATTTCAAAACGTCGCCTAAGTTTTACATGTGTTCTTCCTCTGCAACATCTCTGTGACAATGTGACCCAGCCTGTCCACCTTGCAGGACAGTGTGGGCCAGAACCAGTATTGACTGCTGATTCCAAAATCACGCCACCCTTCTTGCATCCATGCTGAAATAAGTAACGTTTCCATTCTAATGTGGTGGTGCCAACAGCAGACACCCACAATTGATCACTTGTGCTACTGCTCACGGACTCTGAGGTGCAAGAATCAGTTCCTTCGCTCTCTTCCATTCTAGCTATTGGACAGAACAGATGCACTTCAGAGGCCCAGCCATATGCCATCTGCTCCCACCTAGTGACTGTTCGGTATGTCACAAACTGTGTGAACTGTAACCATAACTTTCCATTTTCTAATCCGCTAACTTAGACTGGCACTCATTCATTGCATCCAACATCAGAGCGAGTTCTGCTATGTATCCTGTACATTCAGAATGTAGCCAATATTAACATCAATCCTGTCTTTTATTTATCAATCAGTCACCCCTTCCTAGTGCGCCCACAAGCCTTTACCGCTTTGCCTTCCAACCTGACAACACCTCCAACCAATCAGTGGGATTGATTGCACAATTTTTATATCACCCATGGCATAAAGATTAAGTGCTGCACATGAAGACATTCACGAAATTCACTGAACCATTTCCACCGAAAAGTAATGTGCCTCGATGCCCGCTGTCAGTAATCTAGACATAATCTAATCAGCATTCAGTGTTCTCTTACAGTTCACTTCATCATGTGAAACCTTTTCACGTGACATTGCGTCAGTCACAACAAAAGAATTTACATTATCTACATTTGGCTTGCCTTTATTTTGCTCGTTACTTTTCTTCTACTTAGAACAGCAATGTATTGACAGATGGCCTTCCTTCCCGCATGTCCAGCAAGTAAATTTTCTTTTTGAATTCACGTTGTTTGGGTTCTGCTTCTTCGCGCCTGTATGTTCTTTCTTCCAGTCTTGAAATGAAGTCGCTGCCATGACATTTGGCGCCTCGTCCATGTCGTTCAAACGTTTTATTTCGCTGATGACCCACTCTTGGAGTTTCAGTATCGTCTGCTCATCCCCAGGCACACTATCCCAGGCAGTGACGAATGGTTGTAACTTCGTCGGAAGGCTTCCGACGATCTTGGTCATGATCACTACATCCAATACGTCTTCGCCCAGCCCATGAGTTGACTCGCAATGTTCATGATTTTCGCAACGTGACGCATTCATTAGGTACTTGTGGAAGTTTTTCATGAGTGAGAGTTTGTTAGCTTCGAGCATTTGTTCATGAATCATGCTCAATTTCTCCCACATTTCACGAGCAGTACTGCATGTGATCAAAAATTCGATTCGTGAGTACTCTATCGCGGTTGAAATACAGCACATAGCACGAACATTGTCTTTTACCCACATTTTTCCAACTGACAGCGTCACGCTCTTGGGTTTTGCTCTTGGGCCATCCACTACATCTCAAATACCATAAGTATCGAACAAGTCCCGGATTTGAAATTTCCATAGCTGGAAATTCGATCTGTCGAATTTTACAGCGTTTCTTGCAATTCCTTCATCTGACATGGCAGAACATTTTTTTTATTTAATTGTCCTATAAGTTAGCCCATTTAAGATCACTTTGTAACCCAATACCTAAAAATTCGTTTGTTGTTCATGCTCAATGGGTTGTATATTGATAGTGATATCAGAATATTAAAAGGTGTTGTTATGACAGTTATGGAAATTTAACGCTACTGTTTTAGTATTGTTAATTATGAGCTGGTTCATTCTAGCCCATTCAGTTAATTGGTTTGTAACAGTGTTTGCTACTTGTTGAATATCTTTATTTCTGGCTGCTTGTACTAATATTATTGTGTCACTGGCAAAAATGATTATTTTGTGAGCTTCAACATGAATATCTATATCATTAATATATGGAATATAAGGAAAAGTAGGGGACTCAATATTAACCCTTGAGGTACCCCATAACGGATTGGGCATTCATCAGATACGTGTTCTGAAATGTGTGTGCTTTATCATTCACATACCTAATGCAAATTTTTTGTTGTTGTTCACTGAGATTCATTGATTTGGCAGTCCTCAAACACTGTAATATTGAAATTTCTTTAGGAGGGTTTTAAGGTTAACCATATCAAATGCTTTAGTTAAATCTAAAAATATACCTGTTGTTTGGTGTTTATCATCTATAGATTTTAAAACAGAGGTTAAAAATTCATAGATCGCAGTCTCAGTTGATTTCTTGTTTCAAAAACCTTATTTAGAACTTCATAGTATTCCATATTTGTTTAAGTAATTTACTAATTTATTGTACATTATTTTTCCAATTCTTTAGAACTACAGGAAGTTAGTGAGATGGGGTGATAGGCATTTACCTTATCTTTATTCCGACTTTAAATATAGGCATAACTTTTGATGTTTTCGGTTGTTCAGGAAAGATCCCTGACTCTAATGAACAGTTACAGTATGAGTCAGGGGGTGAATTACGGTTCTGACGGAGTGCTGCAAGATTCGGCTAGGTGTGCCATCTATTTCTGCAGAGTATATAGTTTTTAGGTTAGAAACAGTGTTCATTACTTCCTGCTGACCTGATCAACATACATAGTTGATTGACAGCCGTTAATCCTGTTTCTCATAGGCTGTTGATTTCCATCAAAATTATTTTTTATTAAATTCTCGGCTATTCGAGTAAAGTAGTTGTTAAATATATTTGCTGTTTCATTTGGTTCTGTAATTATTTTATCCTCATGGCACAAGACAATATACTTTAGCTTTTCTTGTTTTTTACTGTTTCTTTCTTTATGATGCCACATAGATTTTACTTTTATTGCAGAATTTTTATGTGTCTATCGTTGTGAATTCTTTTTGCTTGTATCACTACTTTATGTAAAATTTTTGTACATGCTTTATAGTAAGCATGCATCTCTGCTGAGACGCTATTTTCCTTGCAGATTTTGTGCAGTTCTCTTTTTCTCAGGCAAGAGGTCCTACTTCCCTTAGTAATCCAGCCAGTGTATTATTTTTGACATGTGTCATTTTATGTGGAAAGGCTGAATCAACATTGTGTATCAGTTTTTCTAGAAATATGTTGATTGTGTTTCATAGATGGGAGACCAGTCTTCATTGTCAAATAAAAAATTAAAGTGTTGCATATTTTCTTGACTGAAAAGCTTATGTTGGGTCTTTATTAACTTTTTGTTTGTATTTTCTCCATCAATTTTGATGGCCATTATTAGAGCTCTGTGGTCACTGAATCCTTTTGGTTTAGCCTCAGATCCTGAAGTGTTTCAGCAAATTATATCTATAATACTAATGGGAGTCACGAATGTTGAATGTTATATGGACGATATACTAATCTACTAAAAACAGTTGAATAACTTAGAAACAACTGAACTAGTATACAAAGATTAGAAAATTCTGGCCTTAAATTAAATAAAGATAAATGTGAATTTTGTGTAAGGCAAATAAAATTCTTAGGACACATTAGCTGAGGATCGACTTCATCCAGATAAAGTTTGTGCTAATAATGAACTCCAGACTCCTCAGAATAAAAAATAACTCCATCGTCTGTTAGGTATGGTAAACTACCTATCTAAACATATACCAAATCTTTCTGAAATAACAGGCCCTTTGAAACAGTTGATTAAAAAAGGAGATGATTGGAAATGGGATTTACCACAAGATCGAGAACTTACAAAAGTAAAAGAATGCCTTGCAAAACCTACAGTGCTTTGCTACTATGATTTTAATGCAGATGTTAAGTTGTCAGTTGTTTCTAGCTGAAAAACAATAGGAGCAGTTTTATTGTAGGGTGAACAACCAGTTGCATATGCTACAAGATCTTTAACTCATGCACAGCAGTTGTATCCTCAAATTGAAAAAGAAGCCTTGTCAATTAGATTTGCAGTCAATGAGTTTTATTAATATATTTATGGCAATAATTTGTTCATTTAAAATGACCACAAACCACTAGAGACAATTTTCAAAAAGGCACTAAAAGATTCACCCGCAAGATTAAAGTGTATAATATTTGAAATTTTACCATATTCTCCTACAATTATTTATACAAAAGGATAAAATATTCCAACACCTGATGTCAGGGAGACTGATAATGGACCAATCATCAATTTAAGAAAATTTAATGGCCAGTTACAAGTGTATACTATTCAACATCAGACTTCAAGTCCCTGAATTCCTCAAAGCAATGGCCTTGCTGAAAGTTATGTACAAACTGCCAAAAATTTACTCTCGAAGTGTTCAGCAGATAAAAAACACATATACTTAGCAGTACTAAATTATAGAAACGCACCAAGAGACAAAGAGTTAGGATCACTTAACCAATGTGCGTTTTCAAGAACAACAAGAACTTTCCTACCTCAGTCCACAGAACTATTTGAACCGAACAAGTCAGAGAACAATTAATAAACTTAAGACACCAACAAAAAAGACATCCAGATCGACATTCAAAATATACAAAAACTCCAGCCTGGTGATAAAATGCGAATACAGTTCGGGCACAGAAAGTGGAAGAAAGGAGAAGTTATAAGATCAGCTAATGCTCCAAGATCAGTAGTTGTTAAAACACGTGATGGGAAACTATATAGATGGAACACACAACAAGTTCGACCAACAGAAGTGTGCATCGAACCAGAACTAATTGTTGCTCTGGAAGAAAGGCAAAGATGTAAAACTAGTAAACAGAAAGATACTCTTCAAGAGGAAAGTCAACAACAACTTGCTCCAGAAGGATGTGATGAAGTAATATCAGGAACAATTGTAATGACAGGCCAAATTGTAAATCAGTGTGAAGATCCAACAACTGTCACAAGAACAAGATTTGGCAGAGTTATTAAGAAGCCTGATAGATTAAATCTCTGAAGTCATATTAATTTTGTAATTTATATAGACAGTAATTTAATTTATATTTTGTTGAGAAAGGAAGATGCAATATATTGTATTCCTTGTTAATGAAGTTCCATGCCATCCTGATAATGTACATTCCATGTCAATAAGTAGTTTATGTGATAAAACTAGTGCCAGTTACATGTTACACATATGAACTCACACTTTTTTACGTTTTTTTACGGAACTGGATTAACACGAACTTTTCTGTACCACCATGTCTGAAGGCTGCTTGTAAGTGCTTGTAACCAGTAGTGTCTCTGGTTTCTGCTTTGCAAGTTTATTTATTTATTTAAACATGTTGTGTGCAAAGCAGAGACCAGAGACACTACTGGTTACAAGCACTTACAAACAGCCTTCACACATGGTGGTATAGAAAATCATGACAGTACACCATTTTAAGGCAATAGTACATTGACGATTCATCTCATGTGCTTTACTTTACATCATTAAATGTCAATGAAGAACTAATATCAGTTATTAATACAATAATGATGAACTAAAGCAGGACATATATGAATAAGAAATATAGCCATAGCAGATAGGAATCCAGTGTGGGCTAGTGGCGCCGGGCGCCGTGCCTCAGCGCGCCTGGTCAGAGGACTAAACGCCTTCTGTAATAAAAAAGCTGACCCAATATTCCACGAACAAACAAGAACGAACTGAATGAACGACCGCTAAGCATAGATCTACCTAGAGAGAGAGAGAGAAAAAAAAGTGGTGTCAGGTCCCAGCCTACGCAAAGGAAAGTTTTGATTCGAGTCCTGTGAGAACGGACGATAATCCTGATGTATTACCAGTCTGTAATAAATTATTCGGCAGTTTTTTTTCGAAACACTTTCTGATATCCAAAAGTTGTTATGCAGGATCCTAACAGTATAGCTTAAATTTGTGCAACTGTAATAAGTACGAATGATATTTACATTCTTCCTTCTCACAAAGACGTCGCTGGCAATGTATTTCAGAATATGTAGCGATTTCCGTGTTTGTATTTAGGTAAGAACTAAGAAGAGAAATTACTGTGTCTGAAACGAGTAACCTACCGATGACCTTTAAATTCCACCCTGCCACAAACAGCTGACCGTTTAAAAATCAATATGTGTCGATTTCCGAATGTGTAATTAACCATAAACGTGATGAAACAGCTTGCATTACTGTGAATGAAACGAGTACAGTACCGCAACAATGACATTTCTATTCTTCCTTATAGCTAATAGGCGACTGCTTGATGATTTTTATTTGTAGGGGATCAGACACAAACAATTATTGAAGGAATTAAGATTGTCATCAACTATTTGTAATTCATAGTTATGATTTCAGTCGAAAAATCCATTTTCATGTGCCACACAAAATTTTCCGATATGTTTGAGAAACATATCATTGTCCCATCACCATAACCTGCATTTAGTATCACAAAACAGGTTGTCAAGTTTCATAATTAACCAGAAATCGAAAATTTACTGCATCAGTGCATGGAAAGACATTACAGAAAAGAAAAACCTATTTCATGGTCAACATACTAATATGAACCTGCTTTACTTTCGTTTACACATCACGTAGCATGTGGTGTAACATATTACCTACATTTTGCTCTGTTTTTCCTCAAGAAACATCAGTAAGATTCTGAGTTAAGTATGTTTACAGGCTCCAGAACCTTGTATCTGTGCAGGTTCCTTGACATCAGAAGACTCAGAATATAAGTGAGACCACAGTGGGTGGAACAACTTCTCTTTACTGCACCATGAATAAGCAAGAAATTAGTATTCCATAAAGAGAAGAAAAACAAAATTATTGACATTGTTAATATAAACTTGTAACAGTTCTGACGTGTATTATATCATACTTTCGTCAGATGTAAAATTTTTGGGGTTATAATAAACCTCAAAGTTAATGAAACTGAAACAAAGTTTTTATTCAGTAGTTAGAAAGCTGATAAGTTATTTCAACAAAGATAAGACGATGAAACAGAATCTGCAAACAATATTAAGTCATCAAGATTTGACATTATTTATTATAAGGGGTCAAAGGTGGATCGAAGGGGGGGGGGGGTGAAGCCCCCCCCCAGCAGCTCATTTCAGCAGGGATTAAAAAAAAAAAAAAAGAAAATGATAAGCTTGCATGCCATCTATCACTGCACTGAGAGAGTTTTTTTTAATTTTTTTTTTATTGGTCGTGGGATAAAAATGGGGTGGCCGGTAGTAGAGTCTTTGTACTGAGCCAGAGTTTAGCGCTGCCAATGAGAATTCTTTCACCACCCCCCGCCCCTTTCCCCCAGCACGCCGTCCTGGATCCGCCCCTATATGGGGTACTGAGTAGCAGGATCTCTTGTTTACGAAGGACGTTTTTCCCTTGCAGTTTATTTCCGAATAAAGGTCAATTCACACTGTCCGTCACGTCATGTCACGTCACCGTCCATCAGACCATTCCGCAATGTATTTCTAATGGCGGCGTTCTCACTGGCCGTCACTGGACCGTCACGTCACATCACGTCAAGCTTTCTCGAGAAGAATGTTTTGACGGAACGGCCGTCTGCTAACATCGGAAGTTAACCTATTTTCGTCACGCGAATTACGTGTTGCAGTCGACGATTGCACTGTTTATATGCAAATGTGTCTTATTCATCTTTGTGTTGTTGTTGTTCCTCGTTTTAGGGGTAAATCTCAATTGCTTCATGACGACTTAAATATTTTTGTCAATTGAGTGTCCCCCTAAAATTGAGGTCGGATATCTGCAACCAAAAAATTGTTTATGTTACGTAACATTGTAACAGAAGCGACTGAAGCAAACTGTTTATTTGAATAAGATTGTATTTTGATTATGCATATTTCATTAAATAACACTTTAAATGAAAATGTCAGTTCTAATGAAAAACAAAAATTCAGTTGTTTACGATGGTATTAACAATGTCAGCGAGCAAATCGTAATGGTTAAAGTATACAGGCGCTATTTATGCTCTTACAAATACGGTTTGATGTCTTCATATTTCTTATTTTTTCGCTTGAAAATAGATGTCGATGTTTTGAAATGTTGTTTCAGTTCCCAGTAAGTTGGTCAAAAACATACACTGTAAAGTTTTCTTTGGCCGTTAATAACATTTAGCGTTGTTTTTCCCCCTTTCTAGTATTAAAATATGACTTTCTACATAGCAGCATAACAGATCGCCACTCATAACCTCACTTTCAACATCACGTATTGAGATGGACGAATTGATGTGACAGACACGGACGGACAGTGTGAATACAACTTGACGTGACGGTTCCGTGACGTGACGTTCACGTGACGGACAATGTGAATTGGCCTTGAATTGGCCTTAAGTAGCAATTTACGAGCTTGTTATTAGGTGTGGACCTAACAGATCATCTTTGAGTGAAACAAGTTGCAACAAAATTCATTTTCGCGCATGTCAGAAACCGTCGTCTGTTTGTCTCCTTGGTTTACCTATATGTTGTGATCAGTGAGCTCAGTTGAGTGCACTGGTTGTGATCATGGCGTCGAGTGTCATGATTCGACCACTAAACTCGAAAGTCTACCAAATTCATCCTCTGGGAACTTCCGGCCAGCACTTTCGGTATTTAGCATGGAGGTTAAGAATATTTTACCTCCGTGGTATGGTCTACTTCTTTCCATGGCGTTAGCCTTTGCAGTGATGTCAAAATGACATATGACGTCCAAGCCGCATACCTATCGAGTGCTGTCGAGTTTTGTGGTCGAACAAAGCTACGGTGCAAGGAAAGCTCATTTCTCACTTCCATATTGTCCGCCTATCTTGCTTGTTGTCTTTTGAACTAGCTAGCGATCGAAAATGTGCGATGTTTCCGAAAGTATATTTCGTGAAATTCTTGAAGAGTTTAGCGTTTCAGAAGGAGGTCCGACTTCTGGCTACTGTGATTCGTCGGAGGAGGTAATAATAGCATTATTTTAACCAGTCCATTGTCTCTAGCCCTAAAGGCACCCACATCACCAGCGACTTCTAATAATTAAAAACATATTATATTATTACCTCCATGACGAAATCACAGTAACCAGAAATCTGGCCTCCTTCTAAAACGCCAAACTCAGAATTTCACGAAATATACTTTCGTTAACTTGGCACATTTTCGATTGCTAGCTAGTTCAAAAGACAACAAGCAAGGTAGATGGACAATATGGAAGTGAGAAATGAGCTCCGATGTTTACTAAAATGAAAAAATTATCTACCCTGTAGCGATACTTCTTTGAAAGACTTACTGAATTCTTAGAAAAAATAAATAAATAAATAAAATAAAATGTGAACTTATAACTGACGATAATTACGTCTAGTATGCAATGTCAGAGGCAACTCTTCTTACAAAACTACACTACTGGCCATTAAAATTGCTACACCAAGAAGAAATATAGATGATAAACGGGTATTCATTGGACAAATATATTATACTATAACTGGCATGTGATTACATTTTCACGCAATTTGGATGCATAGATCCTGAGAAATCAGTAGCCAGAACAACCACCTCAGGCCGTAATAACGGCCGTGATGCGCCTGGGCATCGAGTCAAACAGAGCTTGGATGGTGTGTACAGGTACAGATGCCCATGCAGCTTCAACACGATACCACAGTTCATCAAGAGTAGTGACTGGCGCATTGTGACGAACTAGTTGCTCGGCCACCATTGGCCAGAAGTTTCCAATAGGGTATTTTCCTGTGTTAAAAATATGGTTCGAATTATTGTTATCCTGAGTGATTATAACATTCAAACAGCATTTTCGCTCATAATTCTTACAAAAAATCTGTTATTTCTCCGTAATTAAATTTCAAAAATCATCAAATTTCACGATTAGATCACGTGATCGAAAAAGCTCCGTTATAGGCTGAAGTACTGGTGACGTCATAGAACACCTACAGCGCGGCAACTAGAAGTCGGACCTGTATTATTGTACGCGTTTCCTTAATTCCGCAGCTTTAAGTTCAGTGTTTTCGTGATCTAAACGCGTTTACAGTTTTTATGCCACAATGGAAGATGGTTATGTGAAGGCTGACAGCGGAAACCTCCCTAAAGTTGATGCAATTATGGCGTCTTCATTCTTTAAAAACAATCCAAATTTTTATGTGCCAGAAATAAGAAACGTGAAAACTGCATTGTACATAACGCCACCTACATTTTAAAGCTAATTATTTCGAGAGATATTTTATGCCATTGGAAAAAAAGTACCCTATTTATTGATGTCAGCAGACTTAATCTGAAATCACCATATTATGCAATAAAGGGTGAAATTTTATCTTCTATCCAAGCGGCCTTGAGTGATTATGTTGGCAACATCTACAACACGATAGAAGATCTTTGTCCAGATGTTAAGACCACATGTATCGTACAGACCATGAAGTAAATAATGCTGTTCCTGCTCTATGATTCTTGTATGTACCCTTGTCCAGTCATTAAAAGTAACTGCCCTCATAAATCAAAGGTTTCACGACAAAATATTTGCGCTGTCACTCGATTGGCTAATGGCGACATCTCATGATTCTCGCTATTCAGCATCTGTTGCCAACATAGTCACAGGAAGCCACCGGGATAGTTAGTAAAATTTAACCCAATAAAGCTTCAATAAACACATATTTGGGTAACTAACACTTTTAATCGTATTTACACTTGCATATTACGAAAGTTTGAAAGCTAAATAAATCGGCGCATTAAAGACATCTCCCATATACGTATATTACGATAGGGTAAGTTGTTGTAAAGTAACCAGAAGGGCGTTGTCGATGTATAAAACGGTTGTTTGATTAAGATCTACTGGTGATAAAATTGCACTTACTGAAGATAAATAACCAGTGCTATACTTTTATATTGGGCTGCAACAATATTCATGTTGTTCTTTCACCTTTAATTACACATAAATCGTAGGCGTGTAAAATTATGAAGTTTTACTTCGCAAATGTAAACATCAGGTCATTAACCTACACATAATACTACTTTACACCTTTGCAGTAGAAGAGAATGATACTAAACAGTTTAGTTTACCAATGGAATAATATTGTTTACTTACATCAAAATGATCGTCACAGAAATACACACATGAAGTAGCCGCTATTTCATTTGGATCTCTTCGCGCCAGTGTCAACAACTTTTTGCGTATCTTCTCATTTTTTGGTACTTGCAAGAAAGATTTTTCTGGAATCTTGACAGATGTATTGGTACAGTGCGGAACTAAGCAATATCTGTAGGTTATTAAGCAAACGTTAACGCCCAAACACGAGGCTTTGGCCCAAACAATATACAGGTATTTGTTTATCTTAGGAGAGCAGCAGCAGCAGCGTGTTGTATGACGTCACAGGCATCACGTGACTCAAATGTAGTGTTTTAGTGGGCTTTCAAATTATTTGAATTTCATTTCTTTTTTTCATAAAAAGTACTGATATCCACGAGGTAAAAAAGCATGTTCGGACCATAATATGATATAATTAACAATTTAAAACGATTTCCAGAAAACAGTCAAATACCCTATTGCTGAGAGATCTGGAGAATGTGCTGGCCAGGGCAACAGTCGAACATTTTCTGTATCCAGAAAGGACCGTATAGGACCTGCAACATGCGGTCATGCTTTATCCTGCTGAAATATAGGGTTTCACATGGATCAAATGAAGGGTAGAGCCATGGGTTGTAACACATCTGAAATGTAACAGGCACTGTTCAAAGTGCCGTCAATGTGAACAAGAGTTGATCGAGACATGTAACCAATGACACCCCATACCATTATGACGGGTGATAAGCCAGTATGGCGATGACGAATTCACGTGTCAAATGTGTGTTCACCGCGATTTCGCCAAACACGTATGTGAGCATCATTATGCTGTAAACAGAACCTGGATTCATCCGAAAAAATGACGTTTTGTCATTCGTGCACCCAGGTTAGTCGTTGTGTACACCGTCGCAGGTGCTCCTGTCTGTGATGCGGCGTCAAGGGTAACCGCAGCCATGGTCTGTGAGTCCATGCTGCTGCAAACGTCGTCGAACTGTTCGTGCAGATGGTTGTTGTCTTGCAAACGTTCCCATCTGTTGACTCAGGGATCGAGACTTGGCTTAACTACCCATTACAGCCATGTGGATAAGATAACTGTCATCTCGACTGCTAGTGATATGAGGCCGTTGGGATCCAGCATGGCATTCTGTATTGCCCTCCTGAACCCACCGATTCCATATTCTGCTAACAGTCACGATACGAAAATCCGCAATTGTGACTGGCTACAATCCGACCTTTATCAAAGTCGGAAACGTGATGGTACGCATTTCTCCCCCTTACAGGAGGCATCACAACAACGTTTCACCAGGCAACGCCGGTCAACTGCTGTTTGTGTATGAGAAATCGGTTGGAAACTTTCCAGTCAGCACGTTGTATGTGTCGCCACTGGCGCCAATATTGTGTGAATGCTCTGAAAAGCCAATCATTTGCATATCACAGCATCTTCTTCCTGTCGCTTAAATTTCGCGTCTGCAGCACGTCATCTTCGTTGTGTAGCAATATTAATGGCTTGGAGTGTACATATTGGTTTCTGAGGAGTATAAAGGCAACACAGCATTTTAACTCACAATAAAGTACAGTTTGAAAAGAGTCTAAAGGATTTTTTCGTGGCCAACTCCTTCTACTCCATTGATGAATTTCTTACCAGAAGTGATTGACTGTAACTTATTGTATATAATATTCACAAATATGAATACTGTGTTCAGTTTGACTTCAGTATAAGTTTTGTGCAGTAATGTAATCATTGTAAATCAGTGTATAATAATAAAATGAAATAAAAAAATTAAAAAAAAAGAAATAAAAAAGAAAGTAATTGCTAAGAATTTTAATATGCACCTAGTAAATTAGTAAGTAGTATTAAGTTTTGTGTCCTTTAAAATGTAAATATTTTAAGATAATTGTTTTTCCTGACCAATTCCACATCCACAAGGGCAATTACATTTGGGGTCTGTGGAAGGTACATTAACACATATGCTCACTTTTTGGAAGTACATATTGTGTATTTTGTTCTGACATGTTCTACATCCAAGAGGATCCCCTCAATTTGGATCTACTGGAACGAAAAGTACATATAATCTAACCTAATCTAATTATTAGGCGTATAAATTTTTACAAGCGTATGTAACATATGTGTTACTTCAGTACACAAACAGATCAATCTAATTGGGCAAAGAAATAAGTGAAAATCCAATAACTACACCAGCCAGTGTGAGCAACACTTGGTTCACACTGCACTCAAAGTCTCCACTCGTTTCGTAAGTCTTTCCTAATGATAATACATGAGCAAAATACCAGGGCTAGGAATAACTTGGATATACCAAGACACAGGTTGTCAAGGACTAAAAATTCTCACAAAGTGAACCCCCTTATATTCTTTAACAGATTACCACCATATGCAAGATCTATGGATATAAAAATGTTTAAACTGAAACGGTACAGCTGGCTATCTGATCATCCTTTTTATGATATTAAAGAATTCCTAGAGATACCAGAGCAGAATATTAACATTTAACAATTCTTTTTAATTAATAATATTTGATTTATTTGTATTAAGTGTCATGTAATTGTATACCATGCATGTTAAAGAATTGCGATACAAATAATTTGCTACACCATTTTTACCGAATAATATAGCTTAAGACATTATTAAATAATACTTTCCTGTGTATGTTATTATTTCTATGTTTGAATGCATAACATGTCTAATCGGCATTAGATTACTATACTTCATTATCTGTGCTTAATACTTAATATTGTATTATATACCAATGACGAAACCAATATCATTGTACAATGATCTATGGTGAATAAAATTCTTGATTCTTGATGTACGACTGCCCATTACTGTCAGTGTATGAGTGTAGTGACAAGCAAGCATTTCAAACTCCCCACAGCTTACTCGATTCAATCACAAAAACTCGATAGCAGTGGATAGGTATGAAACTTGGACGCTTATGTCACTGCGAAGGCTAACGCCGTGGCAGTAGTGAGATTCTCCATGGTATTTAGCATGGAGGTAAAAGGAGGGGAGATGACATGACGTCACAGAAGTGAAGGCCAAGTCCGCCATTTTAGGTGCCCCAAAACAAGCAGACGGCCATACAGTACACGCATGGAGGTACACACGTGGACGTGAGCTTCGAGACCACTGATTTACTTTCATAGTTTCAAGCGAGAACATTTGTTTTTGGTGTGTTACTTGTGTTGAGTCGTGATAAAAATGCCAGCTTGTGTCGTTTCCGGATGTACGAATCGTTGTGATAGAAGTGTTAAGTCTAAAGGAATAACGTTCCATTCGTAAGTGAAGCCATTCAAACGATATTTCTGTTTGTACTTATGAATTTCGGTTACTCAGTTTACTTTTGCATTTTATTTGTGTTCTATTCTTTAGATTTCCTCTCAATCCAACTCGCAATACTCTGTGGGTGAATGCTGTGGGAAGGAAAGACTGGAAACCAAACAGACACAGTAAAATATGTTCGAAGCATTTTCGAGAGGAGGACATAGACAGAACATCACTTTCAGTAGTGCGTATCAGGGAAAATGCTGTGCCATCAATTTTCCCTACAGTTTGTCATCTCTTAAAAGAGGTATTGTAGCTGAAGTGTATCATACTTTACTTTTGTTCCTGTTTGCTTTCGTGCATAACTGTACACTTGTTATTCAGTTAATACCATAATCTGTTCATTTTGTAAAGAAATGCGGTGGAAATACATTTAATAGAATAATGTAAATGTAAGATGTACCTTCTAATACAGAACTTTATTATTACGATTATTATAATTATTATTTTCGTTTACTTTAGAATGAGAGGGTGAGAAGCCCACTAGTACCACTTCCAACAGAGCAGCAGGTGGATGCAATAAGTATTGATTGCCCTGTTCACAATGAAGCGACCTTCTCTTCCTGTGTTAATAATAAAAGCGATGAAGAGGTGGGTATTATCAAACTCCTAGAGAGGGATGTGCCACAAAGTTTTTCTGCTTTGCCTACTTACTTAGAAGAGGTATGTAAAGTGTCAAATGATAGTTTTGAATTGCTCCTGAAAAATCAAATTGTAATTATGCCTGCTGCTGACCTGTGTATATTAGTGCAAATTCCATATTCAATAATTCCTATGGAGGTCAAACTTTTACCTCAATGATAATTCCATACAGGTATTCTATGAGTGATGTAGCTTATGAGTTTAAATTTCTCAAAGGCATGACTATTATCAGTGTAAACTTAAACATTGAAGTTAATACCTAAATAATAGAAATATTCTGCAACTCTTTTTCTATCATTTATCAGCATTAACTTATATAAGTTACATGGGTGGCACTTTTTTAAAAATATGCAAGCAGTCCCATGTATCACTAAAACTATACATTAGTTATATGCTTAATTATTGTTGAAGTTGAAGAAATAAGTCTCATTTAATGTTATTGAGTACCTATGCTCAAGAAATACTGAACTGTCTAAAACATTTTAATTCAAATCATGTGTCCATTAAAAAATCTGCCTTTTTATGAAAAAAGCACAGTGATGGATGGGACATGATGCTTTTGGGACAATTGATATGAGATAATTCAACTAGAACCTAACCTGTAAAACACCCGAGCATGATATTTTTGTGCAATGGTATGTTTTAGGAATGTATTGTGGTGTATCCAAACTAAATTTTTGTTCTCTATTTTATTTTGATGGTGCTTATCTGGGAATTATCTTAAAACATTAGGGTCATCTGAAGCACGGTGTACAACATGTCGGTTTTGACCAATGACGTCACATCTGAGTCTCCGGCAATAGTTTGTTTAGAAGCAGACTGGTTGCATACCGTACTTCAGTTGACCCCCTTTACAATATGTTACTAGTAAAAAAAAGAATGTACGTCAGAACTGGAATCTGAGCCAACTGGTTGTATTCCATGCTTCAGTATTCCCAAAAATTAGGCCTAGATATAATTGATAGGTTTTCTGACTTTCTCTTTCTTCGTCTTCTTATTTTTATTTTTTTTCCCTGCTCATCTTTATTTCCATGTCAGTAAAATTCCAAGAGGGCGTTTTCTTACTCTGATGTACGTTAGTAATGATTACCATGCTTGTTTACTAGTTGTGATGTTTTAGTTTCAAATATTACAATTTAAGATATGGTGTCTTTCCATAAAGTCTACGTTACCTGATTGACCAATACATATGACGTCATCAGCCACCTTTTTCAGCCAATTAGCAAGCAGAAGACCAGCAGTACCACAGCCAATCAGGGAAACATAAGACTTTCCTGCCTTTGGGGTATTATACACAGTAATCTACAAACTACAAATTGGAGCTATTTCTGTGCTGTCACAAAATCGTAGGGTCGTACTGTTAGTTTTATGTTTAGCAGTACTAGTCATCTTCCTGTGATGTCTGCGTTACCAAGCATTTTAGTAGTGTGTTGTTTGTGGTATAGTTTGCCGTTCTATAGTTTCATTTGTTTAATTGTTTTTATTTTGATAGTAAGGATATAACGAAGTTTATTTCTTTCTCGTTGTATGACACACTGGGGGGGGGGGGGGGGGGGAGAGACTGTTGGCCATGATAAAATTTCTTCACCTGCTTGGTGTTATAGCTGACTGTAATCACTGTGCAACATGTTGGCAACCAATGAAGGTGACGAAATGATTGTGGGTGCCTCATTTTTTTTTTTTAGTGTGTGTGGTTTTTTTTTTTTTTTTTATCCCCAGTGTGAAACATACGCAGGACATAATTTTGGTAAGTTTTTATTTTTAATGCATTGACTTTTTGTAGTGTAGTTTCTGTTGGTGTAGGTGGCAGCTGATGTTGGCATAAGGTTCATATCAATGTATGAGGGGGGGGGGGGGGGGAAGTTCAGCAGCATTTCCGTAGTGTGTAGGTTGGTAGAATACCATATTACATATAGGTGGTGTGGTGTGATTGTTGCTTTTGTTAAAGTCAACTAATGTGAAAATATCATGAGAAATGTTGCATGTAGGTGGTGCGGTATAATTATTGCTTTTGTGAAAGTCAACAAATGCGAAAATATCATAAATATGTTGGAAGCAACATTGGTGGCATGAAATCTTTGTTTATTTACATTAACAAATTGATTTCGGTTACTGAGTGGCCATTTTCAGTGCTAGATTGTGTGTCCGCACAGGGCTTCCTTTCTTGTAGCACTGAAAAAGGAGTTCTCATTGTACATGACTAGATACTGTTGTATTAATGGTAAATGCCTGTTGCTAGTATATGTGTGCGCACAGGGCTTCCTTTCTAGTAGCACTGAAGATGGCCACTCACTGACCGAAATCAATCTGTTAATGTAAATAAATAAAGATTTAATGCCACCGAAGTTGCTTCCAACATATTTATGATATTTTCGCATTTGTTGACTTTCACAAAAGCAATAATTATACCACACCACCTACATGCAACATGGTATTTTCCAACCTACACACACTACAGAAATGCCGCTGGAAATCCCCCAGGAGTTTTCATTGTACATGACTAGGTATTGTTGTATTAATGGTGAAATGCCTGTTGCTAGATTGTGTGTGCCCACAGAGCTTCCTTTCTAGTAGCACTGAAGAAGGTCACTCACTGACCAAAATTGATTGGTTACTGTAAATAAATAAAGATTTCATGCAACCGAAGCTGCTTCCAACATTTTTCATGATTTTATTGATGTTGTTGCTTTGCACATGGCTGCTTATGGAGTCATCTGTATATAAATGTGAAAATAGGAGGAATGGTCGTGGTGACAGACTGATCTGTAGCTTAAGCCAAGGTCTAGGTTTTTGGTTTTCATAAATATTGGCATATTTATTTGTGCATGGTTTTTGTGATTGTTCCGGTCGCCGTATTGGCTGTGAGTGATATCTGTCGTTTCCGCCATTTTGATGATGCCATGGGTCTAAGCCAATCGGTGGTATCCTGGTCTTCAGTTATGTCCAGTTTTGGACATTTCCCATCTGTCACATAAAGTTTACTGTTTCAGAAACCTTAAATTTACTAACAATCAAGTTATAGTAGGCAACAACTTTTTGTACAGCTTGTAATTACATTTCACTATTGTTTGTGTTTATTTTTTTAGAATGTGGAGAACAGACCACCAACACAGCAGCAGATGGTTGCAGTAAGTACTGCTGAAGCTGAAACTCAGGTCTTCTATTCTGCTGGCAACAGCTCTTCTTGTATTGGTGAAACATCAGGTGATGAGTCTATATTGGTGAGGAGCCTCAAGAGAAGTGTAAGTGACCTCTCTTCAAAAAATGAAGTACTCAGAAAAAAGATAAAGGTTCTTCAGCAGTCAAAGAGGCGGCTGAAGAAGAAGGTATCATCTATGGGTGTAGTAATTGATGAACTGAGGAAAAACAATCTTATGTTTGAAAGTGGCCTTAACATTCTAGAAAACATACCAGGAATGAACAAATTCTTGCTGCAGAGACAAGCTGCAAAAGCAAATTCCAAAAGTCTGCCCAAAGCATATAAGCCGGAACTTCGTGCATTCGCCCTCACATTACATTTTTATTCGCCGAGAGCGTATAATTATGTAAGACGAGCCTTTAATACCTGTCTCCCACATCCCAGAACTTTGGCGAGGTGGTATCAGTGTGTGGGCGGGGAACCAGGATTTACCACAGAGGCCTTTAACTTAATTAGGGCAAGATCTCAGGGATGTGATAATGTCACTCTTTGTAGCCTAATAGTTGATGAAATTGCTATTAGGCAACACATAGAGTTTGATGGTGAACAGTATTATGGCTATGTCAATATGAGGTCCTCTATTGCCACAGACAGTTTACCCGTGGCTAAAGAGGCATTTGTCCTTATGCTTGTGGCAATTAATGGCTCCTGGAAACTTCCAGTGGGTTACTTTCTGACTTCTGGGATAACTGGAGAGCAGAAAGCAAACCTTATCCAGCAATGCATAGGCCTTGCCAGTGCCAGTGGTGTTAGGGTAGTTTGCCTGTGTTGCGATGGCTGTGCCTCAAATTTGGCCATGGCAAAATGCTTGGGATGCCGTCTTGACCCTCATGCTCTGAAAACAACTTTTTATGTTGAAGGTGTGAGCTCTGAAGTGACATTTCTTCTAGATCCTCCACATATGTTGAAATTGGTTAGGAACACTCTAGGCGAGAAAAAAAACATTTGGGATGATCAAGGTGAAGTCATTTCTTGGCATCTTTTTGAGTTGCTCAATAAGGTGCAGATAAGAGAAGGACTTCATATAGGGAACAAAATAACAAACAGCCACATTAATTTTGTCCAGAATAAGATGAAAGTCAGGTTAGCAGCCCAACTTCTCAGTGATTCTGTGGCAGATGCAATGCAATATTGCAATGATATGAATATACCTGGTTTTGATGATGCATCTGCAACAGTCAGGTTTATTCGGCTTTTCAATCGCCTTTTTGATGTGCTGAATTCCAGGAACCTCTTTCAAACTCAGTGGAAGCAGCCATTGAGGGTGCATAACTTTATAGTGGTCGAAAGGTTTTTGTTGGATGCAGCAGACTACATCAGAGCACTTACTCTGTCACCAGTAGTTTCT
Organism: Locusta migratoria; assembly: GCA_026315105.1. Classification (NCBI taxonomy): domain Eukaryota; kingdom Metazoa; phylum Arthropoda; class Insecta; order Orthoptera; family Acrididae; genus Locusta; species Locusta migratoria. The sequence continues at coordinate 126,985,906 of CM048748.1, read as the reverse complement.
GGAACAAAACTTGTAGATTGCAATAGGAAGACAGGCTTTGTAGGTTTTCTGGTAGGTATTTCTAGTATGTTGCATCTTTATAGAAAGCTAGTCGAACCTCAGACTGCACCCTTACTGAAATTCTTGCCCACATATAAGTGCTCACAAGATCACCTGGAAATGTTTTTCAGTGCCATACGCAGTCGTGGTGGGTGGAATAACAACCCAACGGCACGTCAGTTCATGTCTGCCTACAAAAGACTTTTAGTGCACAATGAGGTTAGGGAGTCACAGAAAGGCAATTGTGTACCACTAGAAGACATACCCATTATGACTTACAATGGACAAAACATTGAAGAACACATAAATGTCACTGCTGGGCGTTCACAGTTGGCAGACACAGAAAGCCACTTGGTGAGTCATGATCATAACTACGTTGATGCCGGTGTATTTCTCTCTGAGGTGGCAGCACATATTGTTGTGTACATTGCAGGATTTGTTGTTCGGCACCTAGAAAGGGTACTGAAATGTGAGTCATGCCTATCTGTGTTGCGAGGGGATGGCAGCCACACTTTTTATGCACTTATACATAAAAAAACAGAGGTGGTTTAGTTCTGCCATCAAATGATGTCGTGGAAATTTGTCTATCTGCAGAAAAGACATTCAGGAAATACTCTGCAGAAAACTGGAAAATGGAAAAGTGTATTTTCTCGAAGTGCGTGTCAGAGGTGCTTGGCACTTTTTTGTTCAGGCCTGTATTCATTGATTTGGCTGATCACATGAAAGATCAGGATCCATTGGACAATCACTTACTGTTGTTGATCAAGGCTGTTGCCAAGAAGTACCTACTGATATGGCATAAACATTCAGCAAAATGTGTGAGTGATGGTTTACACGCAAAGAAGTTGCGAGCAGAGTACACGAAAGTTGTGCTTTTCAAGGGCCAGTAATACTGACTCGTGTGTGTGTGTGTGTGTGTGTGTGTGTGTGTGTGTGTGTACCAGCTATGTCTAATACATTTATTGGCCTGATATATTTGACCACCTAGCATGTCAGTGTAATTTTTGTGACTATTGTTAAGTGTTTGTGGAAATATTGAAATGTCACGTAAACATAGCATTTAAGTATTGTGTAGCTTATATTTCAATACTTTGTATCCATTATTCAATATTTGTATTTTGTTTAGATTTGCCACTTTTACACATTGTGGCTTGTAGATTATCTTCTCTTGTTCTGTTTCATGCTGCCGTAACATGCATTTTTCTTTATTATAATCTAGTTTGAGTTGTAAGTTATTTATTATTAAGAAGTGTTTGTATTTGAATGTATGTGCTCATTCATATTTGTTGTTTCTCATTGTGATGTACAAATTTTTTTGTGGGGTTATGCAGAATTTCTCTTGTTTATCATTGCCTGTAAATTTACCCTTGATTTGTGTATGTAACATGGTTTATAGGCCTCCTGGGGAACTCGCCATGCAAAATAAAGAGTAACGCATCAAACTTGGTACCTCTATGGTGATGTGGAAACCCAAGCATTGTCAATAAAGATAATAATTCACTGTGTGCCTGTTTATTTGATTCCTTTATCCTGTTACTTCATGGTAATTTAATTGAAATGCCCAGTTGCTTATTCAGACATTAACTGGACTATGTACCCAGCCATATCTAATAACTCTATTACTTGTCACAGGTAAAGTATGAGTATTCTACAAAGCCATCAATCAATTGTGGCAAAATAAATCACTTGGTGAATGGTGGACATAACTGAATGTTGGGTAGTTTCCAAGAATGTTTGCAATTACAATTTGAATTTTCCTCATGTTTTGTGCTTATTGTTGTCTATTTTCACTACTTTTGAAAGGTATTATGAAGATACTCATCAAAATGCCAGATCCAGAATTTAAACAATATAACTTTGAAAACTTAGAGCATGGCCTTTCCTAAGAAATACGTAATAATGTGTACATAGAAAATTTTTGTCATCAACTTGATGTGATTGCTTCATATGAAAAGTGGCAACGGTCTGTCAAACCTTGGCTCTCAGAATTGCAACGAATTTTGTAGCCACTTTAGAGGCTTGTATCTACATTTTTTCCATGGTGTGATTCCTCATATAAAGTTGTCTAAGTACATTAAAACAAATGACCAAATGTTTGCTAGTACTTGTTAGTTAGCATAGGGTGACCAGATTTCCGAAATCAAAATACGGGACTCAAGAAGTTGAAACCACATTTATGAAATGTTTCGTAAATACTGTATCAGTAAATAGATTTGAGTTCACATGTTTCATCCATACTACAGCTGCACACATACTCCTTTGTAAACACACACACTTAGAAAAAGTGTAAAAATATGGTGCATTACTAAAGCCATAAATATTTTATTTTAGTCACAAACGCAATACGTCAACTTTATATATATTATACTATAGTTTGACGAAGTTTTGCTCTAGAGAGCTAGGCTGTGTGATACAAAACGTCAAACTGTTGACGAAAAAAGGACTTCTATACAACATAAAACTAATTTCTCATGTTGATGTAATTTCTTAAATGAAAACTCGTCTTAATTCCTTTTGGTATGTATGTAATAAGAGTAACGCAACTAATGACTTAATGGTTTAAAACGACAGACCTAAATTATATGTCCTGAAGCAATAACGAATGCACAACTATTCGCCATGTGAAAGCATTACACAGTACTAAAGAAAGAACATCAATCATTCCTTGTTACTGTGCTTTAATTAAAAAGTGTACTTTTGTTTATCCTTTGTCTAAGATTACATATCGAGCTATCCATTTTATTGTGGTATATGTTACTTAAAAACACGTTTCAATAATATAGGACTTAACGAAATATTTTGTCGGGACAGCGGGACAATTAAGTTAAATACGGGATGTCTGGTCACTCTATGTTAGCAGTAACCCAATCCAAACATAATAGCAATGTGCATAGCTGCATGATCTAACTTTGGAACAGAATCGGGTGACTTGTACTTGTCTTTGGTAACTTATCAAATAGCATTAAGTCTGACAGCCAACTGGCATTAAAGTGAATAACAACCCCTTCTACTCAATAGATGAATTTTTTGAGATAAATATTGATATTAAAAAAAAAACTTTTTATTAAACTGCTATTTCAAACCATTTTGATATTTCAAATTCACAATTTGTGGAACAAGTGTTAATCTAAACTGATATTCAAAAGACCTGACGAACAAAGCAGAAAATACTTGACAAAGCCATATGTTAAATCCCCAAATGTCATATTTTGACCTAGTATTGAAGGTATTAGTTTAAGAGCTCATTAAAACCTGCCACTAGTTACATTTATAGCATTCTACAGTGTTGTAAAATGATAAGTTTTCTCACCAAGTTTAAATTACTTATTGTTCACATGCTGAATGATTTAGGTGTTTTGAAGTGAGATGATGTCTAAATGATAGTGAGACTGACATCCTAATTTTAAAAATAGTCCACTCACAGTCTGTTTCTTTGCCATTGGAGAATCTTTTAATTTCTTGATATGTACAAGAGGTGATAGCAGGGCTTGCTTCTTCCCTCATTGATGGAGTAGCAAAGAAAACATAAGTTTTCTTGGTACAACTTAAACATTGCAGGGGTTGTGCATTCAAAATGAATGTTGAAATTGTAACTAATAAGATCCACTACCAGTAAGCAAACAAGCATTGCTTACAGAGTTCTGGCTTCATTAGCTGTTGACGCAAATATATGAAAAAACGATTGGAATATTTTACAAAAGCAAATTTCACATCACATATGTATCCTCTTGGTAATTGAAAATGTAAAAAACACCGTTACAGTAACGAAACCAAACGTGTGATTTTGCTGAATCAGATGCATGCGTATTTAAGGCGAGAAAAACGTTTGACACTGCTTTCCTTACTATGTTATTCACGTAAGAACACTATATTTGAACCAGCTGTTGTCTGGACACGACAGAAATTTAAGTATCAGATGAAATCCTTCCGCAGTCATCAGCTGTCGACGTAAAAACAGGGCATTAAGGGTTGAGATATATTACGAAAGCAACCTTCTTACACCCTGTACTTCTCTTGTAAATTCAAAATGTATAAACAAGAAACAAGGCCAAACGTATGTTTTTGCTGCATAAAATGCGCATTCAAGACCAGAAAAACATTTGACGTAAGCATAGTAAATTTGAAACAGCTGTTGTCTGAACATGACAGAAATTTAAGTATCAGATGAAATCCTTTCTTAGTCATCAGCTGTCAACGTAAAAACAGTAAAATAAGGATTAAAATATATTACGAAAGCAACCCTTTCACACCATATACTTCTTCTCGTGGTAAATCGGACTGTATAAACAAAAACAAAGTTACAGTAACAAGTCCAAACGTGTTATTTTTCTGCTCAAATGCGCATTCAATATCAGAAAATTTTTGGGAGTATGTTATTTCATAAGTACTTTATATTTGATACTGAAAATAGCTGGTGCCTGCACACGACACAAATTTCAAGAATGAGAAGAAATCGTAAACTGTAGTGTAGTCTGCTATAGCAGGTGCAAACTGCTCCCATCAGCCACCGCGCCTTGGGGCATTCAAAATGGCGGTTGGCCCCACCCACTGGCTTCAAAACAAAGTACAGCGAAAGTCTGCAGTGCCATCTCCCCTTCTTTTACCTCCATGGTATTTAGCATAGAGTAGATATCTCTGGAGTGAGCATTCATGGCGAACCTTGAAACAATATTGAGTTAAGGACTAGACTTAAGCTGCCAACGAACACCGGAGGTGTTGTAGTTCACAGAAGTTAGAGTTATTGTTAGGGAGAGCTCGGTGAAAAATAGCGAGAACCAATAGGTTTGCAGCACACCATACTGGTATATCTTTGACTCGATGCAGAAAATGTCGTTGTCCATTCTGGCATAGTATGTTAACTGTTTTGTGTTAAAGTTGCACAGTGCCATCTCAAAGTGACATTGCAATGACACAGTATCACTGCCTTGTTATTACATATCAAACTGTAATGCAGCAATAAGATGTTCTACTAAATTCAATAATAAACCCTATAAATATCCATCCTCATTGTGGTGTAATGGATAGCGTTATAGATTCCCATTACAAGAGATCCAAATTTGCATCTGCAGACTTCATTTTATTTTTTGAATCTTTTATTTAAACACATTCTAGGAATTGCTTATTAATGTAAGGCAACTTTGATTTGCAATGTTCTACATTATTTATATTTCCTTGTGATTACAAAATGAAGGATGTAAATATTTCGCCCTTTATAATCACGAAACGTAATACTAAAATAGCTGCATCTCCCTGAACAGGTTAAAACGTCCAACCATAACCTCACTGGCACACACAACACAAAACATAACAAAACAATAATGAACCTGTAACTGTAAAACGCACCCGATGATGGCAGTTTGCTGCCGAAACATGTCATGCTAATAAAAATATTAGTAAAAATTGACTGCTGCAGTATAAATTATTTCAAAACGTTTGTAAAACAGTCGCAGACCTCAAAACATTCCACATAACATGGATAAATCTATATTTGTTTCCCAATCTATGATAAATTCGCAATATGCACTTAGGCAGGAACCCAATAGGACAGCTTCATGAGCAGCAAAAATATTAATATTCTTGAATTAATCTTTCACTCTGCAGCGGAGTGTGTGCTGATATGAAACTTCCTGGCAGATTAAAATTGTGTGCCGGAACCGGGACTCGAACCTGGGACCTTTGCCTTTCACAGGCAAGTGCACTACCGACTGTGCTATCCCGACACGACTCATGATGCCGCCTCACAACTTTACTTCCGCCAGTACCTCGCCTCCTACTTTCCAAACTTCACAGAAGCTCTCCTGCAAGCCATGTCTACACCATATCCTTTCTTCCAGGAATGCTAGTCTTGCATGGTTCGCAGGAGAGCTTCTGTGAAGTTTGGAAAGTAGAAGGCGACGTACTGGCGGAAGTAAAGTTGTGAGGCAGCATTGTGAGTCGTGTCCGGATAGCACAGTCAGTAGTGCGCTTGCCTGCGAAAGGCAAAGGTCCCAGGTTCGTGTCCCGGTTCCGGCAAACAATTTTAATCTGCCAGGAAGTTTCATTAATATTCTTCCTTATCACTTATATTTGTTTATCTGCATCCGAAATACAGCAATATCCGAAAGTATTATCAGAGTGCACTCTAGATACTATTGCCGCAAGACCCCATGTTAAATAACTACTGGAGTGGCGCAAGTGGTAGCGTCACGGACTGCAGTGCTGAAGGTCGCCAGTTAAATCCTGTCCACCGTTAGAAATTTACTTCTTTGTAATTAACATTTTCAGAATGTTCTACATGCTTTGTATGTTCACTTGAATTCCTACTTGTTTCTTATGTTAACTATTCTTCTAATTTCTGGTACATTCTGTCTGTGTATAAATAGCAGAGCACTCTGCCCAAGAGGGGGTCAGTACTGGGTGTATGTTTCACTTTGCAATAAACCTGCTTTGCCGGCCGTGGTGGCCGAGGGGACTGAGGCGCTCCAGTCACGGTCTGCACGGCCACTACGGTCGGGGGTTCGAATCCCCCCTCGGGCATGGATATTTGTGCCGTCCTAGTTCGTAAGTAGTTCATAAGTAGTTTGTAAGTTTAGGGACTGATGACCCCGTAGTTAAGTCCCATAACCTATACAAACATTTGAACATTTTTGAAACCTGCTTTCAATATAAGTGCTGTGTTCAGTTGAAAATCTGCTTCGAAATCAAGCCTGCTTCCATTTCAACGCGACATTGTTTGGTGGAGGCGCTAGGTATCCTGTGCAACAGCTGCATCACGGTGGCTCCGATTAGGCAACGTAAAAGCTGTTGCTTACATGGACTAGAACCAGAATACAAGGGATATACTGAGTACATCATTTTGAAAGTTTGCATCATCAGAAGGACCACGGACACGAAACCAGTAATAAGCCAGCTGCACATCAGACACCCGTCGGTGTTCTCTGGAGACGCTGGACAGGACCCCAACAAATGGCTTAATGGGTTTGACCGAGTCGCCAAGTACAACAGGTGGATTCATACAATGTGGTTGGCCAACGTTTATTTCTACCTGCTCAGAACACCCCAGCAATGGATTGAGAACAACAAAGACAAGCTGAATACTGGGAAACGTTCCAGACGGAACTTAAGAATACGTTTGGAGACCGCCAGCGACAAATCCGTTTGGTGGAAGAAGAACTGGGCCCAACGACACGGTGAGCTGGCACAGTATTACGTACAGAATGTTTTGGGCCTGTGTAATATAGTCAATCCGAATATGACTGAGGCCAAGAAAATCACGCACCTGACAAAGGGTATTGCAGAAGACATGTACCAGGCTCTTCTAAAAAAATACGTCCCTACGACGGAAGACTTCATCAAGTGGTGCCAGCATATTGAAGAGATGCAACAAAGGAGGGTTGGACGAAAGAAGTATGATAGACTCCCGAATTTAGTTCCTATGGCCGTTGTGGAAGACCAGCATTAATTCACTTCTCTCATAGAACAAATTGTGAGAGAAGAATTACAACAGTTTATGGCAGCCTGGACTATTAGACCGAGCGAGCGTCAGATTATGGCTATGGATGTAAGATCTGTAAGTCATAAGAGGGCCAATGCTGCTGAGGAAGAGGTATTTCAGATATTAGCTCCTGTCTGCCCTGCCAATCTCACCCAACGTGAAGAATGGCGACCCCCTGTTATGACTTACGCTGCAGCCTCCATACGGCAGGAATGAACCGGCTGACGCAGTCACAACCAACTCCCCAAGCAAGTGTGACGCCTTGCAGAAACACAGACGTCTGGAGTACAGAAGACAACACAACACTATGTTTCCACTGTAGGCGCCCTGGACATGTACGCTACTGCAGAGAGAGAAGGCAAGTATTCGACGATTATTTTGCTGCAAGACGTCAGCTGTCAGAGCAATTCTATCTCAGGCAGTCACCTGCTGATGAATTCAGTCGACCTATGGGAAGAAGCCCATTGCCGTACCCAGGGCGAGGTCGCTCCCTGATGCGCCACTGCCGTTCACTGTCGCCGTACAGAGGTACCAGCTGCTCCCCTAGCTGCTGCGCCCAGGAAACCTAAGCAAGGCGACCATCTACAGAGGTGAGGCCGCCGCAGATGAAAATCCTCCATGGACGACAGTCACTAAGATGTCTGGAAATCTCATCGACATCATAATCGACAGCCAACCTGTCCAGGAACTGGTTGATTCAGGAGCTTCTTTCTCTGCCTTGTCAGATAATTACCGCCGCACACTAAAGAAGACTATGTTCTGTGATACAGGGGCAACTGTGCTGAAGGTCGCAAGTGGAAAGTACGTCCAGCCAGCAGAAACTTGTGTCACAAGAATAACCATCAAAAACAGGACCCAGCCGTTTGAATTTGTCGTTTTAACAGAATGTAGTCATGTCATCCTCGGATGGGACTTCCTTCAAGCATCCCAAGCTTTCATTGATTGTGGAAGATCTGAGCTGCAAATTAAGAAGTCGTTCTGATGGATACATATAACAAAGAATTTTCTGAGAAGTTATTTGCCATTGACAAAGTGACAATACCGCCGTTGACAATGAGGAGAGTTGCAGTCACAAACACAGATGACCGGTTAAACTGTGAAGTTCTTGTTGATAGTAAAACGTTTATCAGGCTCAAAAAAGAAATTTATGTACCAACTGCTATCATAAGCAATACCGGTGGTCAAGGAGAGATTTGGATCACTAATTGTCACAAGCAGTCACAACTTATTCCCAATGGAATGTGTATCGGGACAGCTGAACCAATCCAGGATGGTGAGCTCAACGTCATCAATGAAGACCCATGCTCTGCTGTTCGTACAGACAACACGCTGGAGGAAACAACTGTGGAACTGCCAATAGGGTCCGGACTGACCAAGGAACAACGGCAGCGGGTGTTAGCTATACTACGCCAATTTTCGGGTGCATTCACACCTCAGCAGGAAAAAAAGTGGAGACAAAACGACCCACGATAAGGCACCATATCAATTCTGGGGATCATCCACCAATTAGACAGCGTTCGTATAGAGTGTCGCCAGCTGAAAGACGGACAATTCGGGAGGAAGTGCAAAAGATGTTGCACGATGACATTTTTCAACCTTCAGAGAGTCCTAGGTCGTCTCCAGTGGTCCTCGTAAAGAAGAAGGATGGCACATGGAGATTCTGCGTCGACTATGGGCGGCTGATCAAAGTTACAAAGAAAGATGTCTACCCATTGCCGCGCATTGACGACACCTTAGACTCCTTGAAAGGAGGTACATACTTTTTAACTATGGACATGCAGACAGGTTACTGGCAAATAGAGGTTGACGAAGCTGACAGGGAGAAGACGGCTTTTATTACACCTGACGGCCTCTATGAATTCAATGTAATGACATTTGGATTATGTAATGCTCCAGCCACATTCGAACGCAAAATGGACAACTTGCTTCGACACCTTATGTGGACGACGTGTCTTTGCTATTCAGATGACACTGTCGTTTTCTCGAAAACATTTGAAGAACACCTGAGTCGCCTGTAAACTGTGTTGAAGTGTGTTCAGACTGCAGGACTCCGCCTCAATCCAAAGAAGTGCCTTTTCGTCGTCAAAGAGATACAAATCCTGGGACACCTTGTCAATGGAGATCGTGTCCGTCCTGATCCAGATAAAGTAAGGGCAGTCACAGAATTTCCAACTCCTCAGCACATTTGTGATGTGAAAAGTTTTCTCGGGTTGTGCTTATATTACCGACGTTTAATAAAAGGTTTTTTTTTTTTTTTTTTTTTTTTTTTTATATAAACAAGGCACGTCCATTGCAAGAACTTTTGCAGGGAGGCACCAAGTTTTACTGGGACGAGACAAGAGAAAGCGCTTTCTGGGCACTTAAGGAGGCTCTAAGTTCTGCACCAGTTCTAGCCTTGTACAACGAGAATGCGGAAACTGAACTTCACACAGATGCAAGTGGTTAAGGGATTGGTGCAGTGCTTGTACAAGTTCAGTAAGGCGCTGAAAATGTGATAGCCTATCATCAGAGTATTCTCAAAGTACGAGATAAAATACTCTACAATTGAGAAAGAATGTCTCGCAGTTATCTGGTCTATCAACATGTTCCAGCCATATTTATTCGGCAAACCATTCACCATCGTGACAGACCATCATTCTTTATGTTGGCTGAGCAATTTGAAGGATCCATCAGATCGACTAGCAAGATGGGCACTAAGACTCCAAGAGTATGGCGTCACAGTGATATTCAAGAACGGACGCAAACACAAGGATGCCGACTCCCTTTCGAGGAATCCATTAGCGGAACACAACAGCATTAATGAAATTTCAGTCCTCACTGAATTAGGTGATGTTACTACTGAAAAGTGGGAAGATCCAGCACTATTAAAAACCATAGAGGCCTTGGAGAAAGGAGAACCGTCGATGTTTTAGGGAGGTTCCCAAAGTCGACAACCGGTAACCAATGGATAATAGTCTGCAACGACTACCTCACACTCTACGCTGTCACCAAACCTGTGCCGACCACAGAAGCTCCGGAGATCGCAAAATTCCTTGTACAAGGTTTAGGTGCTGCCTCCTGTCCTGCCACGGACAGGTGTCCTCACACCTTTCACTTGGTTCGGACTCCGCACTTATCAACTGTCACATATATCTTAGAGACTCTGCCTCAGGTATAAGTACTCTCCTGTATATTGGTATTATAGAGGAAAAATTCCTAGCAGGAAAATACATATAAAAAGTAGATGAAGTTTACTTACTAGGCGAAGGAGCACAGGTAGTGATAGTAACATAAATAAAACACACACACACACATAAACGCAAGCTTTTGCAACCCAGTTGCTTCTTCAGGCAGAAGGTAAGGAAAGGGAAAAGGAAATGGGTAAGAAGCCATTCCAATTTTGGGAGAGGAAAGACTTACCTTGGGGGAAAAAAAAGAAGGTAAACAAATACAGACACCCACACATATACACAAATGCAAACCCGTGTTTGCGTATATGTGTTTGTGTATATGTACATGTATGGGTGTGTGAGTGTATTTGTTTACCTTCCTTCCCCCCCCCCCCCCCCCCCCCCCCAAGGTAAGTCTTTCCTCTCCCAGGATTGGAATGGCTCCTTATGCACTCCCTTAATTCCCTCATCATTTCCTTTTCCCTCTCCTTCCCTTCTGCCTAATGAAGCAACTGGGTTACGAAAGCTTGCATTTGTATGTGTGTGTGTTATTTATGTTACTATCAGGACCTGTGCTCCTTCGCCTGGTAAGTAAACTTCATGTACTTTTTATATATATTCTTTTGTATACTGGTGCGGATATGTCACTCCTCCCCTCATCCATGTACATGTGCCAGCTCTGCCCACATCACACACTGCTTTGAGCTGTCAGCACTACTTAGCTGACATGCTCGGGCTCAATGACCTTCACCTTTCAAATGTCAGTGAAGCTGAAGCTGGAGCTGAATTTCCTAGTGGCAAACATCCCCAAGCCCATCATGGGTATTGCTTTCTTGATACACCACAAACTATTACCAGACATAGTGCACCACTCAGTGTATCATCACCCCACATACATGCATTTCTTATGTGCTCCATTAAGGTTAGACACCACTGACTCACCAATGCAAGTGCAACTCCTCTTTGAGTACATGGATGTGGCAGATCTGATTCATCATTTCATGTGTCAGTAGTTTGTAGAACATGAACAAGTATTTCACTCATGGCATGAAAATGACGAGATTGCTCACCACCTGGACAATACGGAATCACAACTTGCCTCCGTGTTACATGCGATCAAGATGCTTTGTAAGGATTCTTTGGATATTTGCACTCTGGTTAGTACACGTGCTTCCTCTGTGAGTGGTGTTATTGATGTTGACCCTATGCACAAGGTTACAGTGTATTTGACAACTCCATGTTCCTGCACTGCTCTCACATGTACGCTTGTAAACAAAACATGGGTGACACGTCAGCACTCCCCTCTCCCCTTGCAGTTGCCCCTTGCACTACTAGTAGTCTGACTCCACCCACATGACGATCTTCTTGTGTTTCACACCAAACAGCACCACTAGTCATTCCCATGCCTAGAACTCTTAACTTCTCCACCTAGCAAGCCGCCACTCCCTCGTGTCACCACGGCGAACTACACCAACAAGATTTTCTGAACCTATGGTCGACATGCTCAAACTCAGCCATCTTATGTGCACACATCAGTGCCACCCTCACCTGTCCTGGTGGTCCCTAGCAACCTTTGGCTGTCCCGAACTCTTTCGAGCCTTCTCACTGCACTACACAACAGCTGTCACTTTCACTTTGGGTGCTGGCTGTCACAACACCACCGCAGGACACTTCTGGCGCCACGCCCCCCTCCACCTTGCATGACTTTGCCTTGCTCTGCTACAACACACCAGCATTCTGTATGAAAACAAACCCATGCTCCTGTGCACACAAGTATCACAGTAGTCTCTAACAGCACTGTACTTAAATGTCACCTTACAGACGGACTTCTGATTTGCAGTAAACCCCGAAGACTTTGCCCAGAGAAACTTGCCACTGTGAAACAACAGATTGCAGAACTTTTGGAAGACTGTGTAATTGGAACCTCCTTCAGTAACTGCTCTTCACCCATGCATTTAGCCCCTCAGGGGCTCAGCATTAATTTGCTGAGTATCTTTAATCTTACCCCCAGTTATATGAAATTGAACAAAATACTACTCATATCTTGTCTCTTAACTTTTCAGAAATCACACAGACAGGATTACCAGTATCCACCAGACATCTGCGTTTCCAGTTCTACATCTACATAGATACTCTGCAAATCACATTCAAGTGCCTGGCAGAGGGTTCATTAACCATTTTCATAACTTTTTCTCTACCGTTCCATTCTCTAATAGCGCGCGGGAAGAAAGAACACCTAAATCATTCCGTTTTCAATCTAATTTCTCTTATTTTATTGGGATGGTCATGTCTCCCTAAGTAGGTGAGTGCTAGCAAAATATTTTCACATTCAGAACTAGAAGTCAGTGATTGAAACTTCGCAAACAGATCACGCCGCAATGAATAACGTCTTTCTTTTAATGATTTCCACTCCAATTCTTGCAACATTTCCGTGACGCTTTCCCCCCCATAACGTGATTAAAAAAAACGAGCTGCCCTTCTCTGAACCTTCTCAATGTCTTCTGTCATTCCTACCTGTCATTCCTACCTGGTGAGGGTCCCACAAGGGGCAACAGTACTCCAGGAGAGGACGCACAAGTGTGATGCAGGCAGTCTCTTTGGTGGAGCTGGTGCATCTTCGAAGCGTTCTGCCAATGAAACGTAACCTTTGGTTCGCCTTCCCCACAATATTTTCTATGTGTTCTCTCCAGACAAAGATGTTCATAATTGTAATTCCTAGGTATTTGGTAGAATCTACGACCTTAAGGTTTGACTGATTTATCGCGTAATTAAAGTTCAGCGGATTTCTTTTAGTGGTCATGTGTATTACTTCACACTTTTCTTTATTTAGTGTCAATTGCCAATTTTCGCACCATGCAGAAAATTTGTCTGAATCGCTTTGCAGTTGCTTTTGATCCTCAATTGACTTCACTAACCGATAAACGACAGCATCATCCGCGAACAGTCTGAGGGAGCTATTCAGATTGTCTCCTAAATCGTTTATAAACACGAGGAAGAGAAGGGGACCTATAACGCTTCCCTACGGAACGCCAGATATCACTTCTGTTTTACTTGATGACTTACCGTCAATTACAACGAACTGTGTTCTTTCTGATAGGTAATCGTGAATCCAATCGCACAATTGGGGAGATATTCCATAAAGGCCAATTCACACTGTCGGTCACGTCAACGTCACGTCAGGGAACCGTCACGTCAAGTTGTATTCACACTGTCTGTCCGTGTCCGTCACGTCAATTCGTCCATCTCAATACGCGATGTTGAAAGTGAGGTTATGAGTGGCGATCTGTTATGTAGAAAGTCATAGTTTAATACTAGAAAGGGGGAACAACAACGCTAAATGTTATTAACGGCCAAAGAAAACTTTACAGTGTATGTTTTTGGTCAACTTACTGGGAACTGAAACAACATTTCAAAACATCGACATCTATTTTCAAGCGAAAAAATAAACATATGAAGACATCAAAACATACTCGTAAGAGCATAAATAGCGCCTGTATACTTTAACCATTACGATTTGCATGCTGACATAGTTAATACATCGTAAAAAACTGAATTTTCGTCTTTCATTAGTACTGACATTTTCATTTAAAGTGTTATTTAATGAAAAATGCGTAATCAAATTACAATCTTATTCAAATAAACAGTTTGCTTCAGTCGTTTCTGTTACATTGTTACGTAACATAAACCATTTTTTGGTTTCAGATGTCCGACCTCGATTTTAGGGGAACACTCCATTGACAAAAATATTTAAGTCGTCATGAAACGTGTGAGATTTACCCCTAAAACGAGGTACATCAACAACACAAAGATGAATAAGACACATTTGCATATAAACAGTGCAAATCGTCGACTGCAACATGTAATTTGCGTGACGAAAATAGGTTAACTTCCGATGTTAGCAGACGGCCGTTCCGTCAAAACATTCTTCTCGAGAAAGCTTGACGGACGTTGACGTGACGTGACGGTCCGGTGACGGACAGTGTGAATGCCGCCATTAGAAATACATTGCGGAATGTTCTGACGGACGGTGATGGTACGTGACGTGACGGACAGTGTGAATTGGCCTTAAGCATGCAATTTCATAAGAAGCCGCTTGTGGGTACAGTGTCGAAAGCCTTCCTGAAATCCAGAAATATGGAATCGATTTGAGATTTCTTGTCGATGGCACTTAACACTTCATGTGAATAAAGGGCAAGCTGTGTTTCGCAAGAGTGATACTTTCTGAATCCGTGTTGACTACTGGTTAATAGGTCGTTCTCTTCGAGGTAGTTCATAACATTCGAACAAAGTATATGTTCCAAAATCCTACTGCAAATCGACATCAATGAGATTGGCCTGTAATTTTGGGGATCACTCCTATTGCCTTTCTTGAATATTGGAGTAACTTGTGAAACTTTCCAGTCTTTGGGTACGGATCTTTCGCTGAGTGATCGGTTGTAAATTATAGCTAAGTACGGAGCTATTGCATCAGCGTACTCTGAGAGGAATCTAGTTGGTATACAGTTTGGCCCGGAAGATTTATTTTTGTTTAGTGACTTAAGTTGTTTTACTACTCCAGGAAAATCTACTTCTAAGTTTCGCATGCTGGCAGATGTTCTTGGATTGAATACTGGAGTGTTCACTTCGTCTTCTTTGGTGAAAGAATTTCGGAAAGCTGTGTTCAGTAATTCTGCCTTAGCAGTACTGTCATCGGTAGTATTACCATTGCTTTCGCTTAGTGAAGGTCTTGTTTGTGTTTTGCCGCTAGTGTACTTCACATATGACCAGAATTTCTTTGGGTTTTCTGCAAGATTACGAGACAGGATTTCGTTGTGGTAACTATTATAGGCTTCTCGCATTAAAGTCCGCGCTAGGTTGCGAGTTTCAGTAAAAGATTGCCAGTCTTGTGGACTCTGTGTCTTTTTTAATTTTGCATGCGTTTTTCTTTGTTTCTGCAACAGTGATCTGACCTGTTTTGTGTACCACGGGGGTCAGCCCCTCTCTTATTAATTTATTTGGTATAAAGGCCAATTCACACTGTCCATCACGTCAACGTCACGTCACGGAACCGTCACGTCAAGTTGTATTCACACTGTCCGTCCGTGTCCGTCACGTCAATTCGTCCATCTCAATACGCGATGTTGAAAGTGAGGTTATGAGTGGCTATCTGTTATGTAGAAAGTCATAGTTTAATACTAGAAAGTGGAAACAACAGCACTAAATGTTATCAACGGCCAAAGAAAACTTTACAGTGTATGTTTTTGGCCATCTTACTGGGAACTGAAACAACATTTCAAAACATCGACATCTATTTTCAAGCAAAAAAATAAACGTATGAAGATATCAAACCATACTTGTAAGAGCGTAAATAGCGCCTGTATACTTTAACCATTACGATTTCCATGCTGACATTGTTAATACGTTGTAAACAACCGAATTTTCGTCTTTCATTAGTACTGACATTTTCATTTAAAGTGTTATTTAATGAAAAATGCGTAATCAAATTACAATCTTATTCAAATAAACAGTTTGCTTCAGTCGTTTCTGCTACATTGTTACGTAACATAAACCATTTTTTGGTTTCAGATATCCGACCTCGATTTTAGGGGGACACTCAATTGACAAAAATATTTAAGTCGTCATGAAACATTTGAGATTTACCCCTAAAACGAGGAACAACAACAACACAAAGAGGAATAAGACACATTTGCATATAAACAGTGCAAATCGTCGACTGCAACATGTAATTCGCGTGACGAAAATAGGTTAACTTCCGATGTTAGCAGACGGCCGTTCCGTCAAAACATTCTTCTCGAGAAAGCTTGACGGACGTTGACGTGACGTGACGGTTCGGTGACGGCCAGTGTGAATGCCGCCATTAAAAATACATTGCGGATTGGACGGTGACGTGACGTGACGGACAGTGTGAATTGGCCTTAAATCTCTCGATTGCTACTGATATTATGTCTTTGAAAGTAAGTCAAAACCAAGGGTCAAAACCTTCGACCACAGATACTAACAGACCGGACAAACAGCAGAGCAGCTACACACATGGCGTGGTTCAAACATAGGACCACGTGACTGTTGGCAAACATTAACCGGATACAATAAACAACTCCCCTGTTTTATGGTCGAAGGCCACAACTGATCTACATACGCATTTTTAGGTTTGAAAGACTGGAGACTATCACTCAGGAAAGCGTGAAGCGAATTTTTATATTGTTTATTGAATAGATATATTTTTCGTTTATTTTTGGTGCATTTGGGCATTTCGACATTCAGTCTCGCTACTACAACTCGATGTTCGCTAACCCCTGTATCTGTTTTGATGCTCTTTACTAGCTCAGGATTATTTGTTGCTAGGAGAACAAGGGTATTTTCGCAACCACTTACTATTCTAGTGGGTTCATGAACTAACTGTTCGAAGTAGTTTTCAGAATAAGCATTCAGAACTAGTTCGGACGATGTTTTATATTTGCCGCCGGTTTTGAATACGTAATTATGCCAACATATCGAGGGTAAATTAAAGTCGCCACCGATTATAACAGTATGCTTCAGATACCTATTTGAAACGTGATTCAAGCTTTCTTTGAACATTTCGGCAACCGCATCGTCTGAGTCAGGGGGCCGATAAAAATATCCAATTATTAATTTATTCCGGTTGTCAGGAATAACCTCTACCCAGACCAACTCACAGGAAATATCTGTCTCAATTTCGCTGCAGGATAAACCGTTAGTAACAGCAATAAACACTCCACCCCCTATTTTATTTATTCTATCCTTTCTGAAGACCATTTGGCCCATTGGAAAAATTTCGGCCGAACTTATCTCAGGCGTCAGCCAGCTTTCAGAACCTGTAACGATTTGTGTCTGAGTACTTTCCATCAGCGCTTGGAGCTCTGGAACTTTCCCAATACAGCTACGACAATTTACAACTGTTATACCAATGTTTTCTAGATTTGCTTTCTTCCTGTGTCTGACCTGCCCCCTTTGAGACTGAAACCCATTTTGTATATTCCCGAGGCCCTCTAACCTAAAAAAACTGCCCAGTCAGCCCCCGCTACCCGTGCAGCCGCTTCCTGAGTATAGTGGAATCCTGACCTATTTAGCGGAACCCGAAAACCCACCACCCTTTGACGCAAGTCGAGGAATCTGCAGTCCACACGGTCGCAGAACCATCTGAGCCTCTGATTCAGACCCTCCACTCAGCTCTGAACCAAAGGTCCGCAGTCAGTCCTGTCGACAATGCTGCAGATGGTGATCTCCGCTTCTATCTTGCAAGCAAGACTGGCAGTCTTTACCACTTCTGATAGCCGCTCGAAACCAGAGAGGATCTCTTCCGATCCAAAGCGACACACATCATTGGTCCCGACATGAGCCACCACCTGCAGCTTGCTGCACCCTGTGCTCTTCATGGTATCCGGAAGGACCCGTTCCACATCTGGAATGACCCCCCCCCCCCCCCCCGGTATGGACACGGAGTGCACATTTGATTTCTTCCCCTCCCTAGCAGCCATTTTCCTAAGGGGCTCCATCACCCGCCTAACGTTGGAGCTCTCAACTACCAAAAGAAACCCACTCTCTGTGAGTGCCCGGATCTTGAAGGCAGCAGGGCGAGTACAGGACAAGCGACACCATCTGCGTCAGGAACATCCTCTGACACAGACAGCGCCTCGAATCTGTTGGCAAGACTAACCGGGGAGGCCTCCACTTCGGTCCCCCGGGAAGTCTTACACCGCCTGATGCGCTGAGGAGACCTCCCAATCCACCACGGATTGGGGGGCTACCTCCTCGCGGGCAGTGAGCGGGCTGGCCACAGCCGCAGGCCGATCGGAGGGCACAACAGACGCACAGGGTGTCTGCTTTACCCCCACGAGCAGCCCACAACAGCGGCGCCCAGCCACCGCAGTCTCAAGCGTTGCCAGTGAAGCCAATGCCACCTGAAGCTGCGAGTGAAGAGTCACCAACTCTGCCTCCATCCGTTCGCAGCAGTCACAGTCCCTAGCCATTCTAAAAACTTTTGTTTTTCCAAGTAAGTACGTCTGAGGACACAGAAGTTTGATAAACAGTGAGCTCCGAAAAATATGGATCTGACACTAAACTGTTTATTAACGGCAAATCTGAAAAATATATATGTGAGCTAATAAATCTAAATAACAACTGAACTGACAACTAAACGCGATTCTTAGTAGATAAACACGCGAGCACACTAAGGATTTAAGAACTGTAAAAGAAAGCACACACAAAATGAAAATAAGTCGCTTCTATTAAGAAGCTGGTTATCTTACAATGTAGAGCAGCTGCTGGTCACGTGTGCACTGGCCGCCGGTCACTGAGCAACTGTTACTTGTTACTTGTATCTGAACTGATAGATAAGGACTCCCGTGTACCTCCTGTTTATCCAAATTTTCTTTTTCAAGTAGCAAATCATGCTCCATTTTCTTAGACTTCATTTCCGCCTGACCACTTAAATGTTTCTTAGTTTCTATTTGTTGCATGCTATCAGAAGTTTCACAAGATACTCCTCACTCTAGATGTAAGTTTTGACAAACCTCTTTAAATGCACTTTGGATATTATTTCCAAGTTTATATTTGTTTATATAATTGCAAGTAACTAAGTATCTTCTCACTAATAAACTCCCCACATTTACTAATATTCTCAAAATCCGAACTTCTCACACTTACAACAATGGGTATAAGCAAATCATATACTCTCACATTACCCTCAAAATGATTAAAATCCTGTATCACTTCTCCTACTTTCATCTCCACATAAATCATCTCACCTAAACCTGTTTCACCTGGTGTGTAAGATGTATGAGACAGGTGAAGTACCCTCAGACTTCAAGAAAAATGTTATAACCCCCATTCCAAAGAAAGCAGGTGCAGACAAGTGTGAAAACTACAGAACCATCAGTTTAATAAGTCATGGTTGCAAAATATTAACACGAATTATATACAGATGGATGGAAAAGCTGGTAGAAGCTGACCTTGGGGAAGATCAGTTTGGGTTCAGGAGAAATGTAGGAACACGGGAGGCAATGCTCACTTTACGGCTTATCCTAGAAGATAGGGGAAGATCAGTTTGGGTTCAGGAGAAATGCAGGAACCCGGGAAGCAATACTCCCTTTACGGCTTATCCTAGAAGATAGATTAAGAAAAGGCAAACCTACATTTCCAGCTTTTGTAGATTTGGAGAAGGCTTTTGACAATGTTGATTGGAATAAACTCTTTCAAGTTCTGAAGCAAGCAGGAGTAAAATATAGGGAGCGTAAGGTTATTTACAACTTGTACAAAAACCAGACAGCGGTTGTCAGAGTTGAAGGGCATGAAAGGGATGCAGTGGTTGGTAAGGGAGTAAGACAGGGTTGTAGCCTTTCTCCAATGTTATTCAACTTGTACATCGAGCAAGCTATAAAGGAAAGCAAGAAGAAATTTGGAGAAGGAATAAAAGTTCAGGGTGAAGAATTAAAAACATTGTGTTTTGCCGACGACATAGTAATTCTGTCAGATACAGCAAAGGACCTGGAAGAACAATTGAATGGAATGGACAGTGTGCTGAAAGGTGCATATAAGATGAACATTAACAAGAGCAAAACAAGGGTAATGGAGTGCAGTGTAAGAAAATCAGGGGATGCTGAAGGAATTAGATTAGGTAATGAAACAATAAAGGAGGCAGATGAGTTTTGTTACTTGGGCAGTAAAATAACAAATGATGGTTGTAGTGCAGAGGATATAAAATGCAGAATGGCAATGGGTAGAAAAGCGTTCTTGAAAAAGAGAAATTTGTTAACATCGAATATTGATTTAAGCCTAAGGAAGTCCTTTCTGAAGGCATTTGTATGGAGTGTTTCCTTGTATGGAGTGTTGCCTTGTATGGAGTGAGACATGGACGATAAACAGTGCGGACAGGAAGAGGATTGAGGGTTTTGAAATATGGTGCTACAGAAGAATGCTGAAGATTAGGTGGGTGGATCGCGTAAATAATGAGGTGGTACTGAACAGAATTGAGGAGAAAAAGAATTTCTGGCATACCTTGACTAAAAGAAGGGATCGATTGGTAGGACACATTCTTAGACATCAAGGAATTGTGAATTTAGCATTGGAGGGTAGTGTGTGGGGTAAAAACTGCAGAAGAAGACCCAGAGATGGATACAGTAAGCAGATTCAGATAGATGTAGCTTGCTGTTCTTATGTGGAGTTGAAGAGGCTTGTTCAGGATAAGGTATTGTGGAGAGCTGTACCAAACCAGTCTCCGGACTGAAGACCACAACAACAACAGTACAGAGCTATGCCAAAGAGGATATATATTACCAGAGAGGATAGGTCAAACAGAAAAGAGAAGTAAAGATGAGTGAACCGAATGATAGTGTATGAAGGACGTGGGTTATCGAAAATGTTTTTGATTAACAGCGAAAGATGGAAAGGTATGGAAAGGGGGTGAGACTCATGTAATGGATAATTCAGTTGAGGATGGTGGAGGGGGAGACGTTAGCGAAGATTTAGGCTGGGTGGGTGGTGGAAGGAGAGGATGTGTTGGAGGGCAAGTTCCCATCTCCTTAGCTCTGAGGGATTGGTGTTTGGTGGTAGTATCCAAATGGCACATGTGGTGTAACACATGCCAAGGTCCCTGGAATCATGCTGGAGGGCATCCTCTGATAGAGGATATTGGGCGTCATCCAGGTGAACAGTCCGTCTGTGACCATTCATCCACTCAGCCAATTTGTTGGTGGTCATACCAACATAAAAGGCCACACAGTGGACACATGTCAGTTGATAAATGACATGTGTTGTCTCACATGTGGCCCTGCCTTGAGTAGGGTAGGTTTTTCCTGTGGTGGGCCTGGAGCATGTAGTTGTAGGAGGACACATTGAACAGGTTTTGCAGTGGGATCAGTTACAGGGTAAGAACTTAAGGTAGGGTGGGTGGTTTTGGGATATTTTAACGTTGGACGAGTATGTTGTGGAGGACGGCGGAAGGCTATGCCGGGTAGTGTGGGAAGAACATTTTGGAGTGATGATCTCATAGTCATAGCCCTGACGGAGCAGTTTGTTGAGGCATTCCAGGCCAGGATGGTACTGGGTGACTAAGGGGATGCTTCATTTCCCTTCTGTTCCAATTCCTTTATTCTTCCCTTCTCTCCCACCTGACGAATAAATCCTGTTCCGAAAGCTCGTTATTCTCCTTTTTTCATCATTTTTTCTTCCCCTATGTGACTATCAGTGGTACAACACAAAGGTAAGCACTGGCCAGCCAATCCATCTCTTGTTTTTATATATTGGAAGATTTACATTAAACTATCTCATAATTTATGTTCCTTCCAGTTGATATGCTATTTGATATTGCATATTTACTTTCAGTAATACATAGTGTGTTCTCTAATATTTCTCGTGAACCTTCATCTTTTCACTAGTGTTTAAAAGCATTAAAGTTACAATTTAATATGTTTAGCTTAGAAAATAATGGGGTAGTTAATTGTTTAAATTTTCTGTAGGTCCTATCTATTACATATCAATGATTAGGAAATCTACAGGAAATATTTGCCAACTTTTCTGTCAGATGTTCTGAGATTACTGCTGCTGAATGAGGTTGTCCACTTTTAACTATGATATTTGCCCAAATTATTTAACATTCCGGATATGTAATAATTTCACTCTATACAACAGTATTGTTGTGGTTCCGGCACACAATTTTAATCTGCCAGGAAGTTTCAACAGTATTGTTGATTGCTATAAACACACCTCCCTCTTTAAGTTCAGCTTAGCACTGCGGTACACATTCCTGTCCGAGATCAGGACTTCTTTACTAATGGCATCTGGTTTGAGGCAGTTTTCCGTCTCTAGTACAATGTGGGCAATGTGACTAAGTGCGCTCCACAAGTACTGTGCTACCCTAGTAGCCACTTCCTGTGTGTAGTGCACACCCAACCTATTCAGGGAGATTTCTCCACTGGATAGCAGATGTCGAGAAATTTGCATTCAAGATCCCCACAAAATCATCTCAGCCTATGGTTTAAGCCTTCCAATTAGCTCCAAACCAGAAAACCACAATCAGTTCTGGGAATGATGCTACAAACCAATAGCTCCGCTTCTACCCTGTGAGGGAGGCTAGCTTAGGGTGACGAGACATCCTGTATTTTACGGGATCATCCAAAATTTAACCCAACTGTCCCAAAAAAGTAAATACATGACGTATAATGTCCCTTTTTTAGTAACTGTTCCATATTTTGAAATAATATGTTATTAAGAAATGTACAGTACAGCCTAATGGAGAACAAATGGGGACATAATCAAACTATAAACAAAGAGGCTTTATCTAAAAGTGAATAAAACTACATTAAAAATTCTTTTGTTAGTACTACGTAATGTTTTCACATATGTTCAGCTTCTCCAGCTATAAAAAACTGAGCCATTAATAACTACATTGCTCAAAGATGGTGTGCTGAAAGAGTTTGATTTCTTTGACATTTTTAAGTTGATTTCACCACTTGTTAACTGTTTATGTCACGAAATGGACTTGCCAATTTCATGGTCAGGAACCATATACTGAGTTCAGCTCAGATATTCTCCTCTTTGAAAGTCTCTTCAGTAAAGTCTGGAAACTTTATCGGAGTTTAGTGAAAATATTTTGAAACAAAGATGTGAAGATTGGTTTAGTTAAGAAAGTTAACCATGTTAAAAACTGATACATCTGAAGAGAAAATTTATTAATTGAGACTACGAAGCAAGTTTATAAAAACTGGCCTTTCATTTTTAACTTACTTCCAAGTGAAGATATCTGGTGAAAAAATTTGCAGCTCATTACTTGGTTTCGTTAGCTCTGTCTGGAAATAACACTGCTGCAGAAAGAGCCTTTTCCACCACAAATAATTTATGGCCCACGAAAACAACATATTTAGTGCACAAAGGAAATAATTAGTACAAGAACTCATTTTCAGAATACTTCACAAGTTGATTATTATGAAAATCTATGTTAGTTAATTAGCAACTGACTGGGTACATCCTGGTTACTGAGATTGCCATATGAATAGTTTTCCCGTCCCCAAATCCTAATTCCTAAGCTTCTTTGATTGGTTTCATGTTCTTTCAGCAATTAAATGCTTTTCGTGATGTGGTAACTCTTTTATACTCAAAAGTCACACTTTCTGCAGAAAACAAAACAGTGTGAGGTGGCAGTAATATGTAGTCAATTTTTTTATTCCATTATTTTGTTGTCTTTGGGCGACGGAGAAGTTGAGTATTGTTTTGATACACTATATTTAGATTTGATACCACTTTTGTTTCTATTGGGGCATTTCGTCCAAGGAAAAGTCCTTCAAATATAGCAGTTTCTTAATGAATTTTTCTAGAATTCTTTCTGATATCTGCTGTCCAGTGGACAAGCTGGCCACAGAAAGGGGATGAATGGCTGCTGTGCTTTCTCTCATGTAGCCATGACAGTTGGCATATTGGGGTCCATAAATCAGCCTGTTTGGGCATTTGCCTTCATAGAACTTCTCTGTTGCAAGACTGCCGACTCGGCTGTGGAAGGAAGGCCGTCCTGTCATGGCCTGGTACCTGTGAGGTCCCGTTTGGTGGGAAGTGGATGGAGAGAGCGGTTGACGAGGGCTGACCGCAGCTACCTGTGAGGTATTATTTGAAATTACAGGTAGAGAAGGACAATGCTCTGCAGACTCACTTCATGTTGGCCGCCAAACTATCACCACTGCCACACAATCGGACGTCTCTCCTCAGGGCGAAGTTCGCAGAAATCTGAATAGCAACCTCACCAGAGCAGTGTGTCTTGTTCACAGTTATGAACGCCTATTGTCTCTGTGGGAACTTTGCTCGTGTGGGAGGAGCTTGTAGGGGTGTCTGCAGACTGCTCTGTGATTCGCCAAAGCTTAGAGGTGTTTAGTAATTTGTCAGCAGCTTCTCGCGATGTCATTGGGCAGGCTATTAGCTGTATGTGGTAATTGGAGTACTCTGGCCACGTAGGCGGGGTCGCGGGTAGTGACCAGGAACACTGGCACAGAGAAAGAGATTTTTAGGGGATACGCTTGTAGGTCTCCTCAGTGTGCAGATCGACTTAGGTGTCGCGGTTTACTTGTGCTGTTGTCTGAACTTTGATTTTTGCCTTGTGGGTTCACTTCCAGCAGCTGCAGTTGACTTACATATTTTGGAAGTCTCACTTTGCGCATTCACACTTTGCGAACCATGCATGTATTAAGATTTTGAGTCACAATTTTGTCTTGATGATTTGCACTTGTGAACACTGTTTCACAAGTACACTACGATCGACTTGACTGCTCGCAATATAAAATTGTGCAACCATTGTCTGTCTAGCAGCACCGACACTAGAGTGGCTGTTAGTTTAAATATCATTTCTGCTTCACAAAACGAAGTGAGAAAACGGTTGCATTTTATTTCAGCTCTGGTTTGCAGTCATTACCTGCTGCTGCCGACTCCTGTGCACGCCCATCTTCTGCTCCAAATATTTGGTAATGTGTCCCCTGCATCATTGCTAGGGCCAGCATATTGCTGTTTTTAAGGATTTTCTCTTTATTTTTATAACTGGGGTTATTTGTTCAAATTGGAAAACTTCATCTGCTCGTTCAGATTGGGAAACTTAATCTGCCCTTGAGTTTGTGTATCTGTAGTAGTAGTTTGAATAATTATACTACCTGAGTAGGATTCCTTCTTCTTCGACTCAGCCACTCATTTGTTGATGTAAATATACCTATATAGGCAATGTTTATTTCATGTTGTTAATTGTAGATTTTCTTTAACTGTTGCAAATAGGATCTCTTTATTTCAAAGTATGTGTAATGCTTCGTTAGCTTTGTCATGTGACAGGATGAATTGTTTACGGTAAATAAATTGCACCTGAAGAATGTAAACTGTGTCAATTGAAAACTTCCTTATCATTCATACTTTTGGAGGGGCAAATAGACATTAGTTAACGTGGGAGTGTACCTAGTAAATTAGGTTTAAATTGGTGGTACCTCTTATTGTGATATTGGCTAGGAATTTATAAAATAAATGTGTTTGACCATATCCTACGCCACCGAGCAAGTGAGGCCAATAAAAAAAAAAAAAAAAAAAAAATAATTTTCCATTTTTTTATAAACATGGTGGTAGCCCAAATTTAACTAATAAAAATATTATGATATCACTTTAATATCTACAAATTAAAGAATTAATTAAAAATACTTTATCAAGTGGGAATCTGGTCACCCTAGGCTAGCTGTCATCACAAAATTCGCCAGCCACATTAAGCAACTGAGGATAACCTTTGAATCCAGGTGGCAAGAGTCACTGGGGCCGACATGAGCCATGATTTGCAGCCAGGTGCTTCCAGTGCTCTCAATCGCTACTGACAGAGCCTCCTCCACATTTTGGAAGAGACACCCCGGCGATCAAACAGAATGCACACTGGCATTATTTCCTGACCTTCACACTATTTTCCTAAGAGACCCCATCAACCACCTAATAATGGAACTCATAATGAGATGAAATAGTGAAGGTAGCAGAGGACAAAATAGGTAGGAAGGCAAGACCTACAAAGAATCCTTGGATATCACAGGAGATACTAAATTTAATCGATAAAAGGAGAAAGTATAAAAATGCAGTAAATGAAACAGGCAAAATGGAGTACAGACGACTAAGAAATGAGATTGTCAGGAAGTGCAAAATGGCTAAGCAGGAATGGCTAGAAGGCAAATGCAAGGATGTAGAAAAATGTATAAATAGGGGAAAAATAGATACAGCCTACCGGAAAATAAAAGAAACATTTGGCGATAAGAAAAACAGCTCTATGAATATCAAGGACACTTATGGAAAACCAGTTCTCAGCAAAGAAGGGAAAGCTGAAAGGTGGAAAGAGTATATAGAGAGGCTCTACAAAGGAAATGAACTTCGAGACATTATTGTAGGAAGGGAAGATGATGTAGATGATGATGAAATAGGAGATACTATACTGAGAGATGAATTTGACAGAGCACTGAAAGATCTAAGTCGAAACAAGGCCCCTGGAGTAGATGATATCCCGTCAGAGCTACTGAAGTCTCTGGGAGAACCAGCCATGACAAAATTGTTTCACCTGGTGTGTAAGATGTATGAGACAGGTGAAGTACCCTCAGACTTTAAGAAAAATGTTATAATCCCCATTCCAAAGAAAGCAGGTGCAGACAGGTGTGAAAACTACAGAACCATCAGTTTAATAAGTCATGGTTGCAAAATATTAACACGGATTATATACAGAAGGATGGAAAAGCTGGTAGAAGCCGACCTCGGGGAAGATCAGTTTGGGTTCAGGAGAAATGTAGGAACACGGGAGGCAATACTCACTTTACGGCTTATCCTAGAAGATAGATTAAGAAAAGGCAAACCAACATTTCTAGCTTTTGTAGATTTGGAGAAGGCTTTTGACAATGTTGATTGGAATAAACTCTTTCAAGTTCTGAAGCTAGCAGGAGTAAAATATAGGGAGCGTAAGGTTATTTACAACTTGTACAAAAACCAGACAGCGGTTGTCAGAGTTGAAGGGCATGAAAGGGATGCAGTGGTTGGAAAGGGAGTAAGGCAGGGTTGTAGCCTTTCCCCAATGTTGTTCAATTTGTACATTGAGCAAGCTATAAAGGAAAGCAAGGAGAAATTTGGAGAAGGAATTAAAGTTCAGGGCGAAGAATTAAAAACATTGCGTTTTGCCGACGACATAGTAATTCTGTCAGATACAGCAAAGGACCTGGAAGAGCAATTGAACGGAATGGACAGTGTGGTGAAAGGTGCATATAAGATGAATATTAACAAGAGCAAAACTAGGGTAATGGAGTGCAGTGTAAGAAAATCAGGTGATGCTGAAGGAATTAGATTAGGTAACGAAACAATAAAGGAGGTAGAGGAGTTTTGTTACTTGGGCAGTAAAATAACAAATGATGGTCGCAGTACAGATGATATAAAATACAGAATGGCAATGGGTAGAAAGGCGTTTTTGAAAAAGAGAAATTTGTTAACATCGAATATTGATTTAAGCCTAAGGAAGTCCTTTCTGAAGGCATTTGTATGGAGTGTTTCCTTGTATGGAGTGTTGCCTTGTATGGAGTGAGACATGGACGATAAACAGTGCGGACAGGAAGAGGATTGAGGCTTTTGAAATGTGGTGCTACAGAAGAATGCTGAAGATTAGGTGGGTGGATCGCGTAACTAATGAGGAGGTACTGAACCGAATTGGGGAGAACAGAAATTTCTGGCATACCTTGACTAAAAGAAGGGATAGATTGGTAGGACACATTCTTAGACATCAAGGCATTGTGAATTTAGCGTTGGAGGGAAGTGTGTGGGGTAAAAATCGCAGAGGGAGACCAAGAGACGCGTATAGTAAGCAGATTCAAGTGGATGTGGGTTGTCGTTCTTATGAGGAGATGAAAAGGCTTGCTCAGGATAGAGTAGGGTGGAGAGCTGCATCAAACCAGTCTCTGGACTGAAGACCACAACAACAACAATGACTACATTAGCATCTGTTTGTTCCTCTCAGAAGGTTTGGTCACTCCTGTAACATGCGAGGCAGCTCAGGGTTATGAATCCTAGTGCAAAATGTATGTAATGTTTCCTAAATCATTTCAGATGAATCCTGGGATGGTTATTTCATTAAAGCCATGTCTCATGGCAAGATATTTATACAATAAAACCCCCCTTTTACATTCCCAGATTTTATGTTTTCCCACCATTAAACCATTTTTTGTTGCTGCCGTCAAATTTCCTATGCCCACAATGTTAATTCGCCCCCGTTTTTGCATTAACACATTTACACTTTGCCTGCCTTTAACATTTGAGAAACCATGTTCATGAAGAAAAAAATCACGTAATTGACATTGACGCTGGCAAGGCTTTCGCTTTCAAGTATAGTGTTTATAAAAGTCACACAGTTAAATTTCTTAACACTTATGTTTATTCAAACGTATATTTTGTGTTTTGTTGTTTGCAGTACATGCCTGTCACCTAGTTGGCCCAGGACACTCCCATCAACCACCACACTGATTGTTAGCTTAGCTTTGTTTACGCAACTGGGTTTTTCATGCTTTGCGTGATGTGTTTCGAGACTTTATTCTTATTTTAACTGCAAATAATTAAGTATTATATGTGAAGTTTTATAAATGGTGAGATGGATAATGCTTGTTTTTCTGCACATTGAAGTGGGCATGGTATATTATACCCTCAAAAACACGGTTATAGTGAGAGATGCCGACCCTCTGCAGATCTCACAAAAATACTTATGCATATATTTCCACTTTAAAATGTGAATAAATTCTCGAATATCATTGTGTGAAACATCGAAAAATACAAAAATTATAGAACTTGTACAGTTTCACTACATAAATAATGACTGCTAGTTAAAGGCTTGCTGACAAAGTCGATGATGGATGAAATTAGGTAAAAAATTTTGACTTCTTATAAAGTTACCAGTTTCATTTCTGCCTGGCACTTAAAATAGTACAAAATTTGGATAGCCTTTATTACATAATAAATAAACATTATTGTGAGTCTTTTGATGCCTATTATGTACATATATTATAAATGAACTGCGAAAATGCAAGGATGATCCAGTACCAATTAAAATATTACTTCCCACATTTTATGTTTTCCGCATTTTATACCATTTTCATTAAGTTCCTTGAAAAGTGTAAAAACAGGGTACTACTGCATATTATATGTGTATGTATATTCTAACCTATCTGGAATTATTTTCATTGTATTATTATGACAAAATCTTTATCCTTGAGATAAGCCCTTAAGAATAAATAAATAAAATCAAACACATTCTGCCTTATGGGACTGAGAAAAAATAAGAAGCAGAAAATGTTTAAGACAGGATCATTTGTTTAGAAATATCGCGTATAAGATAAATAACAGACATACTGTCTTTTATCAGTATTATGACTGATGGATTAAAAAGTTTCATATGCCATAAAGCTTTTATTCCATTCTGTAAAGGGAGAGGAGAATTAAAACTTTAATTATTACATATTTCTTCAGTAGACTAACTGTAACAGAAACAAGGATATGAAGTAAAGAATAATAATCTGAGAACAATTTTTATTTGCGTTACACTATACCACGTACAAATAATAAAACACTAAAATACTGACTAGAACCAAATAACATTTTCTCCTGATCTCTTCTATAAAAATAAAATCAAACAACACTCATAAAAACTGAAGAAACTGAAATGGTATATCTTAATTTGAAACTTTTTAAAAAAAAAAGTAATACAATACTTTAAGATTCAATAAAAAAATGTGAAATTATCTTAAAATAGAAAACCAAAGCAATATTTTTCTTTGATCATACCAACTCATTACTTGTACACTGGGAGCAAAGATTAAATAGTGTGTCAAGGTGAGTATTTACGAGTGCAACAGACACACAAAAAGCAAATGAGAAACTGATACTAAAGTCAACTCAAAATATAAAAGTAAAAATGAACACTACTAATAGGTCCCATATAAAACATTAGGATACCATTTACTTATTACTCCATGGAACTGAAACATAAGGAAGACTAACAGGGCTACACAAGAAAACACAATGTTACTTCTCTTTCAGGAAATGCAAAGTTTCCTATCATTTCTTTTTTTTTTTCTTTTTATCTGCTAGCTTGGTACAATTAAGTATAGTTGTGGTGGATAATAATTTGATATCTATGTTTCATCTTCATATTGTGTAAGATTTAATTATTCTTAACAGAACATTTATTTCAATACAACTATTTTAAAAGAGAGAAAACAAGGTTGTGTATGTATGTATGTATACTGATATATTATCCAACAAGAAATTTTTGTTCTTACATAGCTCTGGGCAAATGAAAAGGTTAATTTCTGTTGCATAAATGTATTTAGTGCTCATTTTTCATCACTCTCAGACAGACAAGTTTCAAACATAACAATCCCATTTTCATTATATGCCATCTCCATTCAGTTATTTTTACTAAACAACTCCTCTGTAGCATGGGCTTTCTTGAGTAGCTGAAGATGTATGTACTGAGGATTCCAGCAACTGTCAGGATTCATAAACAAGGCGCTGGTAATGCGGAAAGACTTCCCACGTTGGCAAATGCAGAGCAAATTCCAGTGCAACTAGAACAGCAAATTCTGAAGCCAACAAATCCTTACGATTCAGTCTGAACACACTTTCAGTTTTCTGAAAGATAATAATTTAAATTGGTCAAAACACCATAATATTCCAGTAAAACAACTGAAAAAGAACATCAATGATTTATCATTCAAAGAAAAATACTTTTAGCCAATATTTTTCTATGATGGGCAAATTAAATAATAGAACATTAAATTGATCATTGGTGTGAATTGGCATATTATCTGCAAGCAGATAAATCACATAAAATAAAAACTTCAAAATAATGAATAAGAAAATTGAAAGTCATTGAGTAAAACAGAAGTAGTATCTGGTGCTCCACAGGAAAATTTTATAGGACTTCTACTGTTTCTTAGGTTTATAAATGATTTAGGAGACAATGTGACCAGCTCTCCGAGACTGTTTGCGGATGATGCTGTTGTTTATCAATTAGTAAAGTCACCCAAAATCAAAAGCAACTGCAAAACAATTTAAATATCTGCATGGTGCAAAATTTGTCAACTGACCATGAATAATGAAGAGTGTGAAGTCATCCATATGAGTACTAAAAGAAATCTGATGAACTTCATTTATGCCATAAATCAGTCAAATTTGCAGGCCATAAATTCAACTAAATACCTGAGGAATTACAATTACAAACAACTTAAATTGGAAAGAACACATACAAAATATAGCCATGAAAGTGAACCATACTGTGATTTTTCAGAGCATCCAAGGCTACTATTGGGCAACAGAAATAACTCACATTATTGTTTTCCAATATGTAGGACTTACTGAAAGAGTGTCTAAAAAATAACAGCTGTTCTTGTGCAAGTGCTTTCTAAATATTTTATTGTTTGAAACTCTTCCAATGATGATCTGTACCAATACTGTATGAATTAAAATTAAAAAGAAACTTCTTTCCATGCATGCACCTTGTAGGCCATACTAACTTGACCCATTTTTCCCTTCCTATTCTGCCCTTATATCACCCCAAAGTAATTTCTATAATTAAATCTTTTTTGTGTTGGGAGAAGTTCAAAGATAGCTCTTTTTTTCTGTTTACTTCATTCTATCTTTACAACATGAAAGCTTTGATAAAAAATTGATAATGTCAATAGCTGACTTTAGTGGTGTTATCAAGCATCTTCTGTGCTAACTCAAATCAACATTGAACTAGTTTTGGCAGATCTAGGTTTAGTGTTATAAAATAGAGTGGAGCCCAGAACTGAGTTTAATTTCTGCAGTAACATCAGATTTGATCTTCAGTCAACTATGTTTATACAATCGGGCTGTGAACTTTGAAATATATGTTACACTGTGACATTGGTAGCTGTGTACATATCTTATAAATGCTGAGGACTGTATAAGCATGGTATGCATAGTGTTTCATCATGTTTATAGATATGTAGTATAAATTCCACCTATGTAAAGCCAGGTGGGTTGCTAGTAACTAAAAAATTTGAAAGGAAGAAAGGCTATATATCATAATATTAGCCTACTTTAAAGTTAAGATAACCACAGGGTTATGGTTGACAAAAGTCAAAAAATCATTTATGATAACTGGAAATTTCTCCTAGATGTTCAGAAGAGTGAACACACAAGGCAAAATAAAAAAATTTACACAGATTTCCAGTAAAAGCCCATGCTGAGGACAGAGAAGACACTCGCCCAAAGGGAAAATAAAAACACCTGAATCTCAGAAAAAGAGAGCCATCAAAAAGAATACCAACCCGATGACAGTTTTACTGAAATTAAGATGAAAAAGGTTGGTTGAGTGTTGTACATCAAGAGATACCCATTCCAACATTAGGAAATCAAAATGAATAATAACTGATGTCAAGGAGCCAGAGATACTACCCTCCTGAAGACAGTCCCATATTTTATTTATTAACAAGCTCTTGTAAACATCGGAAGCTGTCAGGAATTTGTGGCCTTCTTGAAAGAACAGGTAGCATTGGCTTTTTGTTTTTTTGTCATCTGCTGAAGAACAGTTTTTCGACTTTTATGTAAGAGTAGAAAAGAATTTTGTAAGGTCTAATAGTGGAAGCCTCCTGAAAGTTGGTTTATGGTAACTTAATTTTTTGATAAAAAAACTAAGATTTTAATGTGCTGGAAATAAGAAAGGTGAACAAACCTGTGTAAATAAGCACTGCATATTGCATTCAGCTTCCTTTTCCTACCAAATACATTTTACTTTTTAATTAATATGGCTATTAGTGGTCACAGAAAATAATTACTTTGTAAGTGCACACCTCTGTAGTTACAGTTCTGAATGAGATTAATTCCCGTGTATAGGGAAATTTATGTTGTGCACTATTCCCTTTCCACATATTATTATGCATTATTCCTGTACTGATTGATTTCAAAGAAACATGTCAGGGTAATCAGAACTTGAGAGGCTAAAGAAGGGTGAAAATAACAGGGCAAATATTTTGATACAGGTGGTGGTATTAAATTATTAAAGAAAAATTGTGGTTCAAATTTTGCATTGAGGGATCATACTTGTCGTAGCTGCTTGGAAGCATAATGGTTAGTGTTGAGGGTTACTAAATTTGTGTTCTATGGTCAAATTTAACCCTCTCCTTCTTTATCTCTCTTATGGTTGTCATGGAAGAATGTGATACCTGGGCATATAATTGAACAATTGACAAAACTAGTAATAATTTCAAATTTTGTCAAGAGTAGTTCCAGTTTAATAAGTCATGGTTGCAAAATATTAACACGAATTATATACAGAAGAATGGAAAAGCTGGTAGAAGCTGACCTCGGGAAAGATCAGTTTGGGTTCAGAAGAAATGTAGGAAAACCTACATTTCTAGCTTTGTAGATTCGGAGAAGGCTTTTGACAATGTTAATTGGAATAAACTCTTTCAAGTTCTGAAGCAAGAAGGAGTAAAATACAGGGAGCGTAAGGTTATTTACAACTTGTACAAAAACCAGACAGCGGTTGTCAGAGTTGAAGGGCATGAAAGGGATGCAGTGGTTGGAAAGGGATTAAGACAGGGTTGTAGCCTTTCTCCATTGTTATTCAATTTGTACATTGAGCAAGCTATAAAGGAAAGCAAGGAGAAATTTGGTGAAGGAATTAAAGTTCAGGGTGAAGAATTAAAAACATTGCGTTTTGCCGACGACATAGTAATTCTGTCAGATACAGCAAAAGACCTGAAGAGCAATTGAACGAAATGGACAGTGTGCTGAAAGGTGCATATAAGATGAACATTAACAAGAGCAAAACAAGGGTAATGGAGTGCAGTCTAAGAAAATCAGGTGATGCTGAAGGAATCAGATTGGGTAACGAAGCAATAAAGGAGGTAGATGAGTTTTGTTACTTGGGCAGTAAAATAACAAATGATGGTCGTAGTACAGAGGATATAAAATGCAGAATGGCAATGGGTAGAAAAGCGTTCTTGAAAAAGAGAAATTTGCTAACATCGAATATTGATTTAAGCCTAAGGAAGTCCTTTCTGAAGGCATTTGTATGGAGTGTTGCCTTGTATGGGAGTGAGACATGGATGATAAACAGTGCGGACAGGAAGAGGATTGAGGCTTTTGAAATGTGGTGCTACAGAAGAATGCTGAAGAGGAGGTGGATGGATCACATAACTAATGAGGAGGTACTGAACAGAATTGGGGAGAAAAGATATTTCTGGCATACCTTGACTAAAAGAAGGGATAGATTGGTAGGACACATTCTTAGACATCAAGGAATTGTGAATTTAGCGTTGGAGGGAAGTGTGTGGGGTAAAAACCGCAGAGGAAGACCACGAGATGGATACAGTAAGCAGATTCAGACAGATGTAGGTTGCCGTTCTTATGTGGAGATGAAGAGGCTTGCTCAGGATAGGGTATTGTGGAGAGCTGCATCAATCCAGTCTCCGGACTGAAGACCACAACAACAACAACAGTTCCAGTCACCAGATGCACACAAAAGGCATTTTTGAAACACAAATCATTGATTTATCAATCAAATATTGAAATACTTGATCACTGATCTAAGAATTAAAAGTGTCAATTCACATGACATTCTACCTTCACCAACTACATTAAAAATGACTTTAAATACAAATCTATAGTGTGTCATATAGTTAACAGCCTTTTTGCAAATGTAAACATCACTAATTTCATCTGTAAATATTAACATGTACTTTACACCTTTGAAGTTTAGAGCATGATACTGATAGTGAACTAATATATTAATAATCATCATCTGGAGAGCTAACTTACATAAAAATGATCCTCGCAGAAATAAACAGAGTTACCGCTATGGCATCAATCTCTGAGAGTGTCACCAACATTTCACTCATTTCTTGTTGCTTGGAACATGTAAAAACAAATTATCTTGAGTTTTTAGACCAGTTCTAGACCATTTTCAGAAACACAAGTGGACAAACAGTATCAGAATTTCACGGCAGCGGGAGTAGCATCATGTCAGTTGATCTCACATGCACCGCATGAGTCAAATGGACCATTTTAGTGGGCATTCAAGTGGTATTAATTTCATGTTCCTTTTTTCTGCAAAATATTGCAATTCACAAGGGAAAAAAACAGGTTTTGAGCACAATATGACATAATTAACCATTTAACATGATGTCCAAAAATCACTCAGACACTCTAATCCTCATGAAATTTGTATCATCTCTTTGAGACTATGCTACAAAATTTAATCTTTTAGTGTAGCATGTCAGTGACATCACACGAAAATCATAATATCAGAGATTGCGTGAAGTCTAATCGATTATATGAAAGACACAGTCCTAGAGAGAAGTTGTAACACAACAACACAGTGACCAACACCACTGATGGCGTATGTAAACACAGTTACGATGTATGATATGAAAAATGTGTGACCTGTTCATTATATGTGTATTGTATATTAATTGAATGATTATGCTATGTGAAGAATTTCCACGAAGCACAAACATTAAAATTATTATGTACTGTAAAAAAGAGAATATTGTAATGTGTTTTAGTAGACACGTTAGCTTAGCGAGGGCAAAGTTAGTATCATCTTTGTGTAGGGCATTATTATCGCTGAGCACAGTGTGTGGCGCCAAGTGCGAGAGAGGAGAGTCGGTGTTGAGCTTTCGAAGTGAATGGTAGCAAAGTTGGACAGCAGCAGCAGGCTGTAGTAGCATGGCATGTTGGTACATGCAGCAGTCTGAACAAGTGGTCATTGGCAAAATTATCGGCACGGGCACAGCGCCACAGCATCAAGAGGAATATTGTCAAGAGGAATGTTGTGTGCCTAATGCAAATAATATTTTGTCACCAAGAAGATACCATTCTTACCAAAATTATTAAGTACCAGCAACAATTGCCAGATATACTGCAATGTCACTGCAAAGTAATATCTCAGCAATTTAATGCCTTTAGAAAGGTACAGCTAAGCCAACGTTTAGTTTTGCTGAAAGTCAATAGTGAAACAGACTGCAATTGATTAGTCTCAACAAAGTTAACCGAGGCACTACCAAGCAGGTTCCTTTTCCGCTACCTTTAATTTTCTGAGGCTCAACATGAACCATAAAAACTGATTAAAATAAAAGAAACCTTAAAGTATTTAAATCAATAAAAAGTAGTTTGCACCAGCAAAAAGCTTGCAAAGCTAAACTGGTAACAACTGCCATTTGTTAATAACGAGTGCTGGGGAGGGGGAGGGGGGGAGAGAGAAACATCAGAAGGGAACAAGATACATGGTTTTTGACAGTTGGAGTTAAGAGAGTCGCTAATATTACTGCTAATTTTGTATCAGTTTTCACATGCCTCTATGCTTTACCACTGAAAATAATGTGGGTCTGTTGTATACAATTCAACCCAGAATGGCTCATAGAAACATTGACTGCTTTATGGGTCATATGAATGTATAATATAATTGGTTATTGTGAATTCTTGGTGAGAAAGTTGGCTTTGTTGTCTAAGGTCGATTTCTTAGTGCTGCAAAAGAATTGGAGGTCCGGGTTTTTATCGGCGTTTGTACTACAGTAGAACCTCTCAAACTCGATTCCCGAAAACTCGACATTGTGTAAAAGTCGACAGGGCTGGTGAATTAATATATTTTTTTTTTTTTACACCGCCCATAACGTAGAGCTTTCCATCAGTACATAGGCCACCCGAGAGTGCTAGAGACTCAGACTAGGTTACTGGGTTTTCCAAGGTCGTTCAACGCTTCCTTTACCTGCCCAGCTGGGGTGGGCCACTATTTGCACACGTTCGGGGATTTCTGTGGCCACTTTCCTTATCGCAAGGCCGCGCGTTGACCTGGGATTCCCGGGCAGGTCATAAACTACCCTCGCTACATTGTCGTCACTGGGCGTTCAGTTTAGTGTTTGTTGAGACACAGTTGTGGTCAGTTGCTTTTGTTCAAGAGTGGTTGACAATTGTTTAAACGAGTTTTGTGCTGGAATATAGAGTGATAGTATGGCAGAGAAGAAGAGGCAACAAGTGTCAGTGTCAATGGAAGCAAAGATTGGTGCCCTAAAAAGACTTGAGCGTGGTGAAAGCGTAAATAAAATAGCATTGGACTTGAACATCGGTAGATCTACAGTGCTCGGTTGGAAGAAAAAGAAATCTGAAATTGAATCATGGTGTTTGAAAAGACTGTGTACAGAATCCATTGCGGAACGAAAAACAATGGGAAGTGCAGAAAAAGTGGGCGAAACTCTTTACCAATGGTTCCGTGTGCACAGGGAGAAGGGAATGCCTATATCTGGACCCATCCTGCAAGAGAAAGCTCTTCAGTTTTATGAGCAATTTGAGGACGAAGGAGAGCCTAGGTTTACAGAGAGCAATGGTTGATTGTCAAGGTGGAAACAATGATATGGAATCAAGCTGCTCAGTATCTGCGGGGAAAAACTGTCAG
This sequence comes from Locusta migratoria, assembly GCA_026315105.1. Taxonomy (NCBI): domain Eukaryota; kingdom Metazoa; phylum Arthropoda; class Insecta; order Orthoptera; family Acrididae; genus Locusta; species Locusta migratoria. Next base: position 126,948,297 of record CM048748.1, on the reverse strand, counting down.
CTGACCCTAACAACGTGAGTGACTTCAAGACCAAACTACATGAGTTTATTGAAAAAGAAGGATTGTCAGGTGATCAAATCTACAATGCAGATGAGACAGGACTAAACTTTCGAATGCTTTCTACTAAAAGTTTAGCTCTGAGAGATGAAAAAGCTGCAACAGGTTTTAAGAGAAGTAAGGAGCGTGCGACTATTCTTGCCTGCAGTAATGCAACAGGAGAGCACAAACTCAAATTAGCGCTAATTAGAATAGAAGAAAAAAAAAAAAAAAAAAAAAAGCATTTACTACTGTCAGATGCACAAGTGATGGCAACTTTGATTTCTATTCCAATCTGGGAGTTCAATCTAATGCATGGATAAGCGAGCAATTTTTAAAGAGTGGTTTTCAACAGTTCATCCCAGAGGTTGAGAAGTTTCTTTGATTTCTATTCCAATCTGGGAGTTCAATCTAATGCATGGATAAGCGAGCAATTTTTAAAGAGTGGTTTTCAACAGTTCATCCCAGAGGTTGAGAAGTTTCTGAAGAAAAAAAAATCTTCCCAGGAAAGCTCTACTGGAGAGACCATAACCCTCATTCGTTCTTGGAGGAAACTTTTAGATCACGCATGCAATGATTTGTCGCAAGACGATGGAATCAATTCTGAAAATAGCGACTTGATTGAACTCGTGAAAAAAATCCCAGGGTGTGAAGAGTCTTTAAGCAATGATGTCAATTGAATGGATGTATCTCGGCAGAGCATCAGAACCATTAGGAGAAAATGAAATCATTGCAGCTGTCAAAGGGCATGACGTAGAAGGGGACGATTCGGAAGAAGAAGAGGAAGAGGACCATTGACAACAAAGAAAAGTTATCCACAGTGAGGCTGTGAAATTTATTGAAGGGACATTGCAGTACTTAGAGCAGCAAAATGCGACTGGAATGGAGATTCTGTTTCTCAGGGACTCCATGATCAAGCTGCAAGACGCTGTGTGGAGACAGAAAAGCAGTCTTCAATCACAGGTTTTTTCAAACGACTTCAGTATGTTATGTTTTACACTTTTCTTCTAGTGTTCAGAAAACTTCTATAACTAACTGCGGTGGACTTTTTATAAGCAGCATAAACAACTTCAGTAATAATTGTAATGAATACTGTATTTTCCGATTCTACTAGGCCTTTTGTCTCAACTGTTTATCTTTATTTTTTGATTATAAGTTATAAATGTTGATACAAATATATATTAATATGTAATAAATCAATAAATGTACAATTTTAATACTCTAAATAAACATTTTTATTCAAATCCTAGTTATTTTTATTTAAGTTCCCTAAAACTCGACAACCTGTAAGTCCACATTGTGTCGTATTTGAGAGGTTCTACTGGGTTAACTCGTAGATAACTTTTTTAAAAATAATTGGTATTTATTGCGACAATTCACTAAACTAAGAAAAACTATACAATGCGCAAACTTTAAACACCACAAGGCCACAAAAACAAAGTGATGCCACTAGTCACCATCCATGCCTCATTCAAAGTGGCCGCATCACACCAAAAAGAAGTCCAAAGATCTTGCCTTCCAAAGATACTGCAGATCGATATATCGATTTGGATTCAAGTTCGGCAGATTTTGTATGGAGTTTCATAATATTAATAAAAATTACATTAAAGATGAGTGCCATTTTATAATATTAATATCAATTAAGTTACACATATTTATATACAGGTTATCAAATATTGTCAGTTTCATAACACAGTGAACTTGAATAAAATCTGAAAATTATTTTGGTAATAGTGGAGGACATGAAATAAAGGCATGTAATATTAGTAACAAGACCATAGGATTTCATATTTAAATTATTGAATTTTTTCATTTCAGCAAAAAATTCATAACTTTTATTCAAAGAATATGATGATTTACTAGAAATAATTGCAGAGCAACAGACAGGCACGTACAATAGACAATCATGTTCACTGAACTTACAATTTTGGCTGACCACTCCACTGCAATAAGCATCTTGATGGGGAGCGGAGGGGGAAGGATGGTAGTGTTTTGCAACCCATCCGTAATATATTGTTGATATTTGGACCTCAATTTCCTGATGTTAAATTTATTCATTCATTTTCTGTCCATAAAACAATGTTTTCGGACATTGTCAGGAAAATTTAGCTTTCATTTATAAAGGTACATTACACATATACAATATATGATTACATTCTTTGCCAAGATTGCACTACAACTTAAAGTCCTCAATAGAGTAACAACACCTCTATTAATAACTGCTTCAGTCTACGCTTTAGTGTATTTAAATTTGGTTTCTTCAGTTCATAGGGCAGAGCATTGTAGAAGATCATTTCTATTCTATGTGGGCTACAGTCTGTTGCCTTTTTATTGGTTACAATTCTATGAAAATTTTCCCTTCCCCATGTATCATAGTTATGTACATTGCCATCTGTTGTATTATGTTCAGGGTTTTGTTTCACAAACATGACTGTCTGCAATATATAAATGGAGTAAACTGTCAGAATTTTATATTTTCGGAAGATGTCTCTGGGGCTCATTTTTCCTTGCCTTGGCTACCACTCTTATTGCCCCCCCCCCCTTTTTTTTTTAAATCTAATAATGTTGTTAAAACACTTTGAAAATAGCTGTCCTTTTTAATCAGGCAGAAAATAAAAAATCTGTTACAGGCATATAAGCCAGTCATAATTTAAATAAAACCAGTATCATCTCAAACAAAAAGGACAGAAACAAAAACGACATTAAATAAAACCTGATGATGGCAATATAAAGCTGAAATGAGCTCATAGCAAATAAATAAAGCATTATAAAAGCAGTGTGAAAGGTATAAAAGTGATTTAGAATTATGACACTCAACAACATATTCCATACTGCGGGCCCCAAAGTAAAGAAATTGTTTTACAGTGTTTCTATGCTTTTGGAATTGTGGATTTCCTTGTAGCCCTTAATAGAAGCGGCAGTCTCTGATGATACAAGATAAGCCCATGTTTACAATTGCGCTCATGGGCGGTGAGCGGGTGTGGTGTGCTGCGCCGCCGAATTGTACCTTAAGGGCTACAAGGAAATCCACCATTCCAAAAACATACAAACACTGTAAAAAATCTTAAGGTGTCACACCATGGAGGGCGCATTATAGTCTGAAGAGGCCCTGCTAAAGTGTGAAAAGCGTAATTAGAATAAAACAATTTGTAATCAAGACTTTTTCCTTAAGGAATATTTTCTAAATCCATGATATAGGTTGTTTAACAGATTGTGTCTGGAGAAATATGATTTTACCTGATTTAATATTACTTTCTCTAGAATTTGCCTAGTTCTGGGGTTAATGAAATTAGCCTGTAGTTTTTGTGTCAGTTTTTTCTCCTTTTTTATGCACTGGTAAATTTCAGTAATTTTCAAAAGGTCAGGGAATACACCATTACTGAGGACGGTATTTATCAAGTGTGTCAGGGGTTCACTAATTCATACCTGGATTCCTTTAGTAGTTCAGGTGAAATGTCATCCCAGTCACAAGACATTTTGGCTTGAAGTGTTGATATGATTGTTAGGAGGTCCCTCTCAGTAATACCATGGATGTAAAAGGACTGGCTATATTTTCCAGGATTAAAAAATTTTGTGCACCAGCTGTACTGAACTTTTATACACATTTTTTTACACACTTCTTTCAAGTCATTTATTTCCTCACCATTTTTCGTTTAGTGTTATGTTGCTGTGTTCACGGGATTTCTGTTTCCCACTTTCCTTATACATTATTTTCCAGGTAGTTTTACTGATGCAGCTGGAGTTGCTTATTTCAGAAGCATATTTCTGAGCTAACTCAAGGACTCAAGTATTAAATAAAAGCTACATGAGGAAAGAACAAGTATTTTAATTATCTCACCTCAATTAACATCTTCAGAACATCTCCTTTCACATCATTAAGTTTTGCTGACAGAAGGAGACATGCTCCAGCACACAGTTTACGATTTTCTTTATTGATAAGATTTCGCAAGATCAATTTTTCAAAGTAAACATATGCTTGTGCTACAGTTAGTAAGTCAATTCCACATTCCTGTTTTGCAATCTTTCGAATTTCCCTCTTCAGACTTCGTAGTTTACTTAATGTTAATTTTATGTGTGGAAATTTTTCCTTAAATTTGTCATTTAATTCCTTCTTGAGGTCAGATGGGCGCACATAGTCAATCACAGATGTCTGAAACATATAAAATTATTCTTTGGTTAACTATTGAATGGATTAAATAAATTTAATTTTGAAGTCAAACAACAAATCAGATTAACTTTTCTTCCATACAAGCTTGTTCCTTAATAGTAACTGAATATTTACACAAACTTTACACCCATCTTGTGTGTGTTTAAGTGTTTCTGCTGAAAATACACACACGCAATCATTGCAAATGCAGTAACTGCTGCTGCTGTTAGAATTTTGAGGGGACTAAATTGCAAGGTCATCAGTTACCTCTGCAGTGACTAAAAGCAAAATTATTACAATCAAAAAACAGACAGAATAATTTTCAAACTTACCAGTAAAGAGCAAACACATTATCATACAAAACCAACATCTTTTGGATCAATGTCTACTGCACTTACAGAAAAATGTTTGTGAAATGAGATCACTCGTTAATTTATTTAGGAAATTGACCAGAGCAAGAGAAATCTGCTGTTCTTTTTCTGCTGCTAATGCTACTTTTTCCTCTTATCTCTTGAGATATAACAAGTTGGCTTTTACTACCCCCCCCCCTCCCCATACTTTATCTGTTGTGTGTTTTCTTCTCTAAATTCCTCGTGTCTTCAGTACTGCCAGAGGTAGCAGTTACATAAAAACTCAAAATATACAGACATGCATCCTCAGATGTATTATTTGATCCCACTGGTGTATTTAGTGTGAACAAAAACTGTGTTAATGATGAAATATTGTTAGTAGAAGACACTAGAACATTATGACTCAGCAGACTTAGTGTGAGCTATTATACATATATTTAAGTGCAATAACTATGCTACTTTACAGCACAATATTTTGACTCTGCAGAAAGATTTTTTTTTTAAAAAATTACTGTATTTACTTGGCCATAGTAACCCCCTCCCCACTTTGTCAAAATATGAAATTTTAAAAATATAAAAAAATTCAGAAATTTGTTAATCAAGTGAAATTCGCTGGTACTAATTTACATGAAATTCGGCCACTGGCACCCGGAACAATGGTTACAATATCTGACTACCCCCCCCCCCCCCCACTCTTATTCAGTAGCCCATCCCTAACCTACCGAATGTTCTGTTGAATCTATCAAGTTTGCAAAACTATAGTACCCTCCCCAATTTCTGAAGTAAAAAATAGGAAAAAAGGCGGGTACTATAGCTGAGCAAATATGGTGATTATTTTCCATTAAAATTAATGAAGTGACCAATAGCAACTCACTATAAAGACGTTTGCTGAGCCGCAGATAGGCATTATATAAAATCACACATCCAGACAATCATGCACGAGTTGTGCCTGAATGATTGTGTGAATGTACAAATGTTCTTTTTCCAATGAAAACTTGGCCAAAAATTTAAGTTGTATAAATGCAATTATCTTTCCTACATGCCTGTCCGTGGCTCAGCAATTGTCTTTATGGCGATTTGCTACTTATCATCATCTTATTGATATTCTAACCTGGAATTCCCATTATTAAGTTTAAAGTTAATAAATATTGCCACTTTTCATTGGAAATTTTGTCACAGCTGTTAGATCTGAGTTTAAATACATGGTTTTGTTGTCTGAATTTTTAAGGATAAATGGCATACAGTAGTAATTAACACTTTTGCTGCGGCTGACACTATCCTATATTGAGCGCGGACGCTTATAAGCGTCAGCTGCAGTGAAAGTGTTAATTAACTTACTAATAGGCAATTTCATATAGAGTATGGTGTGTTTTCATGTCAGCAAGGTGATTCCTGTCACAAAATCATATTACTGCAATGTTGTACTTTTAAAACTTTCTTACCAGCAACAATTTCCATAAACTAAATTCAATTTAGAAGAAAATGTTCAAATGTTTATAGAGCTTATGGGACTTAACTACGGGGTCATCAATCCCTAAACTTACAAACTACTTACGAACTAGCTAATACTAAGGATGGCACAAATATCCATGCCCGAGGGGGGATTCAAACCCCCGATCGTAGGGGCCCTGCAGAACGTGACTGGTGCGTCGCAGACTGCTTGGCCACCGCGGCAGGCTTCCATTTAGAAATTGTAGGTCATTTCTAATGGTTAAATTCAACCCAGCTAAATTTGGAAACATTATTGTCGGTCACAAAATAGCAATTTGTTTCTATGAACTCTTGTAAGACCCATCCCCCGCAGAAATAGTCAGTCACAAGTTGGAAGTCATTAAATATATTTTAACAGAGTCTACCAGTTATCATTAAAAGGTATACCACAACTGATTTGATAAAGCCATTGGTTAGAAGAAATACTTCGCACAAGGTTCTGATTTTGTGTCAGAACATTCTTCTCTCAATTATTCAGGGATTCACTATGTAAATTAATTTGAATAGGGAAAGTCTTTACTTTACTGTGTGTATTGCAATGGCTTTAGCCAAAAAAGGTAATAATAATAATGACCAAGTAGTACAATAATGCTCTCCATTATATGTTTAAAATTGCCATACACTGTTCAAGAACATTTGCTGGTTCTGCATAATGCTTGAAAATTTGTGAAGTACAATGAAACTATAATGCCATCACACTGATTGCTCAATTTTGTGATGTGCATAGTGATCATTATTTCATCACCCATGATAGCACTGTTGTAAGGGTTAGAATCTACTGTACTATCAACAAATGGATCTATTATTCTTCAACATACGAAAATTGGCTAAATTAGCATGAATTGTACACAGCTGATGCATTCCTGGGGGCAAATTCAAATGGATACGGGTTGCCTTTTTAAAAGGAGATGAAGAGGGTTGCTCAGGATAAAGTATGGTGGATAGTTGCATCAAACCAGTCTGCAGACTGAAGATCACCATAACACAATCCTATGTAGATACATGAATGTAAACGAAAGTAATATTATCCCACATTGTTTCAAGCAGTCATAAGTAATAGTAAAATGAGTGTGTATGCAGCTGTCAAAGTTGCTGCACATCAATCCGCATGACTTTATTTGGAAAGTATTGTGTACAGTGGCCACAGAACAAATTTGGCTGAATTGAAGGCATATATTATTCAACATATTCACATTGTTACTCCTTACACACTGTGGTCTGTTGGGGAAAATACTGTTTCTGCAGTTTTTGGTACAACCTTGCTGTGGTAGATGGGCTTTCTACTAACAGTACCACAATTTGTGCATCATATGGACATCATTTGTCGGCATCCACTATCTTGATGTTGCTTACAGCACCATTTATTGATGAAGTTAGGTATTTTTAAAAATTAATTATTATTTGTGTGTGTATGCCATTGCGTTTTCCTCTTCGTAAAGTATATTCCGTTCAAGTTTTTCTATCATTTTACCCTTTTTTTACATTTTGAAAGTGGTCCTTTAATTATGGACATCCTGTATACATACTGAATGGCTGATAACAAAAAATAAAAGTTTAGAAATAAATAAAACTGTGTGGAAGATACTATAAAACAGTGCAATATGCATTTACTGTTTTACCTTCATCTGAACTGATTTTGCATTGAACAGAAAAAAAGGTCTAGGCCCCAGTAGGCAAAACAACTGGACCATTTCATTTGCCAATGGCAGCATGGAAACAGGCCACGGGAATATCAGACCGAGAAAATGTATCACTGATTCAGGAAATTCAAGATACTCAATGCTGACTTATGTTAACCTGTTGCCCGTGTGCTAATACATTTTAAGAAACAGAGACAATGACAATAACGATCATCAATGGCCCATATTTTGGCCTCTACTGATTATAAAGGTAAGGAGCAACATGTGTTTGATAGCCCTTGGCATAGAGGACATTTATGTACATTTCAGAAGAATTGACATACTGTAGCTATCCTACACTACATAGTTTAAATTTAAACATACAAACTTTGCATATCCTACGCAAATTAAGAGAATTGGCTAGTTTTTGTAGATTACATGTGCTCTAGGGCGTGCTTAATATGGCATAAAAGTACTATTTGCTCACTGGTGGTTACTGAGAAAACTATGAAAAAACATATCTTTTGGGTGCCAAAACTACAAATTTTAGGGGGGGTCTACCACACTTTTGTAAAGCAATATTATCCTACTTATGAAATTTTCCTATATCTTTATCCATTACTGAGATCCAAAGGTTCACATTTACCATAATTTTAACAAATTTCATTGATATTTATCTAGAAACCATTATTTTCTCCATTCTCAAAAATCTTTATCTGTTGTCATGATACAACTTAGAAACAACAAGGTTTGGTCACCGAAAGAGCCAATTGGGCTGAAAGAGAGCATTCCTGCAGCTATGAAACTGATTGCGGCCGAAACCACATTGTGTGACCACTTATGCCATAGCGGATTTGGCAACCATTAGGAAATATTTTCCAGTCCATTGTAAGAAAGGTATATTGTGAAGAAATTTTAAAACCACACAGTCTGATACTATCTCCTGAGATGCCACAGCCGTTGATAAGAAAAAGCCAGAAACGATAACCTCTTATAACGCAAAGAAATCAGGCATTGATAATGTCAATCAGCTGTGCAGCACATATAATGTATCCAGAAAAACCAACAGTGGCCTATGATGAACATTCCAGGTATAAATGCTCAAATAAAATACCATGCAAATAATAGCAGTGCTTACACCAGGCATAGTGAGTTTCTGAAACATTTGGCCGTAATTTAGCTGATGATTAGTTGCGTCAACATTCCCAGTGCTTATCATTCTCAAGAAACTTTAGACAAGGTATTCAAAGTCTTTCTTGATGAAGCTGCAGTCTACACCCCTGAAGAGGACCACAGCTCTAAAAGACAGAGGTACTGTGAATGTGGATGTTCAAAAAAACAATATACTAAGAACAGAAACCAAAAAATTTCTCTGTTTAGAACATGCACAGCAAGTATGCACTAACTGCTGAGTGTACTGGTCACTGAATGTTATACTTTTATTATAAGCTTTTTATAATTCACTTAAGTAGGGTTACTTCCTTGCATGTATTTTAAAATTACATAATCTGGCAATCATCAGTTTAATGAAGTACATTTATATGTAAAAATAAGAAAAATAAATCATTTTCCAACTTATCACAATGTACTTTGATTAGTGTTTTTGCAAACTCAAATTTGAATGGATTGAACTCAATACACATTGTTAGTGCAAGAATGCTTTTGGTCAGAGAGATGTCACACGACCTACAATGAAACAATATCCTACACAACCACTGCAGGGTTAAAAAGACATCAACAGATGCTGAGCGATCAATTGTGCTCTGTTATACTTTTTGCTTGCTATTAGACCCAATGTCTTTAGTACTCCAATTTCATTGTTTGTTACTCTCTGGTGATTACTTCAAAAAGTGGCACTTTTAACTACATTAGTGACAGTCCACCTCTCTGTTTAAGTCTGATACTGTTTTATATTGAAATATGTTCATTTCTATATTACTACAGTTAATTCTATTTTACATTAACATAAAAGCTTTGAGGAATGTTGTTACAAAACCCAATTGCTTACTAATGAGGAAGACAATATACCGGGTGATCAAAAAGTCAGTATAAATTTGAAAACTTAATAAATCACGGAATAATGTAGATAGAGAAGTAAAAATGGACACACAAGCTTGGAATGACATGGGTTTTTATTAGAACAAAGAAACAAAATTTCTGACAGATAGCGCTGGACAGAATCAGATGTACCAGCAGTTGCAGCATGTTGACGTTACCTGAAGAGGCGCTTTTAGTAAAGCTGTATTATCAGACTGGGGGATGTGCTAGTTCAGCGTTACAATCCTATCGCCATAGGAAGGGAATTCGAACGGGTAAAGGTCTGTTGACAAATGCAGCTGTGGCGAGAATGATTTCGAAGTTCGAAGCCACGGGTTGTTTCGACGATAGACCCCGCAGTGGCCGACCGAGCACATTGTTGTTGTTGTTATGGGGGGTTTTAGGGGGACTAGACTGCTATGGCCATCAGTCCCCCGCTTCATATCTAGGCAACACACAGGAAAAACAGAACCATAAAAAATGTGCCTGAATGAGTTTTAAAACAAAGCAGAATGAAAGAATGCACCGTCAATGAATTATTGACAGAGTCAACATGAGACAACACGAAAGACACCATACACACAGAAACAAAGTCGAGACAAAAATGATAAAACCAATGAATGTGGTTGACCGACCATGTGTATAAAAAGGGGAAAAGTCAACCACATAGCGTACAAAATAAAAACTGTCGTCTAAAGACACGTCAAGGGGAACATAAAAAATTATCTAAAAGACCACCCAAAGGACTCACAGCAACTGGTAAATCCCCGCAGCACGAAGAAATCTTAAAACCAAATTAGCCACAGAGGCATCGTCGCCGAGCACCAAAGAGAGAGTGTTCGGGAGGGTAAAAGAATGCCGCAGTGGGGCTAAAATGGGACAGTCGAGTAGGAGATGGACCACAGTCAATGGGGCACCACATTGGCACACGGGCAGGTCCTCTCGACGGAGGAGGTGACCATGCGTCAGATGTGTGTGACCAATGCGGAGACGGCAGAGAACCATGGAGTCCCTACGGGATCGCAGCTGCGAGGACTTCCAGACGGATGTTGTGTCCTTTATCGTACACAGCTTATTGGGCACGTCCAGAGCGGACCATTCGGCGTTCCACAGGTCGCGTATTTTAGTGCGAAGCAACGGGCGGAAGTCTGCTTCTGGGAGGCCAATCGCCAGAGGGCGGCAAGTGGTAGCCTGTTTGGCTAGCTGGTCAACGCTCTCGTTGCCCGGGATGCCTACATGGCCCGGGGTCCAAACGAATGTAACACAGCGACCGGAGTCACTAAGAGCCAGTATCGACTCCTGAATGGCCCTGACCAATGTATGACGAGCATAACACTGATCAAGGGCCTGTAAACCGCTCAGCGAGTCGCTACAGATCAGAAAGGAGGTCCCGGGGCACATGCGGATGTGGTTAAGGGCGCGGTAGATAGCCACCAGTTCTGCGGTGAAGACGCTGCTGCCGGGTGGCAAAGAGCGTTGTTCAACATGGGCGCCATGCATGTAGGCATATCCAGTGTGGTCGCCATCCGAAGAACCGTCTGTGTAAATGACTTCGGAGTTACTGAACTCACGGAGCAGTGCAGAAAACTGATGCCGTAGGACCAGAGGAGAAGTAGAGGTCTTCGGCTCACAGGAAAGATCCAACCGAATCCGCGGCCGAGGAACGGTCCAGGGAGGAGCATGGAAAGTCGAGCGGAAGGGACGATAAGAGGAAAGGAGTCCAGGATCGATAGTAGCGATTGGACATGCGCTGCTATCGGGAGTCCCGACCGAGGTCGCCTCTGCGGCAAATGAGTGATCTCTCCCGGAAAGAGGAGTCTGTTATTCGGGTGCCGAGGGGTACAGTGAACTCTGGCAGCATACTGGGCGAGTAGTTGTTGGCGCCGGTATCGCAATGGGGCGACTCCGGCCTCTGCCAAGAGACTTGCGACAGGGCTTGTACGAAAGGCTCCAGTGGCCAGACGGATGCCTGTATGATGCACTGGGTCGAGAACTCGCAGTGCAGATGGAGAGGCTGAGCCGTAGACCTGGCTTCCGTAGGCTAGACGTGACTGCACCAGAGCGTTGTACAGCCGCAGGAGGACAGGGCGTGCTGCCCCCCAGACAGTATGGCTGAGGCAACGAAGGATGTCCAAATGTCGTGAACACCGTTGCTTGAGCTGGCGCAGATGAGGGAGCCAAGTCAAACGTGAGTCAAAAAGGAGACCCAGGAAACGGTGTGTATCCACAACCTGAAGGAGCTCACCATCAAGGTAGAGCTCCGGATGCGGATGTACCGTGCGTTGGCGGCAAAAGTGCATCACCCTGGTTTTCGCAGGGGAAAATGTAAAACCATGGGCAGAAGCCCAATTCTGCGCCCAATGAATGGCTGCCTGCAGTCGTCGTTCAGCTACACTTGTACTAGCGGTAGAGTAGTACAGGCAAAAGTCATCCGCATAGAGAGAGCAAGAAACTGACGGCCCCACTGCAGCCACTAGGCCATTAATGGCCACTAAGAAGAGGGGTACACTTAGCACGGACCCTTGTGGTACCCCATTCTCTTGGATATGGGAGGAACTGAAGGAGGTGCCAACGCGGACTCTAAAACGGCGCGAAAGTAAAAAATTCTGAATAAAAATTGGGAGGGAGCCACGGAGACCCCACCCATGTAGCGTGGCAAGGATGTGATGACGCCATGCCGTGTCATATGCTTTCCGGAGGTCGAAAAAGATGGCGACGAGGTGGTGACGTCGGGCGAAAGCAGTACGGATCGCCGACTCCAAAGAGAGGAGGTTATCAATGGCAGAGCGACCCTGCCGGAAAGCACCTTGTTGTGGGGTGAGCAGACCCCGATACTCGAGAACCCACAGAAGTCGCCGGCTCACCAAACGTTCAAAAAGCTTACAAAGAACGTTTGTGAGACTTATGGGACGGTAACTGTCAACGTTCAGTGGATCTGCACCTGGTTTCAGCAGGGGAATAACGGTACTCTCCTGCCATTGGGACGGGTATGCTCCCTCGATCCAGAGACGATTGAAGAAATCCAAAAGATGGTGTTGAGAGTTTACAGAGAGATGTTTTAACAGTTGACAGTGGATTCGGTCCGGTCCTGGGGATGTATTGGGGCAACTGGCAAGAATACTTTGAAATTCCCACTCGGTAAAAGGCGCATTGTACGGCTCCTGGCGGTTCGTGCGAAATACCAACTGTCTTCACTCAGCCCGCTCCTTTAAGGTACAAAAACCTTGGCTGTAGGGGCAGTGGACGCCGAATTAAGAGCAAAGTGCACTGCAAAAGACTCGGCAATGATGGTCGGGTCGGTATGAATATTTCCATGGATAGAGAGACCCGCGATCCCTGCCGGTGGACGGTAACCTGATATACGGCGAATCTTCGTCCAAATCTGGCTGGAGGAGGCACGGGGTCCAATTCCGGAAACGTATTTTTCCCAGCATGCCTGCTTGTGCTGCCGGATAAGCCGACGTGTCTGGGCCCGAAGACGCTTAAATGCAACCAGGTGGTCAAGGGTGGGGTGGCGCCGGTACTGCTGCAGAGCCCTGCGGCGATTGCGGATAGCTGCTGCTATCTCCGGTGACCACCAGGGCACTGGTCTTTGCCGAGGTAAGGCAGAAGAAGATGGTATCGCGGACTCAGCAGCAGAAACGACAATGGAAATAATTTGGTCTACTGCCATTGTCGCATCAGCAGGGAGAGGGGTATCCAACGTTGCAGCAGAAGTGTATGCTGCCCAGTCGGCCCTGTGGAAGGACCAGCAGGGTAGGCGTGCGTGGCGTTGATGGTGGGGAAGCGAAAGGAAGATGGGAAAGTGGTCGCTTCCACAAAGGTCATCATGGACCCACCAGTTAAGTAGTGGACGTAAGCCCGGACTACACACAGAAAGGTCTATGGCGGAAAAGGTGCCATGGGCCACACTAAAATGGGTTGGAGCTCCTGTATTTAGAAGACAAAGGTCAAGTTGGTTAAAAAGTAGTTCAAATTCTCGACCACGTCCTGTAGTCACGTTGCTCCCCCATAGGGGGTGATGTGCGTTAAAATCTCCTAAAATAAGAAATGGTGAAGGAAGTTGACCGATCAAGGCTGCCAGGTCAGCTGGTGCCACTGCTGCATCAGGAGGGAGATAAAGGGAACAGATGGTAACGTCCCGTGTTGCTCGAACCCTGACAGCGACAGCCTCCAGGGCTGTGTGAAGTGGCACTGGGGAACTATAGGCAGAGGTATGTACATATAGACATACCCCGCCCGACACCCTATTGTAGATGGTGCGGTTATTGAAGTACCCCCGGTAGCCCCGAAGGGTGGGGGTCCGATCACTAGGAAACCAGGTTTCCTGTAGAGCAACACAAAGTGGTGGAAAAGAGCTCATCAGCTGACGCAATTCGGCCAAGTGACCGAAAAATCCAATTCCATTGGAGGATCAGACTGTCTCCTGGTTGATGGTGCATGAAGATGAAGATGGAAGAGGGATGGCAGGAGCACTCGTCTTGGGCTGTGAAGTCTGATCCTCCGTCTCCATGGCATCCCCGAGATCTGCGAAGGCCAGATCTTCGGGCGTCGCAAGAAGGATGACCTCATCCTCCGGTGTGTCACGTGCAAGGGTTGGGGGCACCGAGGCCACCAGCGTTTCCTTGCGCTTCACTGTCTTTTCCTTCTTTTCTTTTTTGTCTTCCCGTCGTTCCTTGGGCCTACCAGAGGAGGGGGGTTTCTCCGGCGGGGCTTGAGGAGCGTGGGAAGACTGAGGAGCCAGGCGGCTTTCTGGCCGAGTGTCCTTCAGCCGCTGGCTGGAGTCTAATTTCGGTGGTGACATGGGTGGAAGGGAAGAACAGGTTCCCTTCCCAGAAGAAGAAGCCAGAGAAGGTGAACCCTTTTCTGGCTGGGGAGTAGGGGTAACCACTCCCGACGTGGGGGGCAGTATAGGCCCCGCAGAAGATGGTGTGCCTCCAGATGTCTGGGAGGCCGAGGTAGAGGGGCGGCCCACAGGGCCCACAGATGGAGTTACAACAGTGCGAGAAGTGGCCACTGGTTGTGGCGCCATCGATGTAGCTGCAGCATATGATGAAAGTAAAGTGACTGGATGCAGCTTTTCGTACTTCCTCCGAGCCTCTGAGCAGGTTAGTCGGTCCAAGGTCTTATATTCTACTATCTTCCGCTCTTTGTGTAGAGCGGGACAGTCCTGCGAACAGGGAGAGTGGTGACCACTGCAGTTGACGCAATAAGGAGGAGGAGTACAGGCAGCATCAGGGTGTGAAGGATGGCCACAGTCCCGACAGGTTGCAGCAGCGTTGCAACGAGAGGACATGTGCCCGAAACGCCAACACTTGAAACATCGCATTGGAGGGGGGATGTATGGCTGGACGTCACAGCGATACATCATGACCTTGACCTTTTCGGGCAGATTGTCACCCTCAAAGGCCAAGACAAATGCGCCAGTGGCCACCCAATTATCCTTGGGCCGGACAAAATGGATTCCGCGTCGTTGTAGGTGCTCGCGTAACTCATCATCTGTCTGTAGCAAAAGGTCTCGATGTTATATCACCCCCTGTACCCTATTTAAGGATTTGTGGGGCGTTATTGTGACAGGAATTTCGCCTAAATGATCACATTTTAAGAGGCTCCGTGATTGAGCAGGGGTCTCCGCCTGTATTAAGACCGAACCGTCCCGCAGTTTCGACATTCCGGCAACTTCGCCAAACCTTTCTTCGAGGTGTTCGACGAAGAAGGAAGGCTTAGTTGCCTGGAAAGATTCCCCATCCTGTCTGGTACACACTAAGTATTGTGGTGAATATGTCTCAGCCTGCTTTGTGGACCCACGTTCCCCCCAAGATTGAGTTAGGGAAGGAAACGATTTGGGGTCGTATCTATTGTAATTAAATCTTCCAACCTTCGAGACACCTGACTTAAAGCCAGGATTTTCAGAGGCTTGTTTCCTCTTCATTGCGGAATGTCCGCCCCGATGCCACCCACTCCGAAACAGGGGCTCTCCTCAAGGGCGCCACCCAGCCACAGCAACGCCACCTGGCAGGATGACCGTTGCCGGGAGTCCTGATGCCCCGCAAAGACAAGCATCGACTCCTTGGCATGCATGAGGTGGTCACAGCTCAGGCATCGGCAGTGTGATCCCTGTGCAATTCAGGGGGCTCAACCAAGAGGGTACATAACAGCCCCACCACACGGACTGGCTACCGTGCTGGTGACCTAGCGGGGAGGGAGCTACGGCGAGGAAGGGATGTGGAAGGATAGGGTAGGAATCCGCGCCGTAGGGGCTAGGTTGGGAGTTCTTCCCCAAATGGCTCACACTAAATCTGAAATTTAGATGGAGGTCTAACCCCGAAGGGGACCTAACTAGGCCGAAAATGGTGTAAACGGCAAACAAAACATGAGAGAGAGACCAGGAGTACCGTGGACATAGCCGGGCCGTCATTGCGAGAACACCTAGAGACGGGGTTGGAGAAGGGTAGGGTGGGAAAAAGGATTAGGAAGGGAGGGAACCAGGGTGAGGAAAAGCGGCCTGGGAAACAGGAAGGAAGGCCGCAATGGCTCGGGGACCCGTAAGCGCCACACACGTACCCACAAAAGAGCTGTGGGCCCCCTGGGGGGAACCGAGCACAAGGCGTAATGCTGCTGAGACAGTTCAGGAAGAAATGGAGACTGTAGCGGGTTCATCTATGCATGGGGAAGTCAGCACTCATGCATTTGCATCTTACACCGGCATTCCATACACTACTGTTTGGTTGGCACTTAGGCATATCATCCAATGCTATCCTTACAAAATCCATCACCACCATGAATTGTTACCTGGCGATTTAGTGAAACGGAGGGCATTTGTGGTGTGGGCATTTCAAAATATGGCGGAAGATGATGATTGGTTGAGTAATGTGTTGCAGAGCGATGAAGCTCATTTCACACTCCGAGGATCTGTCAACACCCACAACTGCAGAATTTGGGCTACTGAAAATCCTACAACTGTCATGGAAATTCCATTGCATGACAAGAAAGTTACAGTATGAGTTGGATTTACCACATCCACCATTATAGGGCCGTTTTTCTTCGAGGAACTGTGTGATTCTGGTTTTGTAACCATTGCTGTGACGGGCGAGACGTACACCGATATGTTGCATCATCCCAGCCTGGCTGATAAACACCTGCTGGAATGTACGATTTTTTTTGCAGGCTGGCACTCCAACCCATATAGTCACATTGAAAAGGAAGCAGGCTTGATTTCAGACACAAGTTTGTCAACTGAACACAGCACTAGTCTTACTCATTGAGTCTTATTACCCATCTTGCTGGTTGACCAGATGGATCCTTCAAGCTAGTCAGCCAACATAAAGAATGGTGGTCTGTCAAGATGCTGAATGGTTTGCCGAATAAATATGGCCGGAGCTTGTTGATAGCCCATATAACTGCGAGACATTCTTTCTCAATTGTAGAGTATTTTATCTCTGACTTTCAGAATACTCTGATGATAGGCTATCACCTTTTCAGCACCTTCCTGAACTTGTACAAGTACTGCACCAATCCCATAACCACTCGGTTCTGTGTGAAGTTCAGTTTCCACATTCTTGTTGTACAAGGCTATCACTGCTGCGGAAGTTAGAGCCTTCTTAAGTGCCAAGAAAGCACTTTCTTTTGTCTCACAAAATCCTTTTATGAAACATTGGTAGTATGAACACTTCTCACATCACGAATGTGCTGAGGAGTTGGAAATTCTGTGACTGCCCTTAATTTATCTGGACCAGGACGGACACCATCTCCGTTGACTAGCTGCCCCAGGATTTTTATCTCTTTGGTGACGAAGTGGCACTTCTTTGGACTGAGGCAGAGTCCTTCAGTCTGAACACACTTCAACACAGTTGACAGGTGACTCAGGTGTTCTTTAAATGTTTGAGAAAAACGACAAGGTCATCTAAATAGCAAAGACACATCATCCACTTAAGGTGTCGAAGCAAGCTGTCCATCATGCGTTCGAATGTGGCCCGGGCATTACATAATCCAAATGGCATTACTTTGAATTCATAGAGGCCGTCAGGTGTAATAAAAGCCGTCTTCTCCCTGTCAGCTTCGTCAACCTCGATTTGCCAGTAACCTGTCTGCATGTCCAAAGTTGAGAAGTATGTAGCTCATTCCAAGCAGTCTAAGGTGTTGTCAATGCGCAGCAATGGGTAGACAACTTTCTTTGTGATTTTGTTCAGCACCTATAGTCAACATAGAATCACCACGTGCCATCCTCCTCCTTTACAAGGACCACCGGAGACGACCAAGGACTCTCTGAAGGTTGAATAATGTCATCGTGCAACATCATCTCCACTTCCTCCCGAATTATCCGTCTTTCAGCTGGTGACACTCTATATGAACGCTGGCTAATTGGTGGATGATCCCCAGTATTGATACAGAGCCTTATCATGGGCCATTTCATCTGACGTTTCTCCTGCTGGGGTGTGAATGCACCTGAAAATTGGCGTAGTATAGCTAACATCCACTGGTGTTGTTCATTCGTCAGTCCGGGCCCTACTGGCATTTCCACTTTTGTTTCCTCCAGCGTGTCGTCTGTACTAACAGCAGAGCATGGGTCTTTGTTGATGACGTTGAGCTCACAATCCTGGATTGGTTCAGCTGTCCCGATACACATTCCCTTGGGGGATAAGTTGTAACTGCCCATGACAATTAGTGATCCAAATCTCTCCTTGACCACCCGTAATGGTAATGATACCCGTTGGTATGTAAATTTCTTTTGTGACCCTCAAACTTTTTACTATTGACAAGCACTTCACAGTTTAACCAGTCATCTTTGTTTGTGACTGGAACTCTTCTCATTGTCAACAGCAGGATCCTCACATTGTCAATGGCAAATAACTTCCCAGAAAATTCTGTATAACGTATACTGTCAGAATGACTTCTTCAATTTGTAGCTCAGATCTTCCACAGTCAATGATAGCTTGGGATGCTTGAAGGAAGTCCCATCCGAGGATGACATTATGACTACATTCTGTTAAAACGACAAATTCAAACAGCTGGGTCCTGTTGTGACAAGTTCCTGTTGGCTGGACATACTTTCCATTTGCGACCTTCAGCACAGTTGCCCCCATATCACAGAACAATGGCTTCTTTTAGAGTGCGGTGGTAATTATCTGACAATACAGAGAAAGAAGCTCCTGAATCAAAAAGTGCCGGGGCAGGTTGGCTATTGATTATGATGTCGATGAAATTTCCCGACATCTTAGCACTGTTGTCCATGGAGGATTTTCATCTGCGGTGGCTTCATCTCCGTCAATGGACACCTCACTCAGTTTTGCTGGGTGTGGCAGCTAGGGGAGCGGCCAGTACCTCTGTACGGCGACGGTGAACGGCAGTGGCAAATCGGGGAGAGACCTCGTCCAGGGTATGGTGATGGGCTACTTCCCATGGGTCGATGGAACTCATCAGCAGGTGACTGCCTGGGATAGAACTGCTGTGATGGCTGACGTCTTGTGGCAAAATAATCATCGAATAATCACCTTCTCTCTCTGCAGTAACGTGAGACATGTCCGGGGCACCCACAGTGGAAACACAGTGGTGTGTTGTCTTCTGTTCTCCAGACATCTGTTCTTCTGCGAGGCATCATAGTTGCCAGGGGAGCTGGTTGTGGCCGCAACAGCCAGTTGATAGGCTGCCATTTGGCGGCTACAGCATAAGTCACAGCAGGGCGACACCATTCTTCACATCGGGTGAGATTGGCGGGACAGACAGGAGCTAATATCTGAAATACCTCTTCCTCAGCAGCATTGGCTCTCTTGTGACTTACAGATCTTACATCCATGGCCATAATCTGACGCTCCCTCGGTCTAATAGTCCAGGCTGCCATAAACTGTTGTAATTCTTCTCTCACAATTTGTCGTATGACAGAAGTGTAGTCATGTTGGTCTTCCACAATGGCCATAGGGACTACATTCGGGAGTATAACATACTTCTTTCGTCCAACCCTCCTTTGTTGCATCTCTTCAATACGCTGGCACCACTTGATAAACTCTTCCGTCATAGCGACGTCTTTTTTCAGAAGAGCTGGGTACATGTCTTCTGCAATACCCTTTATCAGGTGCGTGACTTTGTAGGCCTCATTCATATTCGGATTCACTATGTTACACAGGGCCAAAAGATTCTCACCATGTCGTTAGACCCGGTCCTTCAGTTGTTCTTCCGCTGAGCGGATTTGTCGCTGGCGGTCTCCAAAAGTTTTCTTAAGTTCCTCCTGGAACGTCTCCCAGTCATTCAACTTGGCTTCGTTGTTTTCAAACCATTGCTGCGCTGTTCCATGCAGGTAGAAATAAACGTTGGACAAGCACACTGTATGATCCAACCTGTTGTACTTGGCGTCTCGGTCGAACCCTTTTAGCCATTTGTTGGGGTCTTGTCCAGCATCTCCAGAGAACACCGACGGGTGTATTATGTGCAGCTGGCTTACCATTGGTTTTGTGTCCATGGTTCTTCTGATGATACAGACTTTCGGAAGGATGTACTCGATATATCTCTTGTATTCCGGATCTAGTCGGTGTAAGTGACTGGTTTTACATAGCCTAATCGGAGTCACGGTGATGCAGCTGTTGCACAGGATATCCGGCGCCTCCACCAAACAATGTCGCATTGCAGGCTTGATTTCGAAGGCAGGTTTGTCAACTGAACACAGCACTTATACTGGAAGCAGGTTTATTGCGAACTTAACATACACGCAACGCTAACTGCCTCTCAGGTGGAGTGCTCTGCTATTTACACACAGAAAGAATGTACCAGAAATTAGAGGAATAGTTAACATAAGAAACATATAGAAATTACAAGTGAACATACGAAACACGTAGAACATTCTGGAAATGACCTTCAGCACCGCAATCGGTGATGCTATCCATTGCGCCATGCCACTCGTTGGTTAACTTGGGATCTCACGGTAATATTGCTGGACACGTGAAAGATCTCTTGTGCGCATAATTTGGTGATGATCATGTGCTCAGCTGCCACATTCATCATGCTTGGCCTCCCAGGTCCCCAGACCTCTGTCCATGCAATAATTGGCTTGGGGTTACCTTAAGTCGCAAGTGTATCGTGTTTGCCCATGTAGACTGACCAACATCTCTAGGGATGCTGAAAGACAACATCTGATGCCAGTGTCTCACCATAACTGCGGACATGCTTTACAGTGCTGTTTACAACATTATTCCTCGACGACAGCTATTGTTCAGGAATGATGGTGAACATATTGAGCATTTCCTGTAAAGATCATCATCTTTGCTTTGCCTTAATTTGTTATGCTAGTTATTGCTTTTCCGATCAGATAAAGCGCTATCTGTCAGATATTTTTTGAAATTTTTTTTTAAATTTTGTTCTAATAAAACCCCATGTCATTCCAAGAATGTGTGTGAATTTTTACCTCTCTATCTACATTATTCCGTGATTTATTATGTTTTCAAATTTATAGCGACTTTTTGATCACCCAGTACTTATACCAAACCACACAAATGAAAACACCACACACTTCAGAAAACTCCCTAAATTTCAGTTTATTTCATTGTAAGTGATTGTATGTTTCTTGGTCACATTTATCAGTTAACTACAGTTTTACTACTTCAAAAGATTTCTTCCCTTCTTACCTTAAACTTAGAAAACTTCCTCTGAATTTTGAAGAACATAAAGATATTGTGGTAAAAAACAGTCTTGGCTGCATAAAATTGATGTTTTTATAAATGAAATATAAAATTTATGCAACCAAGACTGTTTTTATCAAAATATCTATTACAGTTGCTGTATATGGAGTAGAGTGATTTTAGTAAAGATATTATTGTCTCCTACAAACCATTAATGATACCGAGTGGGGTCACAAACAGAAATACAATAATGTTATACAAACTGAGCAAAAGAATACATGTCTCAGGTCAATCATTCATGATATTGTACAAATAAAATCATATCTTGTATGCTTGTCTTGAAAGTCAGCTCATATATAATATCATAGACACTATTTTCTAACTTTTAAGACAAATTCTGGAGATGTAGTTTGGCTATATGTATCTTTACTATATGATTACTTAATAACTTGTTATAGTTATTATCACAAAACTGTAAATGAAGAAAGAAAAAAAATTAATTCCAACACAGCTTACGTATCTAGATGTCTATAAACAGCATACCATGTAAGAGGTGAATGTGAGAAGTGTTCGATGTTTGCCTGCAATTAGTTCTGGATCATCCAATACATTTGGTGAATAATGAACCAAAGATGAGTGCACCTGATGTGTCTCATCCCAATCAAATGTTTTATTGTCAGCAAACAGCAAAGGTGGTGAGACAGGGGCTGCATGATATGAAGGTCTATGGCCACTGGCATCATATGAAAAGTACCTGCACAGAAAACATTTTATAGAGATAATTGAGGCACTTACGTAATGTCTTACAGAAAATTAAAAAGCATATCCTGTTCCATACATATTGTCCTGCCACAGCCTATGTAGCTATTTCTTAGTTGAACTAATAGTTTTCATCCTTGCAACAATATCTATATAAGTTTTTCAGTAACTGATGCGTAGTTGAAATAAAATAAAATATAGGTCCATTTCTTTCAGAACTAGCCAGACAAACAGTTGAAGAAAAGAGAGTGAGATAGGTTAGAATCTGATACCTTTTCAGTAGCATGTTGACTGAGTGACTGGAATAAATTCACAGAAGGAAATGACCCTAAGCTTGTTTTCAGGAACTTTGCTGATGTACACTTATACCTTTCTAGAGAAACTATTGAAAATCTTACTCAGGGTCATCACATTCAAATTGGATGACGACTATGACTATGACCACCACTCATTGTCTCATGTTTCCAAACAAAGAACTCACTCCTGTTCTGTACAGAGAGCATTTCAAGAAGACACTACTGTCCAACTAAAACAAAGGTTGACATTTTCCTCTGGAGCAATCTCAAATCTGAAGTGTACAGAAACACGCCTTGGACATAAAAGGAGCCTGTGAAGTAATCTCACCTACAGTGTTACGTAATTTGGACAAGAGCTACGTGAACCATATAGGAATGTTTTTTAGGTGGAAGGAAGTACCAGCAGCTGTATAGAATTTATTTATTCACCTTTGCATGACCGGTTTGTGTAACTGTCATTAATGGCACATTTGAACAAGATAGCCATTAGGGATATGTCTTCAACAGGATAGCCATTGATTTGAACAACTCCTATAGTAGATTCCAAGCAGTGCAGCTGCAAAACATAGTAGTTCAAGCCAATTTGTTTCAGTTTACTATCTCTTAAGTTCACAATTGCAACTGTGAATTTTATTTTTTCTGTTTAAATGATGTACAGCAGTTATATGGATTCCTGTGTGTTTTAGTATGCCTTTCTGACAGTAACTTTGTTAAGTTTGTTATTTCAAGCAAATTAATAAAGTAAAGCTTAACATCATAACAATTACGCTCATGATTAGAACTGTGTGTTTCCAACAATTTTGCCTTCTACTTTTTGCACCTGTACAGATAAGATATTCTATGTTGTACAACTATTAAATCATGCTTTTATACTATCTGCAGTTAATGAAGAGTTAATAAGAGACCTACAAAAAGTAGGTATCATTTATCTTTCATAATTAAAAAAAAGTATTCAAAGAAAGTCTTAAAGTTTTATTACAGAACAATTTTGATGATGGTGGGGGCAGATCTAACTAATGTTTGATTAACTCTACTGGTCTCAGGTTGGGAAAATGGTACATGAAATGTTCAAATCTATCGGGCCAAACTGCGTGGTCATCAGTCTGTAGCTTACAAACTACTTAAACCCAGGTAAACTAACCTAAGGACAAACACACACACCCATGCCCCAGGAAAGACTCGAACCTCCACGGCGAGCAACCACACGTTCCGCAGTGAGACGCTTTAGACCGCTCGGCTACTCCACCGCGGCAAAATGGTACATGAAATAGTAGCAGTATTCAAAGTATTTTTGATCAGCCATCAATTCAAAGACCCTACCCTTTTGCATTTGCTTTCCACTGAAACAACATACAACAGGCTTTTACTATTGTGGGTATAAAGTAGGCTTCTATGGCTGCTGCCTTTGCTTGCTAATTTCCCTGTAACCTGGTGTGCCTCAGTACTAAGCAGGATGTGACAACCTTCTATTACATTTCAAATAAGACACTGAGCACAACAATTTTGACAATTACATTTTCATTATTCTACCCAGAGCCACTTTCACGTCCTTTACAGCAGAGCTGAAAGTCATGCTGTCAAGGGATAGGGGTTATATGTATGCAGCCTGCAAAGTTTCAGAATGAATATACAAGTTACTTTGTGGATCAGATTAGTGTTTGTTTGCAATTTTAATAGCTGAAAAAGCCTATCCTACCCCATATGATAAATGACAAAGAATCTGAAATGAAGTATCCACAATGGAAAGTGGCCACTGTAATGAAAAACAATCCATCACCTCTGACTGGACAGTTTTGGAGAGGGCAGGAAAACACAGTCAGGGATACAAAATCATTGCCAAATGGTGTGTTCTGCTCCATGTGCAGAAAACTTAGGCCTGTCTCCTGTTAAAATGTCAGTCTCTGAAAGATTCATACCTAGGCAAGTGGAAACAATACCTCATAGCACATTATATGCAGTAATCATCAATATCATTTGTGTTGTGTCCAGAGCCAGGTTTCCACATGCTAACTCTCCATGTTGTCCTGTCTTCCTCCATCTTCTTCATATCTGCATGTTTTCTACTTCCCTGTACGTCGTCTATCAACTTTTATCTCCTCCTTCCTCTCAATCTTCTCCCACAAATTATTTCATCCAAAGCATCTATTATTAAAGACAACAAATGTACCAACCAGTTCTTCCTAGTTTCTCTTATAACCTCAAGCAGTCTTCTCCTTTCACCAAATCTTTCCAATTAGCAAACACAGGAGAGAGGCAACAACATTGACAAACGCCCCTTCCAATGCTGCTTCCTTCTGACATTTCATTTCAAATACTTACTCTTAATTTTCCGTTGCAAATGAAGATTCTGTATCAGTTGTCTCTCCTTCCAATCTACTCCCTTCTTCTTCAACATATCCATCAGCTTGTTCCATTGAACACTGTAGAAAGCTTTCTCCAGATCAATAAAAACAGCCTAAATGTCTCTACCTTTCTCAATATATTTTTCTCCTGTGATTCATAATAGGCCAATAGTGTCTCTTGTTCCTTTTCCTCTTCTAATTCCGAACTGTTCCTTTCTCATCCATCTATCCAAATTGTCATACAGCCTTCTACTGAGCAAACTAAACAAAACTTTAGCTGCATGAGAAATTAGTCTAAAAGTCCTATGTTCTTCACATTTTTTAGTATTTCTTTTCTTCTCTATTGGGATCATTATCATTACAATAAAGTCATCAGGACATTTCTCTTTGTTGTAAATACTACTACTCCATGTGTAGACTAATTCCTTCCTTTCCCTGTTTCCCAAAGTCTTCAGTTCTGCTGGTAGGTTATAGATTTTACATGCCTTGCAATTCTTTAATTCCTTCATTGGCTTTTCTATGTCTGCTTCCAAAATATTTACCCCTTTCTATCTTCTGACACATATTCCTTCTCTTCAAACTTCATTTGACATGCTGTTTGATCTATCTTATAGAGAAATATTTTAGAAGGAGACTTTCCTGGTGGGAAGAATATGTATAAAAATAAAGATTGTCTGACTTACCAAAAGCACAGGTTTGCCGATAGACAGAAAAGAAAACAAATAAAAACACACACAAACATTCAAGCTTTGGTTGCTTCTTCAGGAAAAGAGGAAGGAAGGAGAGGAGAAAGGGAAGGATACAGGTTTTAAGGAAGTAGAAAAGGAGTCATTCCAATCCGAGGAGTGGAAGGACTTACCTTAGGGGGAAAAAAGTAAGGTAAACAAATACACACACAATCTCACATCTCCACATACTAACACACCTAGGCAGACATTTGTAGAAAGCCAAAGAAATTTGATATACATTCTTGTAATCATCTCATAACCCCATATGGTTCTACAGCTAATGTGCCATCCACTCTTATTTCCATGTCAGTCTTCCTCCTTTTACTTTTAAAAACTAACTCGCTAGCCAATCTGTACATCATTTCGTATTTTCCTTCTTTCTCAATTTTTTGTATTTCTTCACATTTCTCTTTCATCCATCTTTCTCTTGCTTTTTCAGTTTCTCTTCTTAGATCATAGTTTAGTTTTCTGTGCCTCTATTTTCCTTCATTTTCCACTTTCTCTACTCATTCATCTTCTTCAACATGTTTTTTGTTATCCATTCTTTCCTGATACATTTGGATACTGTACTTACCAGTAGTTCTCTGGCAGATTGCACAAGTCCTTTGTTCATTTTAATCAGTTTTTGATTTCCACTTTCTTTAACTGTACCTCTTTCCCACTGTTCCATATACCTATCAAATATGATACCTAAGTTTCTTCCTTGAGTGCCTTCAAGTTTAAACTTTTGCTTTACCTCTCCACATTTTCTACAGCTTCACTAGTATTTCTCCCACTACAATTTTGTGATCAGAATTTATGTCTGCTCCTGGGTAAGCTTTAGCATTCTTTAGACAGTTCCTAAACCTTTTATATATATAGTCCAAATGATACCTTTCTCTGTTTACATTAGATATCCATACACATCATCATCTTTTGTGATTTGCAAATAATGTGTTACTCACCACTAAGGAATTTTCTCTGTAGAAGCTAATTAGACGTTCTCCTCTCTCGATTCTTATTGCTAATCCAAATTGTCTGTTCCTTCGCCAACTACTGTGTTCCAGTACCCCATAATGATTATGCAGGCATATCTATTTCCTTTCTGCGTACGTTATTGAGTCGCATTATAATACACTTCAACCTCCTCATTTCTTTGTTGGCTACTTGCCATGTAGATCTATATTACCACCACTTCTTTCTCCCTACCTTGTTGTCGTATCATCATTGGTCTTCCATCATTACATTGTGCCTACTTTATCGTATTTTTTCAATTTCTGTCCTGTAAGTATTCTAAATATGTAGGAGAGCTTATAATCTTCAATTTCTACTTTCCTGTTCCTTCCTCATCTCATTTCACACATTCCAAGCACATCTAATCTGTTCCTTTTCATCTCCTGCTGTAATCCATGGCCCATAAGGGAGATATTTGTGGGGAGCTGTATGTTAAGCTTGTGGAAGACATTACTGTCAACAGCATCATGATGAAGCAGGTGAAGTAATTCTTATCTTGTTCAGTATGTGTTTGACATTTTTAGCATCACCTTTAACTCTTGTTCGTGAGAAGTGAAATACAACAAAATGGATTTATTTTATTTCCTACACTACTATCTTTATGTAACTTTTATCCCTTGTATGTCTATCAAATGATTTCACCACCATTCACAATTTCCAGATTCTTATACATCCAATATTTTATGTAACTTATATTACAATTTCCTCTGTCTACTGGTATTGAAGGTTCTAATAAAAAATAATTACTTAAGAGGCACAGAGTCATCAAAATGTGCACCTTAAAAAGTATTAGACACTTGAATACTTCCAAGTGAATATTCTTTTACAAGATGAAGTAAACACACACACACACACACACACACACACACACACACACACACACACACACACACACACTCCATTCTGCATATTGCTGGCTGGAGGTCAATAAATCCAATTCTGAAAGAAATTTGCTCTGGTTACATTGTTAAACAAGGACACTATAGATTATATTTAAGGCAAAGAAAGACTTGCAACATTTCCCTAAGTGGCAATTACGTAATGGAAAGGTGATGTTTGAGTAATAGACAATAAGTGGTGCATGGAAGTTTGGGGTGGCCCACAAGTCATGCACGGATAACATAATGGGCAACAAGCAGTAAATCTTGGTTTGAATCCCAATTTGGCATAAATTATCAAATGTCAGAAATAAACTGTACAGGTGTTGCCAATTTATATTCTTACTGTGAACACATTTCTCGTATTCTTGGCAGCTGCAGTCACCAGACATACAAGCATGCATGCCTGAAGGACATTTGCATTCATTGTATCGTTAGATTGGACATTGCATATCACACATTGTTTCTAACTATGGGTTGTTTAGTTTCAAAAGCTGTCATTTCAGATGCAGTGATCTATCATTTCAGAGGGAGATGAAACAGTTTCCAAAAACATTTCAATACTAAGAGGGGTGATCACAAATTTTCTGCTTACATGCATTGTTCTGTATATATGCAGCACAGCATAATCCAACATGAACATAAAAGCACAGACATAAAAATAAAGGATAAGTGTACCAGTCAGTCTTTCTGGTGTAAATGAGGTAAATGTGAATACATGAACAATGACCGTAGTACTATCAAGTACCTCCAAACAGGACCTCTGAGGTGTTATGATTTTATTGACTGTCAAAGGAAAACCCGAGCAAACACTCCTCAGTGAACATATTATGTTATGTGGAAGCAAAATGTCTATCGGAAACTACCATTGTGGAATGGTGCCCAAGAATTTTGCTGGTTGTATTTCAACTCTAGATACTGGTCCTCATATGGCAAATATTGCAACACAGATGTTATGCCAAATAAAGTGGGAGAGAGCACTCACCTCTTTAGTCCCAATCTCTTCAATGTTATTATCAGGCATTTGGTCTCCTACAAATGGCACTCAGTGGTTGATGATACCCAGGATGAGGATGGACAGCAGGCAGTTATAGATTTCTTCACACAGTAGGACATAGTATTTTATCAAGTAATTTTTTTTTTTAATATGTTACATCACTGGAATGATTGACTCAATGCCCATAATAATTCTGCCAAATTAACATACCAATTCTGGAATTTATAATCTTTGAATAGGAACTTTTTGACTATTACTTACATGCACAAAATGCCTAGTAATCATTATTGCTATGATCATTGCATTGAGATTTTGAGTTGGACTAGCTACTTTTGAACACAAGTTTGTAGGTTGTCATTAAAGAAGTATAATTCTTAAAAAATCAACAATTACTTGCATTATAAGAAGAACAAACATCTCTCAGAGCAAAGTGGATTGCTTTCTGTCTTCATTCTACTCCCCCCCCCCCCCCCCCGTCCTCCTCCATGAACCAAAGACATCGCCAAGGTGGGGTGGCTTGCATGTATCAATGATAAGAGATACTTGTCCTTTATTCAGGCCTTTTAACTGACACCCATAATTTTCATAACAATTCCAATTAAGCAGTAGTATTTCATATTTCACTGGTATTGCTGTGGTGTAAATATCAACCATATTATTATTTCTGTTACAGTTAGATGAAAGCCAAGCAGTAATTCTTGAAGCACTTATTGTTCGGACCTCCAAATTATTTTAAGAATATATGCCCCAAATTCACTGATTGTGTGTGTGTGTGTGTGTTTTATTTATTTGTGTTACTATCACTACCTGTGTTCCTTCGCCTGGTAAGTGATCTTTATATATATATATATATATATATATATATATATATATATATATATATATATATATATATATATATATATTTTGTTTGTTTCTCCTTTACCAACAGCGGCAGAATTAGTGAACCATCGACATTCAACTGAAAAGTGTGAAATATTCTTTTATTAATTCGATCCAAAGTGATAAGTTTCAATCAGCTCCTTTGAAATGATAAACAGTGTTCCAAATTGCGACTTCACTTGCAAAAAAAAAAAAAAAAAAAAAAAAAAAAAAAAAAAAAAAAAAACAAAAAAAAAACATTCTTCTACACATTTTCCCCCAGAAATGTGGCATTTTTGCTGCTGTACATATTTCCATGTTGTTTGTTGTCGTCGTTGGTGGTGGTGTTGGTTGAGGAGTTATTTCAGTCTTCAGTTTAAAGAGGGGTTTGATGTAGGTCTCCACATTATTCTATCCGGCATCTCTAAATATCAGTGGCACTCACATCAGTTTGTATTTTACTAATGTTTGTCTTTTGGGCCCCCTCTGCAATTTTTATCCCCTCCCACACTCCCCTCCAATACTGATGTTTCCTTGATGTCTCAGAATGTGTCCTTGTCATTTGATCCCTTCTTTTAGTCAAGTTGTGCCACAAATTTATTTTCTCCTCAATTCTATTCACTAGCTCCTCATTAGTTATGGAATCCACCCATTGTATCTTCAGCATTCTTCTGAAGTAGTACATTGCAAAAGCTCTTAACCTTTTCTGATTTGCTTATTGTGCACATTTCAATAATTTACAAGGCTACTGTTGAGACAAATGCCTTGATAAAAGACTTCTGAACACTTTAATGTTTGATGTTAACAAATCTCTCTTCTTGAGGAATGCCTTTCTTTTTATTTCCGTTCTGCATTTTATATCTTCTATACTTCAGCAGTGAGGTTATTTTACTGCCCAAATAACACAACTCATTGACTACTTTTTGTCTCTCATTTGCTAATGTAGTTCCTTCAGTATCAACTTATTTCATTACCCTTGTTTTGCTCTTGTTAATGTTCATCTTATATCTTTCTTTTAGGCCACTGTCTACTCCATTCAACTGCTCTTCCAAGTTCCTTGCTATCTTTGACAAAATTACAATGTCATTGGCAAACCACAAAATTTGTATTTCTTTTCCCTGGTGCTTAATTTCCTTCCCAAATTTTGCCTAGGTTTGTTTCGCACCTTGCTAATATACAGATTGAGTAAGATTGGGAAAAGGCTACAACCCTGTCTTAGTCCCTTCCTAACCATTGCATCACTTTCATGCCCTTCAACTTTTATACAGCTTGCTGGTTTGTTCCCTGTATTTTACCTCTTCTACCTGTAGGTGTGTATACCAGTCAAAGCTACCAATAGTTTTCTCAAAATCTACAAAATCAATACGTTTTTGTTTCTTTAATCTATCTTTTAAGATATGTTGTGGGGTCAGAATTGCTTCCAAAATATCCACACCTGTCTGCACCTGCTTTGTTTTGAACTGGAATTATTACATTCTTCTTGAAGTCTGGGTGTATTGTTCAGATCTCCTAGATCTTGCATGCAAGGCAGAATAGTTTACATACTTCTAACTTCCCCACAGACATCAATAGCTCAGAGAATATCAATATCATTACCCCCCAGAGACCCTGCCCCGATGGAATCGTTTAGTGCTCTGTCAAATTATTCTCACAATATCGTATTTTATAACTCATTTTCCTCTAATTTTCCAGCTTTCATCAAACTTCTGTAGTAAGTTATGAAGGCAACAAAGAAACTTAATTCAAATGATTTTTAAAGCTACGGAACCAAAGTGCAGTAGTCATCTTTACACACACACACACACACACACACACACACACACACACACACACACACACACAAAGGGAGGACTGAAATCTCTGATGGGGAGCAGCCACGTTTCTTGCAGCTATTCCCAGGCTCTTCCTTGTCAACACTTCCACTCTTGTTTTATTGAGTCTGCCTTCGAGATTACTGACAGATTTCCTGCTTTATATGCATTTCTCTTTTGTCAAAAAATTTTGTAAACAAATCTGCCACCTTTTTTTTTTTTTTTTTTTTTTTTTTTTTTTTTTTCAGAATAAACCTAATTTAAATTGTTTTCCTCATTTTCATGTAAATAATGGTATTTAATGTCAATTTGCTTGGTACATTTGTTATGTTCTGTATTTTTAATCAATTGAAGTACATTCTAATTATCAGCACATAGTGTGTTTGGTTGTTCCAACTGAAAAACAAGTTCACTGAGGAAACCACACAACCAAATACTTCTGGTAGCAGTGTCTGCTGCTTCTATATATTCTGCCTCTGTTGATATAGTTGCACATTTCTGCCGACATGAACACCATGACATGTCCAGCTGCTAACAAGCTCACATGGCCTGTTGTTGAGTGACTACTGTCACAGTCATCAGCTAGATCAGCATCAGAGAGGACCACAGTCAGAAAGTTAGGGGAAGACGGGGGGGAATCAGATAATAAGAACTGTAAATTTTGACTTATAATATAACTTGTAAAGCATTAAAATATAATTTCGGGCAGGGGGGAAGTGATCCCCTTCATCCCTCCTTGGCTACTGCCCTGGCATCAGAGTATACCACCGGTTCAATAAATTCAGCTTTACACCATATTGTCAAATCCTTTTAGATATTTCATAATCCTTTTAAGCAGATGCCAATGATCAATATATGGATTACAATCATTGTAAACATTAAGCAGCTAATACCTGTCAATATAGCTGCTGGTTTGCAGAAGATTGTCCACTGTGCAAGTGGAGTTCAGTTCGAAACAATGAAGTTATACTCGTGAAGTAGACACTCGTATGCCTTTGCTGATCTATGTACATTTCTTTTGCAGAATGTTTGCATTCAGTTTCCAATCCACAGGAGTATTTTTTTATCACTGACAAAATTTCAAATGATGTTCCCAAAGTTGTCAAAATGTTTTTAAATATTTTTTGAATCTTGCTGATGAGGAAACAGTCATTCACACAAAGCACCACATGGACATCAATGTCATCTTGTAAGGCATGAATAACACTTACCTGCATTCAGTTCCTTAAATCCAAACATAGTCAGAAACTGTACTAAAGTGTTATTCGAACAGTGTGGTGATTATTTGAGTCTATATAAACAAACCCTTTTGATTACCTCATGTAAAATCCTTCTTTCATATCCCCACTGATGAATGTACTCCTAACATCAAACTGTCTTATTTGCATATCTTTTGAAGCTGGACTGGCTAAAATAATATTGAACAACAGGAAAGAATGTTTTTTTTTTTTTGCAATCAATACCTTCTCAATGCAAATAACCTTTTGTGCATAATCTAGCTTTCAAATGATCAATTTTTGCTTCACACAATAGCCCCATTTACATCTGCCTTGCAATTATAAGGTAATGGTACTAGATCTCAAGTTTTGTTTTTATTCAAAGATTTCATTTCTTCTTCCATTGCTTGCTTCCACTTTTATGAGTCATTTGATGACATTGTTTCTTCAAATGTTTGAGCTTCAAAGATAATAGCAGCATACACTAATTCTTGGTTTCGTAAGTGAGCTGGTGCTTGGGGATTATTTCTGCTTCACCTTTTCACTTTCTTTGTCTTGAGCATTTTCTGTAATAGCATCTTCGTCAGAGTCCTCTTAATGATCTTCTGTAGCATGGTCCCAAGATGCAAATCAGCACACTTCTGTTCAATTTTGAAGCCAAGTGTTTCTTTTTCACTGAAAGACACGTTGAAGGAGATGACAACTTTCTTTAACTCAAGATTGTTCAGGCGAGAATCAGTATAATATCCATCGTAGCCAACCATAATCATTTTATTCGTTTACTATCCCATTTTGATTACATTGGTTAGGAACATTGCACTATTCCGTAAGTGATTTAATTAAATGTTGGTCACCTTTTTCTTGACGAATTTCTCCTACAGACCAACTAGTCTGTTCTGAAGTGCTGAGTTTTATCAGTCTTCTTCTACTGGCAGTTTTAGGCTGTGCTATAGAGAGCTGCAAGAAAGATCCTGTTCCACTACTAAATGAAATTCATTCTTCAATTAACTGTCTATGTTTTCCACAACTTTTTGTACATAAGCTTGTACATGTTCAGCTCTATCAACACATCATCACTCCTCAAGAAGAGAGATTTGTTAACATCAAACATTAAAGTGTTCAGAAGTCTTTTATAAAGGCATTTGTCTCATTTTTCTATGCAGTGTGTCAAACATATCTTCATGTCAACATTTTTTTTCTTACAAAATAGTATTCTGGTGTCTGGTGTTCCATGGACACAGCAAACCCCCTTCTGAAGGTTAAGAGAGAAGGTGGCTGACTGCTGCTAGTGGATACAACTCTCTACCATAATAACATGGTGTACGCATGAAAGACGTGACAGCTGCACATTAAAAACGTATGATCTACACACAGTGGGCTGTTCTCTGCTTAACTCTAATAAAAACAAAAACAATTATTTAACCTCATTACCATCTTTCATCATCTATGAGAATAGAAGGTATAACTGAATTTTTCTGAAATGACATGTCACATTTCAACATGTACATATGCAACAGATGAGAACTTCCTTTAAAGACAAAGGTTTTCCAAACCAATTTTCATATTGTGTAACATTACAGTTCACTCTACATTGTCATCAATTTAAGATATAAGCTGTACAATTTAGTTCCATCGGTCAAAATTCGTGAGAAAAATGTGTACTCAGTAACAGCGCATGCACCCTCAATAATGGACTCGTTTTCTCACTCAATTTGGGCATTCTTCTGTGACTTACTTGACTTCTCATTTATTATTCAAATTTGTTTGAAATAATCTTCAAGAAGTTTGTTTATGAATTCAGTTCCATCATTACTTTTCAGAAAACTGATTTCATTTCCAGTTTGTACTTCAATCAGCCTTCTGGA
Source organism: Locusta migratoria (assembly GCA_026315105.1). NCBI lineage: Eukaryota > Metazoa > Arthropoda > Insecta > Orthoptera > Acrididae > Locusta > Locusta migratoria. The sequence goes on along the minus strand of CM048748.1, from coordinate 126,914,264 downwards.
ATGACAAATACACAGGAAAAGTATCGAGTTTATTTTTAAGAAAATACACAAATCTGAAAAAATTGCAGGCATCCTTTAAAACTATGTACATATATGCACCTCTAAGAGGCGGTTTTCTGATCCACCCACTCAAATCAGAATGAATATATTAATCAGGAACAACATGTTCTTGGTACCAAATTTGAGTTAAACAACTTTCTTTTCATTTTGAGATACTGACATGTATCAACAATAAGCATCTTCATCATTCTTCATTTTTCAACCAGGACTCTAATTCATATCAGCCACAATCTTTAAATTTTTTAAATTAATGTGTCCAAGTCTCATGCCAAGCATTGTGGAAATAGAAGGGAGCAAAATTTGCCTGTTGTACTTATGGATATTTAAATATGTATTTTTCATAGTGTGAGTAGGCCATTTTCCATCAACTAATGACAGTATTTGAATAGATCCAATACCTTCTGCTTTAAAAATTAAATTGCTTCCAATTTGAAAATAGGAATCACTGACCTGCATTAGATTAAAAGTGTTGAGCTATCTTTATGTGACATCATATGTCTTGATGCAGCACTATCAGCTAACAAAATATTTTCACAACCTGGAGCAAACACACATTTTCTTGTTCTACATTCAAAACTTCCTGCTCAAAGGTATGTCTTTGTTTCAAGTTTTGTTAAATGTTTTCTGGGCTCAGTTTTAAAAGTCTCCTTCTGTGACAAAAAAACATTAAACACCTATTCTACTGACTTTATTAGACGTTTTGTTATTATTTGATTTGTACTTAATTGTGTTGTCCATATTAATTTGTGCTAAAGCAGTTTATTTTGACTCCCATGGTAATAGTTTTGTTCCTCCTCCAACAACTTTAAAGTCAAATTATCAAACATTAATTAATCTCCAATATAAAAATATATCATGACATAACCAAGTCCAATTCGATATTACCCTCACACAATACAACAACAACAACAACAACAACATCAATAACTTTATTTTTACATTGCACAGAGTTCACAGCAGAACTTACTTTTCTAACAAAAATAAATCCCAAAATAAAAGGATTTGGTCGTCTTGTGTCAGTAAGGAGGAATGTAGTGTAAATTGGTACACTACAAGCCGATTGCATCATCATTAACTTTTTTTGGAGGCAATGATCCTTGCTGCAGAGCTCCATTGATTATCTCTTGTTTTTGAGGTCAATATGGTTAACCCAGCCTTTACTACCTGTTACAGCGTTAAAAGTTGTGAGGCGGCATCGTGAGTCGTGTCGGGATAGCACAGTCGGTAGTGCGCTTGCCCACGAAAGGCAAAGGTCCCAGGTTCGAGTCCCTGTTCCGGCACACAATTTTAATCTGCCAGGAAGTTTCATATCAGCGCACACTCCGCTACAGAGTGAAAGTTTCATTCTGTTACAGAGTTGTTAAGAAACCCATACTTCCACATGCTAAAATTACAAAGGAAACTTTTGAAAGATGTCCAATATCCTCTTTTTGTATTAGGGGTGAGCATTCAACACACACATCATGCACACAGTTCTGAAAAAATGGCTTGGACACAATTTCATGATATGTGAAGGTTATCTGAGAACTGTCTCTGTGTTAGCCAGCATTTTTTTCCCCTATGACATGTTCATCAATCTGATTTCACTGAGTTATTAGATGCAGTACACAGTCAGCTTCCAATATCTATCAAACATTTTCAGTTTAATACAACCATTTCATTTTATGAGCATGAAAAACTCAACATTACTCATGACTGATACAACCGTCACTTTACCTACATTTCATTCTTCTGCAGATTTCAGTTGGAGGCATGTTTGTTGTGGTTAGAAACCCAATTACACTATGCTTTGGCAGCCACGGGACAATTCAGAGCCCTTTGGTGGCAGAGGGACCATTCAAAGCCCTTTGGCAGCAAAGGGATAGAATTTGTTCTACCAAAGAGAGAAAATATGCATGACATGCAATAGCTCAATCAATATTAAAATCAGAATAAATGATCCAGAGTCATTACGTTTCACAACATCCTCATATTTCTTTAGTGTACAATGATATTTTGCAAAGGGTAGGTTGCTACTCACCACAGAGACATCCGATGAGCCGCAGAAAGGCCCATGTGACAGAATAATCAAAACAGCAACAGCAGAAGTTGTCGGTTGGGTTTGTGTGAGTGTGTGTGTCTGCGTGTTTCTGTGGCAGATGAAGGCTTAACAGCAGAAAGCTTCATTTTTGTTTATTCTGTTATGTGTGCCTTTCTGCAGCTCATCAGACATATCTGTGGTGAGTAGCAACCTATCCATTACAAACTATTCTTGAATCCTTTAAGGTATTTCTATTGTTTGATTTTACTGTACAATGTCTATCCAAATAGTTGCGGAACTGATTTTACTTCTGATGTACAAGCAATTTCAGAACAGTCACTATGGTAGCAGCTTGAATTAACATCTTTAAACAATAAATGAGCATTTGATTATTCTGTTGTGAAAAGGCAATATGTTGTAGTGGGCATCCAGCTGGAGTGTATACATGATATTATGCCATAAATCACAATGGAGCAACATCAAGATCAAGTGATCAAGGCATTCTTCTGAAGGTTTTGAAGAAGAAAAATTTGTGTGAAAAGCTTGTCCCACACATTTTGTCTCCCAAACAAAATGAATATGTGTGGACATCTGTCCAATTTAACTGAAATGCAAAATAAACAATTATTTTCTGGGGGGAAAAAATCGATACTTCATGCGAGCAACTGCAGCCTACCAAAAATACTACAATGTACAGTAATTCACAAAAAGGGTCAACAGTTTAACGACATAATTGACGTTCAAGGCAATGTGACATGGGCTGAACAATGTCTCCAAGAACAAATTTTCTGATTGCTTCAGATGATTTTATGAACATACTAGGTGTTTATGGTTCATGGTATTGTGGGTTCTCATAGAAACATTGTAGTTCATGAGCCATGGGCAAGATATGTAAGTGGTCCCAACAGTCAGGATACCAGTTATTTTGGTAATCAGGTTGAGCATTAGATTAGATTAATACTTATTCCATAGATCATGAATGAGACACTTTGTAATTATGTGGAACATGTCAAGTTAATAAAAGCAATTGCACAAAATATTACATGACACAAATACATTTACTATTATTATTTTTTGTTTTGTTTTATTTTGTTTTTTATTTTTATTTATTTATTTATTTTACATTTACTAATTTATATCTAAAAATTCATTCAATCAGTAGGAGTTGTTACAAGCTTTTGTGCAATGAATATTTTTTTTACTCAATGATGAATTATCCCAGAATATGACGCCATATGAAAGCAGTGAATGAAAATAGGCATAGTAAGCTAATTGACTAAGACTCTTACTGCCAAAATTTGCAATAACCCTAATAGCATACATAACTCAACTCGAATGATTCAGCAGACTATCAATGTGTTGCTTCCAGTTTAATCTCTCATCAAAATTTTGTAAATTCTACCTTAGCTACAGACTTCTGTCAAAAGTCTATATTTATTACTGGAGTTCTGTAATTTATTGATTTACTGTAAGGAACTGTGTATACATGTTTTATCAAAATTTAATGTGAGTATTTGCTGAGAATCACTGAATTTGGTGAAAAACATTATTTACGATTACACCACTTATTTCTTGTTGATTAATATAATTGTATCACCAGCAAAAGGAACTAACTTTGCACCTTCATCAATGTAGAATGGTAAGTCAATTTACATTAAGTACAGTAAATAACCTAATACTGAAACTTGAGGGACCCTATTCTTGATTAGCCCCCCCCCCCCCCACCCCAATAAGGAATCAGCTGATGTTTTGACATTACATGAACCACTTATTTCAACTCTCTGCATTCTTCCAGTTAAGTATGAATGAAACCATTTGTGCACTGCCCCATTCAAACCATAATAATTTATGGTTATCTAGGAGAATTCCAATCAAAGATCTTCGAGAGATCACAAAAAATACTAATGGGTGATTTCCAGTTATTCAGAGCATTTAATATTTGATCAGTGTCGCATTTTCTGTTGAAAAGCGTTTCTTAAAACCAAACTGATACTTTGTTTGTATATATATATTACAAATATGGGACACTAGTCTTAAATACATAACTTACTCAAAATTTTTCGATAAAGCTGTCAGGAGAGAGATTGGGCAGTAGTTGTTGACTTCTGATGTACCCCTTTTTTATGCAATGGTTTAGCAGCGGCATATTTCAGTCTAACAGGAAAAACACCCTGCTTCAGAGAGCTATTACATATGTGGCTGAGAATCCTATTTATCTATGGGGAACAAGCTTTAAGAACACTGTTGGTAATGCCATAAATTCCATAAGAACTTTTCAGCGAGTTTATTATTTTACTGATTTCGAAGGGAGGGGGTGAAATTACAACTGTATCAAACTGTATAGGTGTGGCCCCTTCTATTAGTAGCCTTGCCTCTTCTAAGGAACATCTAGATCCTATTTTCTCCACAACATTTAGAAAATGATTATTGAAAATATTTTCAATTTCTATTTTTTTAGTACACTCTTTTCGTTCAGTTGTAAAGTCTTCCTGTACTCTTTGTTACCCTATTTCCCTTTCAATAATATTCCAAATTGTTTTAATTTTATTAAATGACATGATACACATGCTTCTGGACTTTTTTTTTAGTGTAGGACAATAGCCCCACTCCCATGAACCACAGACATTGCTAAGGTGGCGTGCCTCAATGATACAGATAGCCGTACCATAGGTGCAACCACAGCAAAAGGGTATCTGTGGAGAGACCAGACAAACATGTGGTTCCTGAAGAGGGGCAGCAGCCTTTTCAGTAGTTACAGGGGCAACAGTCTGGATGATTAGCTGATGTTACAAGGCCAGCTCAGTCAATGTGGTTTTGCCACACAGTTACTGCGAACAGCTTAAAACAAGGGGAAACTACAGCCGTTACTTTTCCCGAGGACATGCAGCTCTCCTGTATGAGCATATGATGATGGCATCCTCTCAGGTAAAATATGCCGGAGGTAAAATAGTCTCCTATTCGGACAATTTCTGGACCAGTACTTACTCTCGATGTTAGATACAGTTCCCTTTTACAGTAGCAAGATATTCGTATACCTTTAGTTAGCCATGGTTTTTATTTATTTTTTAAAATTCTTTTTACACGTTTTCTTGGAAATATTCTGAGTCGTGGTTATCTTTGTGCTTGGACAGCAAAAACTACCAAATCCACCAGTTAGTCCCTCAACCATTAGGAATAAAACCCAATGTGACCCTTGCAAGTAACGGTAACAACCTGCTTCCCAGGTACTTTGATCTGACGCTGTCAACAATCGGAGCTAAATACCTCAGATGAGTCCCGCCTTTCACCAACGGTCCCAGGACTCCTTCAGATACAATGTGGCAAATGATCTGGAATGAGATGGGGAGCTATTAACATCAACGGGGACTACACTGGGAAGAAGATAGAGCTACCAGAGGTGCAAGTGTAAGATGGGGTTAGATGGTTTAGCTGTTACAGTCATTTGGGTAAAGGGAGCAAAAGAAGACTAAGTTTGGGAATACAAGGTCTATATTTGGGAGTTAAAGCAGGAAGAGCACAGTGGAGTGTAGGGCTCTACATCAGAAAGCAGCTGAACCCAGCATAATTGCAAGAAGGCAACAAACAACTGTTGCGAATAGATTTGGATGTCTCCAGCAAGAAAATTAGGACTGTCTTTTATTCATCCTGTGAAGGGACAGATCAACATGAGATGGACAGCTTTTATAATGCACTCATTGGGAGAGTTCAATGCCAGGACAAAAATTCAAAAGGGCTTGAAAAGGCTGTGGGTAAGTTTAGAGAGGATATGGAGGCCAACAGGAACAGAAAACAGCTCGTGGATTTGTGTGTCAGTATGGGCTTTGTTACAACAAACTCTCTCTCTCTCTCTCTCTCTCTCTTTTTTTTTTTTTTTTTTTTTTTTTTTTTTTTTTTGGAAGAGTAAGAGCATTCACTAGTATACTTGGGAAGGCAGGGAAACCAGGTCTGTCACTGACTGTATAATAAAGAGCAGGAATTCAGGAAGATGGTCAGGAACACACATATATTCTGAGGATTCTTTGATGACACCATTATTTAATATGCAGTGACGCTAGTTTTATGAGGCCCAAAGTGCTAGAAACTCAGGTACATACATAGGAGGATAAGAATGGAGAAGCTTCACGAACAGTAAACAGGCACAAATACATAACAATGATCTAACAAAAATACCCATAGAAAGCTGCTGGGAAACCTTTCTACAGTGTAATTAGCAGTCTGAGGCAGGAAGGGAGTAGGAATTGCTGTTTTGGACAGTTCAGAAAGCTGCTAATGAACCTTGTGGATGTTTTGAGCAGATGGAGGGCATATTTTGAAGAGTTGCTTAATGTAGGTGAAACTTCCAGTAATGTTTGAGATTCCAATGTACTATGGGGTAAGAATGACCATGGAAACAGTATCACATTTGAGGAAGTGGAGGGAATGGTCAATGAATTGCATTATAATAAATCAGAATTCTTCAAATAAAATGGACTATACATCCCAAATGGTTGTACATGGTAATTGAAATAGCTTGGGAATAGGGATAAGTTACATCTGTCAGTATGAAAGTAGTGATTCGCCAATATTCAAGCATGGAAACTGAAAAGTCTGAAAAAAACTACAGAAGTTCTCTTTAATTAGTATTGTGGGAAAAACAAAGGAATTGTTCAAAGGAGAATGTATTAGTTGAAGACAAGTTGGATGAAAATCAGTGTGGGTTTAGGCCTCAGAGGCTGGCAGGACCAGATCTTTAACTTACAACAGATAAGGAAAAACTGCTCTGAGTGTAACAGGGAATTGTATCTATGTTTCATAGATCTAGAAAAGGCTTACAACTACGTTTGTAAGAGGAAGATATTGTCAGTTCTACTAGATTATGGAATATGAGGCAAAATTCTGGAGGTAATTGAAGCTCTTTACATAGATAAGCAGTTGTTAGACATTGAATAAGGCTGTAACCTATCATCACTGTTACTCATATTATTTATAAATCATATGTTGGAAACAATAGACTGACAAGGTAATAGTAAAATTGGTGAAAATTAAATAAGCAGTCACGGATATGCTGATGACTTAGTGGTAATGGCGGATTCAATTGAAAGGTTGCAGTCTAATATTTAAGAGCTAGATCAGAAATGTACAAGTTATGGTAGATAGATCAGCATCTCCAAAACGTAAGTCTACCTGTGGGACAGAGACTTAAACAGATTTAGTGCTAAATAGGAAGAAAAATGTTGGGACATGCAGACAGTTTCAAATACTTAGAATATATTTTCTCACAGAATGGCAACAAAGTGAAAGAACTGGAATTAAGATGTATCAAAGGTAATGCAAGTGCTCAGCTACGATCAACTCTCTTCTGCAAGATGGATGTCAGTAGTATCAAGTCTAAGTTAGCAGTGCACCATTCCATCTTGTGAGAAATTTTGTTATATGGGAGTGAAAGCTGGGTGGACTTATGGAACCTTATTAATAAGGTTGAGGTTTCAGATATAAAAGTAGTAAGGAAGATTGCAGGTACTAACAGATGGTATCAATGGCAGGAAGGTGTCCATAATGAGGAAATCAAGGAAAAACTTGGAATGAACACCATAGATGAAACAGTGTGTGAGCAAACAGACTGAGATGGTGGGTTCGTGTTACATGCATGGGAGAAGGAAGGGTACTCATGGGTTCGGCAGTAGAGGGTAGGACATGTCAAGGTAGATTAAGGATAAAGTGATTCTATCAGAAATGATTTGGAAGTAACACACATAACATCAGAAGAGGCATTGGTGTTTGTGAATAAGGGACCATGGATGAATTTTATAAGGGATACTATGCTCCAGATTGAAAGCTGAAGGGCACTGTCAGTCTTAAATTATTCTTATTCTAGTTGATGTACTCAAGTGAGGTAGACTACATAGACCAGATGGAGCCTTATGATCACAATATATACTTATCTCCACTTATTTATTTATTTATACAGCCTTATGACATTTTTTACTAACAGGGTAAGTTTTGTGTAGTGTGACTACTTTCATGACTGCAAACAGAACATGTTTTATAGTACAAATGTACAATCCCACACTATTTAAATCTATATTACTGTTTTCACATTCTGAAAATGCCATTTCTTTCACTAAATGCCACTCAAATTCTTCCAAGTTAATGAAGAAATTCTATCATGTATCTTCAGTATTAGTAAACTAACTACTGTGTAGTACATGAAGTGTCCCTCATTTTTGCATATCAACATAATTCTACCTGACAAAAAAGTGAAGCATCCAGAAGACATGGTCAGCTGCCACACACACACACACACACACACACACACACACACACACACACACACACAAAGATAGAATGGCCACCAGAGTGGCCTTCTTGTGGACCTCTATTTAGAAAGCTGGCCAAAGCATGATGAAACATCCAGATTTCAAGGCAATCAGATGTGAGAATAAGCAGATGTTGTACCTCATAGGAAATGTAGTGCAGGAGTACTCATCACCAAGGTTCTAGTTGATCAGCTCTGGGCACCAAGGAGGAGAAACACAAAACTGGCACCCAGCACTTCCTAGCTGCTTAGCATCTGTGATGTTTTCAAAGAGAAAGTAAGGATCTCTTCAACATTCACTGTCTGTAACACCACAATACAAGGGTCTGCATTTGGTATCATGTCACAAACGTAAAGAACAGATGACTGACAAAAACAATGCACACTGTTCCATGATGAATAGAGATTCAGTACTACACAGGATGGCCATTGCAAAAGCATGGCAGTGACGTGAGGTTAGGTCTCAAGTTTCCAATGCCTTGTAGAGGGATATCAATGTTACTCCTGGCTACATGATGTGGGGAAACATAGTATGACTTCTGTCACAGATAGTAGTGCCTGAAGGTAGTTAAAAGCACAATGGAACAACACACACATCCTGCATCCTCGTGTGTTACATCTCGTGCGACAATATTGGGCAGTCACTTTTCAACAGGACAGTTCTCATCCTAATGTGGCATGTATGCCTATTAACTGTCTGCATAATTAAGATACTCTCAAGGCCAGCAAGACCTCATAACTGTCCAGAATATAATGTGAGGGATTAATGGTACATCAAATCCATGCCATCAGTGTTTGATACCCAGTATTTACCTGCACATTACAGAAGAAAAGGCCTCCTCACCCATCAACTTTACTTTCATGGAATTCTCCTGCCTGAAACATGGCTGAACTCACACACATGCTCTGCATCTGTTCATCTCCTCAGGTATAAATTTTGAGGGCAGATATACCAAATGAATGAAACAGGGGTCTGGGGCATATAAATGAACAGATCTCACATTCACAGGCTTAAGCCTTCTGATGATGAAAAAATGAAGTAATCTTCATTGAAATACGTTTACAGAGACAGAATTTCAGAACTGGTGTCACCTACAAGCTGCCAAAACTACCTCTAACTGCCAGTCAGAATTACATCCATTATAGTGCTAATAAAACATCAAATGAGACACCAGAGTATTAACTTCAAAGAAGATTCCCACACAATAAATCTAAGACGACTTTAGTGATTATATATATATATATATATATATATATATATATATATATATATATATATATATATATATAATAGAAGGAGACTTTCCAGGTGGGAAAATAGGTATAAAATAAAGATTTTTGACTTACCTAAAGTACAGGCTCGACAGAAACACCAAACACACACAAAAACACACAAATATTCGTGCTTTGGCCACTAGTGGTGGCTTCTTCGGGAAAAAGAGGAAGGAAGGAGAGGAGAAAGGGAAGGATACGGGTTTTAAGGAAGTGGAAAAGGAGCCATTCCAATCTCAGGAGTGGAAGGACTTACCTTAGGGGACAAAAAGGAAGGTAAACAAATACACACACACTCTCACATATCCACATCCAAACACACCTAGGCAGACATTTGTAGAAACCAAAGAAGTTGGACAGAGATACCACTTCAGGCAGAGGCTCTGTCCACAGAACCGAGGCAAAGATGTTAAAGATGGTGGGCGGGAATTAGAATTTAGCGGAGGTTGAGACCAGGTGGGCAATGGGAAGAGAGAATGTGTTGAAGGGCAAGTTCCCATCTCCAGAGTTCTGAAAGATTGGTGTTGGTGGGAAGTATCCAGATAACCCGGACGGTGTAACACTGTGCCAAGATGTGCTGGCCGTGCACCAAGGCATGTTTAGCCACAGGGTGATCTTCATTACCATCAAACACTGTCTGCCTGTGACCGTTCATGCGAATGGACAGTTTGTTGCTGGTCATTCCCACATAGAACGCTTCACAGTGCAGGCATGTCAGTTGGTAAATCACGAGGGTGCTATCGCAAGTGGCTCTGCCCTTGATCGTGTACACCTTCCGGGTTATGGGACTGGAGTAAGTGGTGGTGGAAGGGTGCATAGGGCAGGTTTTACAACGGGGGCGGTTACAAGGGTAGGAGCCAGAGGGTAGGGAAGGTGGTTTGGGGATTTCATATGGATGGACTAGGAGGTTACGGAGGTTAGGTGGGCGGCGGAAAGACGTTGTGTCTTTCCGCCGCCCACCTAACCTCCGTAACCTCCTAGTCCATCCATATGAAATCCCCAAACCACCTTCCCTACCCTCTGGCTCCTACCCTTGTAACCGCCCCCGTTGTAAAACCTGCCCTATGCACCCTTCCACCACCACCACCACTTACACCAGTCCCATAACCCGGAAGGTGTACACGACCAAGGGCAGAGCCACTTGCGATAGCACCCACGTGATTTACCAACTCACATGCCTGCACTGTGAAGCGTTCTATGTGAGAATGACCAGCAACAAACTGTCCATTCGCATGAACGGTCACAGGCAGACAGTGTTTGTTGGTAATAAAGATCACCCTGTGGCTAAACATGCCTTGGTGCACGGCCAGCACATCTTGGCACAGTGTTACACCGTCCGGGTTATCTGGATACTTCCCACCAACACCAATCTTTCAGAACTTCGGAGATGGGAACTTGCCCTTCAACACATTCTCTCTTCCTGTTGCCCACCTGGTCTCAACCTCCGCTAAATCCAAATTCCCGCCCACCATCTTTAGCATCTTTGCCTCGGTTCTGTGGACAGAGCCTCTGCCTGAAGTGGTACCTCTGTCCAACTTCTTTGGTTTCTACAAATGTCTGCCTAGGTGTGTTTGGATGTGCATATGTGTGAGTGTGTGTGTATTTGTTTACCTTCCTTTTTGTCCCCTAAGGTAAGTCCTTTCACTCCTGGGATTGGAATGACTCCTTTTCCACTTCCTTAAAACCCATATCCTTCCCTTTTCCTCCCCTTTTTTCCTCTTTTTCCTGAAGAAGCTGCCAGTGGTGGCGAAAGCTTGTATGTGTGTTTGTGTGTGATTTTATTTGTTTCTCCTGACGAGCCGGTCCTTTTGGTAAGTCATCTCTTTTCTATTTTTATTTTTGTTTATCCCACCGGGAAAATTTCCCTCTATAATTTTCGTTTCATCATATATATAAATGCAATTATAATAAAAAAAGTTTTTGAAGTAAAGGTGAGGCTTGACACCAGGCTTTTCAGTGAGAAATTTAATAGTCACAACCTAGTTCGTCCAGCCCTTGAAGATAGAATCACATTGGATAACTTGTAGGAACATTAAAAAACAGATCACATCGCACCAAAAACTGAATGCTTAGAAATCTCATGTAATCAAATAACCAGAGAGCCCATGACTGATGGTAAAATCCATGTACTTGCTAATAAGCTCACTGATCTATATAACAAAAATCCCCCATATGTACATGTGTGTAAGAAAACCTCCTGCTCAATGTCTGACAACAGAATTATGTCAAATAATTAACAAGAAAGTTGCTTCTCATGGATGAGTCAGGACAAATCCAAAACCTAAACATTAAAAGGCATACAGAAAGCTATGAAATAGAGTAAATCAATCCGCTGACAGTACTACAAAATACAGGTTTGTTCTACTATATGCAGCAATATGATACCCATGAACCTGTCAATGAATCTCTGCAGGTTGGGTGTTGCGAAGCCAAAATAAGGAACAACTTTTCAGCTCTCATCCAACCACATGATGCATTTTACATTTTACTCTGAAATAATCAACTTTAAAACAGCAAGGAATCAGCATTCAGAGGAAGCCCCAAATTATATAACTAAACATGACACTTTCTTCTAAAAACACATAACAATAAATACAACTAGAAAATCAATAATCAGAATCTCTCCTGAAGCAACATGCAATGGTAATATTGGTATAACCACGATTAAAAAATTGCTAATAGCTCAATAGCTATTACATTATAAATATTTGATTTTTCAACTTCATGGAAAAGATTACTCATCCCTAAGATCACAAACTCACAATTGCCTTGTGATCACTAACCAATCAGCCTATTACCTGATATTTTCAAAGAACTGGAATATATTCATGACCTCATTACTGAACACCATAGTACAAACACTGCACTAATTAAAGTAAATAGTGACCTGAAATGTGCCACAGACCACAGAGAGGAAACTTTACTATGTTTCCATAATACTCATTCACTTTGACACACTGCACAGAAAAATGAGACAAATTTTCAGATCGTGTGCTCAGGTGGTTTGGAAGCTACTTGAAAAGTAGACAGTACTAGGGGTGGTTGAAAACTTTAGACAACATTATTACTGTAATGTCTCATACAAATAATACCATCTACTTTTATGGGGACCCTTTGTGGGTATGCAAGTCAAATTTCACAGGTTCAACTTCATTAGTTTTGCTGCTATGGTGTGTTATATACCATAGTGTTAGCAAAATCGTGAATACAGAGAGAATCAAGAACCGTGCTGTGACTTAATAACTTCATTTGAAGGAAATGACACCCAAGGAAATTGTGGAGGACATACAGAATACACGTAAGGGCAGTGCTCCATTTTATGCAACAGTGAAAAACTGGGTGTCCAAATTCAAATGTGGAAGAACGAGTATGGAGGAGGCAATAAGGAATAGAAGGGCTGTCACTGTTGCCACTGATGAAACAGTGACTGCAATTCATGATGATATCATGTGGGGTCATCAAAGAACATTGCAGCACATTGAAACCACATTTGGATGATATAAAGAAAAAAATGTGTAGAAAATTGGTGCAAGGAGTTCTTTTGGATCAGGGCAATGCACCACTGCACAAAGCCCTCGCAACAGTAGAAACTCTGCATGACTGTAGGTCCAAATTGTTACGCCATCCATCATATTCTCCAGATTTGGCTCTAACAGCCCTTTTTCTTTTTCAAATCCTACAAAAAAGACCGGAAAGGACAGTGATGATTTGATGACGATGATGCAATGACTAATGCTGTGAACAATTGGTTGGCTTAGAAACTGAAGACCTTTTGAATGGTTTGCTGAAGTTACGTGAGTGCCCTGTAAGTGTATTAGTGGCATAGGTATTATCCTGAAAAATAAATTGTTCTTATGAAATTTCTGTCTTTCTTTATTTCTTTGTTAGGCTAGAAACTTTATGAACGCCCTCATAAAATGAAAAATGGAAAATTGTTTGTGAAACATTCTCTCTCTGTGCTACAATGGTCAGCCTTAGGCTCACTTTTCTTTTCGTTGTATGTATTGACATTACATCATTTTTCTCTTCCTGTAAATGTCTTTTCCATGTCAACAGCCTCTAACTTTATTGACGTTCCAGACCTGAAGACATAAATCCTGTGATAGCCTAGATGAATGATATTGTTCAGTGATAAAATGAGTAATACAAACTAAATGAAGAAAACTGTAAATAATCTTAGTCTCTTATCAGAAATGATTAAGTTTAGAAATCTATAAGAAGGTAGCTCGTTTAACTTAGCAGTATCCCAATACTATATCAGATACCAATTTGGGTGTAGCTTTAGAAGAGCATTTAAATTGGGCAGATAATAGTGTCACAATGTTCCAAAAGATTTATGTGCTCAATAAATTTTGGATGTAAAAGGAGCACTCAAATTAAACCCCTACAGCCACCATAACACCAACAGCCACCACAACACGTGTGTGGAATGGTTTCATTGAAAAGTAGTCATGAAATATGTTAAGACATTTATTCCATTGGGATATGAGATGATCAATTGCTTCATAAAATGAATTGGCTACTGACAAATCCACAACAGCTCCCATTCTTTGACCTCCCTGTCTGGCTGAAGCCAGCATCTGTGGACTGTGCATGTCTTTTTTCAGGATGCCAATGATAAAATATATATATATATATATATATATATATATATATATATATATATATATATATATATGATGAAAAATCTAGTTGTGCAGAGGATGTTGCAATGTTTTCCAACTAAATCACTGAAATGTAGCTTTCGTCTGATTGTCAGAGTGGAGGTGGTATTATTGTGAAATATGTCTGTTCAACATTGTCATGAGGGATGAAACTGGGTGCCACTATTTTGAGGATGAATGGATGGGTTGTAGAGAACAGAGGGATCAACCTGCCATGGTCATCAGTCCCCTGATGGGAAGGGAAAGGAGGGGAAAGGAAAGGAAATGCAGTCAACAGAGGAAAGAAGGGGCAAGACTGCATTGGCTTGGGTCCTTGAGCTCACCACACACATACACACAAAATAATCATGAGTCGCATAAGGGGACTATTTTGAGGTCAAGGACAAACGCAAATCTAACAGTGGAAACATTGCTTATCTCTCCCAATAAAGAAATCCAAAGCTGTTCACAGTAATGTCATAATGACTCTCTCTTCAAATGCATGGGTCCTCTGCTCAATGAGTTCCTTAATTGTGGAATTGCAATCAATGAGCAATGCTGTGTATATAGAAGTTTACATCTGACACTTTGAACGACAATAGTGCCCTTAATACGCAAGAAAGAGTAATAACCCAGAAACAATAAAATATTATAAAAACTACTGTGCTACATTAAGAAAAGTTATTAAAAAATCAAGAAGCATGTGCATCATGTCTGAGATTAGTTCCTCTCATAATAAAATCGAAACCATTTGGAATATTATTAAAAGAGAGACAGGGCAACCGAGAGCAGAGGAAGAGGATATTACCATCAAATCAAATGAACTTTATTAACAAAAAGTCAGAAGTTGAAAACTTGTTAATGATTACTTTTTAAATGTTGTAGAGAAATAGGATCTGAATGTTCATTAGAAGGAGCAAGGCAGTTAACGGAAGAGGTCACACTTACACAATTTGATACAATTGAAATTCCACCTCTCCTTCAGAAATTAGGAAAATAATGAACTTTCTTAAGAGTAAAAGGTCATATGGAATTGATAGGATTTCCAGCAGGGTATTAAAGGCTTGTTCCCAAGTGATAAGTAGGATTCTCAATCATCTATGTAATAATAGCCCTTTATAGCAGGGTATTTTCCCGGATATACGGAAATATGCTATCGTTATACCTTTGCATAAAGAAGGGGATACATCCGATGTCAACAACTACAGCCCCATCACACTTCTGACAGTTTTATCTAAAATTTTTGAAAAGGTTATGTATTCTCGAGTTGCTTCACATATCAGTAAGAATAAAGTTCTAAGAATTTCTGAATGGCAACTCCTTCAACAACGTAGATGAATTTTTAGACAAAATTTAAAAATATCAATAAAAAAGTAAATGAAATGAAATTAAAAAATAAAATAAATAAATACAAAATGTAAATAAAAATCCTTAAAATATTGATTGTCGTGTATAGACAACATTGACTAAACTGATACGTTCCACATCATTACGAAATGTCGTATATATGATCTATGGAACAAGTATTAATCTAATCTAATGGAAAAAGAACCAATTGTCTGTATTGTATCATTCTTTTGTCACTCCAGTTCTGCCACTTAGAGCACTAGTGTTACTTCTGTGATTGTTCATGTACATTTATAGTGCCACTACAGTTGACTCTTGCTCCACTAGGGGTGCTAATGTTGTTCCAAGTGCCAGACAAACTTTTACATACATCTTGGTCTATGATATCAGTATGTAATTATGGATTAAACAAACTGAGGGTTGTGTAAAAATGGTATTGTGTTACATTATATTACACAGAACATAGCAACTCATAAAACACACACACACACACACACACACACACACACACACACACACACACACACACATATATATATATATATATATATATATATATATATATATACACACACACACACACTTTTATAGATATAGAATATAAATTCCACTCATGCAAAGGCGAGTCAGGTCGGTCGCTAGTATCATATACAAATATCAAAGTGAGTGTGTGTGTGTGTTTGGGGGGGGGGGGGGGTGTATCCTTAATTTTGAAATCTATATCTTCTAGCTTTAGTATAACATGCTTACTGTAATACATGCAGTGTAATAAACAGTTTGTAGAATCCTTGGTTGGCTGTAAGAGAAGGCAGAATTGCTCTAATATTTCCAGGTCAAATAAATTAATAAAAAGTACCCAGCATATCAACGATCAGTTATACCGCCTGTAGGCTAGGTCACCTATGGACATCTTTCTCACATGGATAAGTGTATGCATTCAGGCCTGAGAGGTTGCACATTCATACTGGTAAGTGGATTTATACTGCCCAGTTCTTTGTACATTGGGCTTGATTATATTATCTCTGAAATTACATCACAAATCCTTTTAAACTGTGAAGTTCCACTTAGTTTCTTCTTCACCTGCTGGGTGCCTCACTTTTTTGTCAGGCATTGTATTTTACCAATACTGTATGTACTGTAGTGTGGCAACCACATTGCAAAGAACATGATCACTAAAGTTGTAATCATGTATACCAAATTGTATGCATGCAACATACGTTCTCCCCCCATACACACTTTCCTATCTGAATGTGAGCTACAAAATAAAATAGTCACAAAATAATGATAATTTTCTGCACACCATGCACCAACAGTACAATACACTGCTACATTTCTTTCCACAAAATCATGAATGGTAATAAACTATTAAAAAACAACAGAACAATTATTTATGGCAGAAAGTGTGCTTCTTTACTTGATAATATCAAACATAAAATGTTGATCTGAAATGCCTACAATAATCTAATGAAATTATTATTCAAAATAAATGAAGTACTTTCAAGCTTTGAATATGTGCAGTACACCAACAACACTGTTGTGGTAGGGACTGTAAGGAAGATCTCATTCCCATCACATATTGGGCATGATGAGCTTATTCATATCTGTCAAAATACTGTTCACCATGTGCATTTGTAGCAAGCAACTGAAAGAGACGACTGCATCAAAACTTTTTTAAATTAGGGTTAGTTGTGAAAGATTCTCTTAAGAAAGCAAGCATTGAAACTGTCATGATAAGAGCTATTTAAATGCTTAAAGTTTGTTTAGACAAATGAAGGCCACAGTTGCGGGAACTCCAGGTATTAGTGTTATGTGTGTTGATTTTCCGTCACCATAAAGTACAGATAATGAAACCCCAAAACATTCAATTGACAGCATTTTTCTACAAATAAAACTACATAACCAAGTACTACAACAGCAAGATTTTCTACAAAATACGGAAGTTATTATACATATGTATTTTTTACCATTTGTGATCCATATGCCACGTTAAGACTTTTGTCCTGCAATAAAAATTTAAAACAATTGAAAAAATAAAAAAACAGGGATTAAAATGATTTCATTAAAAAAAGGTACCAGTTCAGACTATGTTCTTCGTATTTACCATGCAAGAGCACATTGTGTTCAGCTTAGGTAATGTACCAACATTTGTTGTAATGAATGTAATGGCCAATAGGCATTATTGTGATGTCACCACAAAGTAACATTGTTCAATATCAAATTTGAAGGAACCAGAAGGAATAATATGAATGAAAAATCTGCTGTGACATGTGTGCTGCATCATTCATTTTTTTTTATTCTCCATTTTATTAGAAAGAAGTATTCTGCAATCAAGAGCAATTGTGTGGTTGTAGTTTACTACAATCAATTAAGTGGTAAACTCTTACTAAAGAAATTTTTTGAATGTAAGGTTATACACTATGGACATCTGCACCGAAACAGACAATTGCAAATGAATGAAAGATAAATCAAACACCATACTGGAAATGATTTTTCCTTTTAAAACATTAAAGGTATTGCTCCAAGGCAGTAATCTGCTTAAAGTAAGGACAAAACTTCCAGATGGTATATTGTACGATATACAGTAAAAAATACTGAAAATTTGATAATCTCATGTACATTATTTAGGTTTGTAATGAGAAAAAATAAGAATAAACACATTTAATTCTTCTGCAATACAAAACAAAAACTAAGATCTAGCTTTAGAAGATAAAGCAGAGAATCTGCTCTTTCATAAAAGTATTAATGACTATTAGACATCAAGTAACTACCATAGTTGGTTGCCAACAGGCCTTTAGTACATTATAAACAATGCCGAGAAACACTTGACGGCAACAAAAGAAAACATACCAAAGTGTCTGTAAAACAATTTTTGATGCTCTGAGAAATTTTTCATTCAGAAAGCATTCCATCAAATTAATTTTCTCAACCACCTAAGAATCTGTGATTGTATTTGTTGTGGAGTCGTTATAGTCAGTATAATTTCTTAAATGCCTTCAGTTAAAACCCCCTATGGCTTTAACAAAATAGAAAATGAAGAACAACTTCCCACTGAAAGTGAGTTTCAAAACCATTAAGACCAAAGGCCAATCTGATGCCAAACATAATGATGTAGTGCATGAAAAATACGTAGTGAATAATCTGAACCTTTACCAAATAGTTTAATTAACATTTAAAAAAATTTCCACATAAAAAAGCACATATTTCATCAAACAACAGAGATGACACACATTTATTCTAAAAAAAAAAAAAAAACTACACTCCAGTCAATATCAAGTAAAAACTTCTGGTTTTAAAAATACACTATTTCAGGTACAATATGACTTTAATAACTATAGGAACTTGCAAAAGGAAGAACTGTCATCTTTCATAGATCATTACAATACCCTTATATACTGAGGAGGGAAACATACAATATACATTGATTACGTTGTTATCACTTCTCTAGACACACTATGAAATACCGTTAAAAATAAAAATAAAATACAAATAATGCACCATGAAGGAATTTTTCTGAAAGGTACATCTTATGTGCACATGCAGACAAATGATTGCAGTTTCATAAAAATCAGATCATTTTTTTGAAGAGAAAGAGCTTCATAAATTGACCACGTCAAAATTGCATTGTTCCACCTCTGGCCCTAATGCAAGCAATCATTCAACTTGGCTTTGACTGACCAATTTGTTGGTTCCCTTCCCGTGAGATACAACAACAAATTCTGTTCAACTTTCTCATTAGATCCTGAACTGGTTGGAGACCCTATGCATAATTCACCAAATTATCTAATGAACTTGTTGGCCACATAAGTATTTGGCAAGCACAAAGATAAGCAGTATAAATGCTGGCTGAGTGTTTTTGGCAGGCATTATCTTGTTGAAATGTAAGAAAGGGATGGCTTGACATGAATGGAAACAAATCGGGGCATAGAATACCATCAACGTGCCATGGTGCTGTAAAGATGCTGTGGATGATAAAGTGGTCCTGTTACAAAATAAAATCACATCCCAGATCGTCACTGCTGGGCGTTGAGCCATATCGTGAATGAAAGTTAAATTAGCATCCCACCCCTCTTTGAGGTATCCCTGCAAACAACTTTGCAGATTATTGGAGCTCAATTCAAAATTTGACTCATCACTGAAGATGATTATATTCAAATAAAGGAGATTCCAGGCCAAACGTGCCCAAAGATACTCCATGTGAAGTAGTTGATGTACAAGGGATAATGGCAGTTAGTACAAGGCACAGTGAGAGTTATGGCTCTTCTCTGGAGCCACGTATTCATATTCCATGTGGTCACTGGAGCATCAATTGCTGGACCGATGACAAGGATGATCAAGAATCCGGAGTGCGAGTGGCTCTTTAACAACTGCTCAGTCCTCGTGTTCTGTTGCCCTCCAGTCTAACCATTCCTGGCTACATTGTTAAATAGTGACACCCCTCCTATTAGTGTTGAAAGCTTCATGAATTACTCTAACTGGCTTGTTTGAGCCCAACAACATATCCCATCTCAAATACTGACAACTGCATATATTGTTCACATACCTGCATGTATATCAGGCGTAGTTGCTACCCAACTGAGTACATGGAATGAAAACATCAAATTTACTTCTGAGTATCGGCATGTCCTCTGTTTACTACACAAATTTGTGTAATTCCTTCATGATGCATTTTTTTTTACTTTTTTGTATCACCATTACGAAGAAATTACTTCTAGTGTTCTGTCTACATGTTTGGAAAATTTTAATAAGCATTTATTAACTAAAGGATAAAAGACAATTTGACCTCACCAGGAAGAATACATTATGTAATATCAGTGAGAGATAAAAATGAGGTGGTTGAAGTGGTGAAGGGAATGGGACACAAATTTTAAGTGAGTTATGTTACCACTCCCATCAGCATTCATTGACTGAAGAGAGGGATAATTACATATTATTACCAAAAGTAGGCATTTTCATCTTTTTTTTTTCTTAAAAAAAATATCCCTCCTTGTTCTTATTTTGTCTAATGTATTACGTCTATGTTATGTGTAGAATTCCCATTCACAATTTCTTCAGACTTAAGTTTTTTAACATACGTAGAAAATAATTTTGTGTGTTTTACTGTCTGACTTTTCCTATGTATTATAAACTAAATTTATTAGTATTAAATTGGAAAGTCCAGGTTGGAATAAATAATATAGTGAGGACAGTTTACTACTCACCGCAAAGACGTGGCGACGAGCTGCGACAGGCACATACAAAAGACACACACATACAACACATTCAGCTATCGGCCATGGTCTTCTTCAGAAATAGAGCACTCACGCAATCACACAGGCACACAACACAGTCATACAACCATCACCTCCGACTGCCACACTTCGAAGTGTGGCAGTCGGAGGTGATGGTTGTATGACTGTGTTGTGTGCCTGTGTGATTGCGTGAGTGCTCTATTTCTGAAGAAGACCATGGCCGATAGCTGAATGTGTTGTATGTGTGTGTCTTTTGTATGTGCCTGTCGCAGCTCGTCGCCACGTCTTTGCGGTGAGTAGTAAACTGTCCTCACTATATTATTTATTAGTATTAATCTTCATTTAAAATGCTGTAAATACCAATATTTTTGCAAAAATGTTATCACATTAAGTTTCCGTTACCTTGTAATACTTTACATTTAAATGCGTTGTAGGTTTTAGTTGCCTACAATTGCTTTGATTTTGTTGCTTATCTTACACATTCAATCAGTCAATAAAATGAAGGAAAACTCCAGACTTAAAACAAGATTGTACATGGAGCTACACAAATAGAACATTAATAGAAAGCCTTTATTTCAGGCAATTCTTGAAGTGCAGTTTTTTCATGACAGGGACATTAAATCATGTAGGTGCTGGAAGCAGCATAAAAAATAATGCTAGCCAATTTTCTGTTGTTTCTAGCTATTCCAATGTTACCTAATAAACAATGTGTACAGTGTATTATTTGTATACTATGCTAGCTTTTATTTTCAAGTTATCTTCCTTGTTTCATTAAGGGCGAAGAGACCTTCCATCCTTGGCCAATTGCAAGGTTAATTATCTCACCAAATACAAAAGGGAGTAGTATGTGTTTAATCTGCATTAATCAGAGCAAAATGATGAAATGTGTATTTGATATCTGGAACAAAAACAGTAGAAAGAAAAAGAAAGAATATCTTACCATGCAGTGAGTTAAAAGCTGTTACACACTAAAACATGGCCTGAAGTTACAACTGATAACCTTCAAAGGTTTTTGGTATGTACAATGGGAGACAAAAAGATTACCTGGCCGGAATAATTTGAAATCCAAGAACAGAGGATTGTGCATGCCCAAGATCGTAAGTCCAAGTGTCGCCAACTCCAACGGCCTGTGCAGATTCACCTTACTGTTTACATCAAGGATCATTTATTTTGGAAAACATTGTTTGAGCACGTAGAAATGGTTGAGTTATAAGAATTCCATGTGGGTATATTTACTACAATGAACCACTTCTCATGTATGTTTCATTGGATGAGTGGATAGGCTGAACGCAACGGGCGCACATTTGAATCCCATTGGAGTCAATTTATTTTTTAGACATCTTGCAGGTAATATTTTAAATATTAATTTACTGAAATTGTTCAGTTATAGCCTTTTTTAGAAGATTTTATTTTATAATAACCTAGCCTTAAATCAGAGATGTGTTCATAGTAATAATATTGAAAATTGATGTATTTGGTTTGTAATTACTTCAACCCCCACATGGTGCATCTGTAGTTTTCAGCTATGAGAGACGTATCAGCCGATTAGCATACATCATAGGTCTACTATAAAATGGCTGATGTGAAAGTTCACGAGCACATAACTGCTCTCTTTAAAAGTAATGTTAGTGCATCTGAGGCTGGACGTCGTTATGGTGTTGATGCTTCCACCGCATGAAGATGGATCAGGCGATTCAGAGATAATGATGAGGTAAGCAGACATTCAATACCTGGAAGACCACGAGTCTCTACTTGAAGAGAAGACGATGAATGGGTCAGAGCAGACCAGACTGCCCCTTTCTCAAACATCTGGGAACCAGAAAGAGGTTCATATTTCCTGGACTCATCACAAATTGCTTTCAGACAATTGAACAATTATGGTATCAGGTCGCATTGTGCTCTCATTAAAGAACCATTATCTGCTCATCAAGCCATTGACAGACTGGCAATTTTGAGTTCCTGGGAAAATGTTGATTGAAAGAAAGTCATTCTCACTGATGAATACACAATTGAGTCCACAAGCAGAGGTCCTGTTCTTGTTTACCACACAGAGAGGCAACGATATGACTACACATGCTACAGAGTGGGCACATAGGTGTGAAACGTTGGTGCTGGATGTCTTCTACGGGTTCAGGAACTTTAGAATGAACCAAGCACAAGTTCAATTCAGAATGCTATAAACACTTCCTTGAAAATGTAATCCCTGAAGGACATCTCATTTACCAACATGATTATCATCAACCACACACCAGCATTAGAATTCAGAGCTGGTTCCAAAGGTGAGAGAATATTATTCAATGCCTATGATGTACTCCAAAGTCACCTGATCTCAATCCCATAGAGAACGGTGTGTGGCAGAGGGCACCTTGAGTACCACTATCTGTTCTCCTTCCTATTCCAGTTTCTTATTGTCTGCGGAAAGAAAGATTGTTGGGATGCCTCTTTGTGGGCTCTAATCTATCTGATTTTATCCTCATGATCACTTTGCGAGATATACGTAGGAGTGAGCAATATACTGCTAGACTCCTTGGTAAAGGTATGTTCTCAAAATTGCGACAAAAGCCCGTACCGAGCTACAGAGCACCTCTCTTGTAAAGTCTTCCACTGGAGTTTATCAATCATCTCCATACCGCTTTTATGATTACTAAATGATCCTGTAATGAAGCACGCTGCTCTCCTTTGGATCTTTTCTACATCCTCTATCAACCCCACCTGGTACAGATCCCACACCGGTGAATAGTATTTAAACAGTGGGTGAACAAGTTTACTGTAACCTACTTCCTTTGTTTTCAGACTGCATTTCCTTAGGATTCTTCCAATGAATCTCAATCTGGCATCTGCTTTACCGACGATTAATTTCATATGGTTGTTCCATTTTAAATCACCCCTAATACATACTCACAGATAATTTATGGAATTAACTGTTTCCAGCTGTTGACCTGCTATAGTATAGCTAAATGATAAAGGATCTTTCTTTCTATGTATTTGTAGTACATTACATTGAGATTCAATTGCCATTCCCAGCACTATGTGTCAATTCAATGCAGGTCCTCCTGAATTTCAATACAATTTGGTTTATTCTTCACTGAAGAGAATTGCCGCTGATGAGGTCTCTTTCTGCAGATTTGTAAATTCCATGCATTGGAGCATCCGGTCTGTTCTTGATACCAATGGCATGTGGACAAAATACTGAAGATGTTTGTTGCCTGCATATATCTACATTATATTATTTTAATTTTATGGGAGGTCATACCAATATCAACCTCGAAGGAAGGTTATTTTCATTTTTATGGGAGGTTAGATGGAATATACCCTCCAAGGATGTCAAGGATATTTTGTTATGGGTGGTTAAATAAATATTAGCTTCCAAGGAGGATTATTTTTAGATATCACATTGACAAACTGTAATTAGTTATTAATTAAAGAGCATACTCAAAAAAGCAAAAGCAATAAAATTTAATAACAAAACTTAACTAAAGCCAGAAATATTTGCACTACATATATGAAAAATAGAAAACTGATGACTTACCAAAAGCGCAGGACTGTCGACAGACACAAATCACACATACAAGCTTTCACCACCGCTGGTAGCTTCTTCAGCAAAAGCGGAAGGAAGGAGGGGAGAAAGGGAAGGATATGGGTTTTAAGGAAGTGGAAAAGGAGTCATTCCATTCCCAGGAGTGGAAGGACTTATCTTAAGGGGATAAAAGGAAAGGCAAACACGCAAGCACGCACACATGCATTCACACACACTAACACAACAAGGTAGACATTTGTAGAAAGCAAAGATGTTGGACAGAGATAACAGTTGAGGCAGAGGCTCTGTCCAGAGAACTGAGGCAAACATGTTAAGAGTGGGCAGGAATTTGAATTTAGCGGAGGTTGAGACCAGGTGGGCAACGAGAAGAGAGAATATGCTGAAGGGCAAGTTCCCATCTCCGGAGTTCTGAAAGATTGGTGTCAGTGGCAAGTATCCAGATAACCCGGATGGTGTAACACTGTGCCAAGATGTGCTGGCCGTGCACCAAGGCATGTTTAGCCACAGGATGATCTTCATTACTAAACAAACACTGTCTGCCTGTGATCATTCAAGCAAATGGACAGTTTGTTGCTGGTCATTCCCACTAGAACGCTTCACAGTGCACGCATGTCAGTTCCTTAATCACGTGGGTGCTATCGCAAGTGGCTCTGCCCTTGATCATGTAAACCAAATGTTTCAAATGTTTGTATAGCTTATGGGACTTAACTACAGGGTCATCAGTCCCTAAAGTTACTAACTACTTATGAACTAACTAACACTAAGGACGGCGCAAATATCCATTCCCAAGGGGGGATTTGAACCCCCGACCGTAGTGGCCGTGCAGACAGTGACTGGAGCATTTCAGTCCCCTCTGATCGTGTACACCTCTTCTGGGTTACTGAACTGGAGTAAGTTCTGGTGGAAGGGTGCATACGGCAGGTTTTACAATGTGGGTGGTTGCATCGGTAGGAGCCAGAGGGTAGGGTAGGTGGGTTGGGGCTTTCATAGGGATGGACTAGGAGATTACGAAGGTTAGGTGTGCAGTGGAAAGACACTCTTGGTGGAGGGGGAAAAATGTCATGAAGGATGGATCTCATTTTGGGGCAGGATTTAAGGAAGTCGTATCCTTGCTGGAGAGCACATTCAGAGCCCACACCAGTCCCGGAAAGTATCCGGTAACAAGAGGGGCACTTTTAGGGGTCTTCGGTGGAAAGGTCTGGATGTGGGGGGATGAGGAAGTGGCTTTGGCAATTTGCTTCTGTACGAGATCAGGAGGATAGCTGTGGGATGTGATTGCTGTTATTAGGTTATTGGTATACTGGTTCAGGGTTTCGGGACTGGAACTGACTTGTTTGCCACGAAGACCTAAGCTGTAGGGAAGGGAACGTTTGATGTGGAATGGATGGCAGCTGTCATAATGGAGGTACTGTTGTTTGTTGGTTGGTTGGTTTGATGTGGATGGATGTGTGAAGTTGGCCGTTGGACAGATGGAGGTCGACATCGAGGAAAGTGGCATGGGATTTGGAATAGGACCAGGTGAATTTGATGGGACCAAAGGAGATGAGGTTGGAGAGGAAATCCTGGAGGTCTTCACTATGAGTCCAGATCATGAAGATGTCATCAATGAACCTGTACCAAACTTTGGATTGACAGGCTTGGGTATCCAGGAAGGCTTCCTCTAAGCGTCCCATAAATAAGTTGGCATACGAGGGGGCCATCCTTTTCCCATGGCTGTTGCCTTTAGTTGTTGGTATGTCTGGCCCTCAAAAGTGAAGAAATTGTGGGTTAGGATGAAGCTGGCTAGGGTCATAAGGAAAGAGGTTTTAGATAGGATTGCATGTGGTCGGCGTGAAAGGAAGTACTCCATCGCAGCGAGACCCTGGGCGTGCGGGATGTTTGTGTATAAGGAAGTAGCATCAATAGTTACAAGTATGTTTTCCGGAGGTAACAGGTTAGATAAGGATTTCAGGCAGTGGAGAAAGTGATTGGTGTCTTTGATGAAGGATGGGAGACTGCACATGATGGGTTGAAGGTGTTGGTCAATGTAGGCAGAGATTCGTTCTGTGGGGGCTTGGTGACCAAGCACAATGGGCCGGCCTGGATGATTATGTTTATGAATCTTAGGAATTAGGTAGAGGGTAGGGGTGCGGGGTGTCAGTGGGGTCATGAGTTTGATGGACTCAGGTGAAAGGTTTTGTAGGGGTGCTTAAGGATCTGAGGATTCCTTGAAGCTCTGCCTGGACATCATGAATGTGGTTGTCTTGACAAACTTTGTAGGTAGTGTTGTCTGAAAGCTGACGCAGTCCCTCAGTCACATGCTCCCGCCGATCAAGTACCACGGTCGTGTATCCCTTGTCGGCAGGGAGAATGACGATGGAATGGTCAGCCTTCAGATCATGGATAGCTCGGGATTCAGCTGCAGTAATGTTGAGAGTAGGATTAAGGTTTTTCAGGAAAGACTGAGAGGCAAGGTTGCAAGTAAGGATTTGTTGAAAGGTTTGAAGAGGGTGATTTTGAGGAAGAGCGGGTGGTTCTCGCTGTGACGGAGGACAGAACTGTTCAAGGCAGGGTTCAATTTCAATGATGTGTTGGGGAACTGGGTCATTACGAGGAGGATTATTTTCCTCCATGGCAAAGTGATATCTCCAGCAAAGACTACGAGTATAGGATAGTAAATCTTTGACAAGGGCTATTTGGCTATTTGGTTGAATTTGGGAGTGGGGCTAAAGGGGAGGCCTTTGGATAGGATGGAACTTTCAGACTGGGAGAGAGGTTTAGAAGAGAGGTTGACTACTGAATTGGAATGTTGTGGTTCATGACTGTGTGGATTAGGATTTAGAGGTTTGGGGGGAGTGGAGCTGGAAGTGGGAGATTGAGTAGATGGGAGAGACTGGGTACATAAACAAATTGCCAGAGCCACTTCCTAATCCCCCCCCCCCCCCCAATCCAGAACCTTCCACCGAAGACCCCCAGAAGTGCCCCTCATGTCACCAAATACTTTCCGGGACTATAGTGGACTCTGAATGTGGCTCTCCAGCAAGGATACGACTTCCTTAAATCCTGCACCGAAATGAGATCCATCCTTCATTACATCCTTTCCACTCCACCGAGAGTGTCTTTCTGCCGCCCACCTAACCTTCGTAACCTCCCAGTCCATCCCTATGAAATCCCCAAACCCGCTTCCCCTACCCTCTGGTTCCTACCCATGCAACCGCCCCCTGTTATAAAACCTGCCCTATGCATCCTTCCAACACCACTTACTCCAGTCCAGTAACCCAGAAGGTGTACACGATCAAGGACAGAGCCACTTGCGATAGCACCCACGCGATTTACCAACTGACATGCCTGCACTGTGAAGCATTCTATGTGGGAATGACCAGCAACAAACTGTCCATTCACATGAATGGTCACAGGCAGACAGTGTTTGTTTAGTAATGAAGATCATCCTGTGGCTAAACATGCCTTGGTGCACAGCCAGCACATCTTGGCTCAGTGTTACACTGTCCGGGTTATCTGGATACTTCTGACCGACACCAGCCTTTAAGAACTCCGGAGATGGGAACTTGCCCTTCAGCATATTCTCTCTTCTCGTTGTCCACCTGGTCTCAACCTCCGCTAAATTCAAATTCCTGCCCACCATCTTAACATCTTTGCCTCAGTTCTCTGGACAGAGCCTCTGCCTCAACTGTTATCTCTGTCCAACCTCTTTGCTTTCTACAAATGTCTACCTTGTTGTGTTAGTGCGCGCGTGTGCGCAGTTGTTTGGCTTTCCTTTTATCCCCTTAAGGTAAGTCCTTCCACTCCTGGGATTGGAATGACTCTTTTTCCACTTCCTTAAAACGTGTATCCTTCCCTTTCTCCCC
The DNA here is from genome assembly GCA_026315105.1 of Locusta migratoria. NCBI lineage: Eukaryota > Metazoa > Arthropoda > Insecta > Orthoptera > Acrididae > Locusta > Locusta migratoria. The sequence continues at coordinate 126,886,016 of CM048748.1, read as the reverse complement.
TCCTTCATTCCTCTTTTTTCGAAGAAGCTACCAGCGGTGGCAAAAGCTGGTATGTGTGTGATTTTATTTGTGTCTGTCGACAGGCCTGTGTTTTGGAAAAGTCATCCATTTTCTATTTTTAATATAAATTTATCCCATCAGGAAAGTTTCCTATATATATGAAAAATTCCTAGCAGGAAAATTATATATAAAAAGTAGATGAAGATTACTTACCAGACGAAGGAGCACCGGTAGTGATAGTAAATAGTAACACAAATAAATAAAACACACACTCACACACACACACACACACACACACACACACACACACACACACAGTATAAAATAAAGATTTTTGACTTACCTAAAGTACAGGCTCGTCGATAGAAACACCAAACACACACAAAAACACACGACCATTCGAGCTTTCGCCACCAGTGGTGGCTTCTTCGGAAAAAAGAGGGAGGAAGGAGAGGAGAAAGGGAAGGATACGGGTTTTTCCCTTTCTCCTCTCCTTCCTCCCTCTTTTTCCCGAAGAAGCCACCACTGGTGGCGAAAGCTCGAATGGTTGTGTGTTTTTGTGTGTGTTTGGTGTTTCTATCGACAAGCCTGTACTTTAGGTAAGTCAAAAATCTTTATTTTATACCATTTTCCCACCTGGAAGGTCTCCTATAATATAATATAATATATATATATATATATATATATATATATATAGGCTTTGGTGGCATCCAATCTGATGCACATCACTTAACCAGGAAGGCTGACACTATCAATAAGCTACCTGTCCTCTCTCATTAGCATAATGGTCGAATAGTCCTATCAGTGTTGAAGAACCAATATTAATCTGGAAAAATATAAAGGAAGACACAGCCACTCACTCTTGCAAACTGGGCATAAAGACATAGAAAATTATGCCTATCTGCTGATACATTTATCTTAGCTTAACACTACAGATTCACCATATGACAGTCTAAGTAATACATGCATCCATTTTCAACAATTGTACTATGGCTATCTTTTGTCTCTTAGTTTAAAGGTTAGGCTATTACAAATTGGAATATGTTTAAAAATGTGGAATCTAGAAAAGGCTATAACTGTGAAATTTGTACCGAATTAATGTTAAAAAATATTATCTGCATAGGTCTAAAAAAAGTTGACTCCAGTAGTACTAGAACTCGCCAGCCCTTGTGTTCGTAAACCATCAGCCTATCCACTCAGTTAATGAAACATATGTAAAAAGCAGTTCGGGTTTGTTGTATACTCATGTGGAGTTCTTATACCTTTACCACTTCTATGCCTTCGAATAATGTATTCCAAAATAAATGATACGCAAGTTAAGCTGCTATGAATATTGACATATAATGTATCCAAACTATTACCTTGCTTCTATATGACAATGTAAACACCAAGCTGAAGCTGCTAAGGATAGCTAGAATTGGCAACAATCACACTTCAGAACTAGGGCATGCACAATGCTCTCTTTTTGGACTTTAAATTATTCAGGCTGGGTAATCTTTTTGTCCCCCACTCTATGTGGACATAGCTGGTGTTAGTGACCTTGAGTGATGTAGTTACTTTGTTTCTTCCTGTTTTCTCTCTCTCTCTCTCTCTCTCTCTCTCTCTCTCTCTCTCTCTCTCTCTCTCTCGGATATATTTTAGTTCGCATGTTTCAAAATTGAAGAAGAATTATCACTGGCCTTTTGTTTGAGTGTTTAAGTTCCAACTGTATATATTCTTGTTTCATTCTCTATCTCTTTAAATCACACAATTTACAGCTTTAAGTTTAATAACGTATTAAATAAGCCATTTCTAGTTCTGAAAAGAATAAAAATGAATAAAGTGATCTTTTGTTCTGCGAGTTAATTTGACCTTCAGAGAAGCACAGATCAAAGGTAAAGAAGACAGTATGGAATTATTGCTACTTCTCTACACTCTGCCCCTCTCCTCACAGTACATGTGCAGGGTGAGCCATGACTGTTTCCTAAGCTGAGAGCAACCATCACACTATTAACGAGTTTGACTAATTACATTGACGTCCCTTCATTTTTAATCATATATTTCCGCGAGTGCTTAATTTACTGTTCTTCATCACCTCAATTTATACTGCTTATGGCACTGAAGTTTATGGCCTTCAAGTCACCTTTTGATTAGTTTATCAACACAGATAATGTATGTTTCACTGTCCAGTGAGTATACAGGGTAACAAGTCACTTAACAATGGGCACAAATGTTAACAAGACAGAATTTGTGTGCCGTTACAAATAAAACAATACTTACAATTTTTTATATTAAAACTGTTTTTCATCATTAACACATCTTCGAAGTCTTTTCGAAAAACTGTTAAAATAATAAATGACAAGATGTGGTATCACTGTTCAAATCATGAAATGCATCATGTATGCCATGTTTCATTTATATAATCAGAGACAGCACTGGAATTATGCATTGAAAGTAAATGCCTTTAATGTTTTCAGCACATGTCACAAGTCCTGGTACCAAGTAATTCTGATGCCTATGAATGTTCATTTTTAATTCACCAGACCATGATATTTCTGCCCCCCCCCCCCTCCCAAACCCCGATGAACACACACACACACACACACACACACACACACACACTAGATTTGTTTAGTTGTTCTAACAGAAGATTTTGATTGTAAGTACACCAGTTGTTGCAGATGTGTGCCTGTAAATGTTTCCCCTCAAAATTGGCCTTATCAGACCACACAATGTGATCATGTTTTTGTTGGTCAAGCATCAATTCACAAAACAAGACAGCGATCTAGATCATCTTCAAGTAATCCATATTGTAAACGTGGAATGTGCACTTTAAACTTCTGTTTGTGTAACATTTCCACAGACTTTCACAGTAAATTCATCTCAGTTGCTTATAGTCTGGTTGATTTTTATGGACTTTGGGTCACAGCTAAACATACCCACAGTTAATTTTCCTGAATTGTAACTTTTCTAGGGCAAATGGATCTTTGAGCATCTGTAACAGATCTATGTTCTTCAACTTGACCTCCTATGTCGTACACTGTTTGTCTTGACAGATGTTTTGATATATAGTGTATTACTACGGACAGGAAAAATTTGTTTTAATGATAACACGACGAATAACGCGAATTTGGCTGTTTTTAAGGAAATAACGCGAAAATAACTCGAATTCGGCGGTTTTAAAGAAAATAACGCGAATTTGGCAGTTTTTATGAAAATAACATGAATTCGTAAAATTAACACGAAATCGGCGATTTTCAATGATATTACGCTTTATCTGGGTAAGAAATGTCGTGATATATTTAATGTAGAAATGTAGTGGCTATATTTTTATTTTGTAATGCATACTGTAATAAGACAGCGCCACACATTGTTAGATGCGCATATTCAAAGTAGTATGATTTCCAATTGGTAACTGTCAGCAAGCTTATTTCTCTCTCTCTCTCTCTCTCTCTCTCTCTCTCTCTCTGTTGAGTTATGAAGATATTACGGTAATTAATATTGAGATGATTGTTTTCAGTTTTCGATGGATTTCTTTGCAGAAATGTTTCTAGCATTTTGAAACCGTTTGAGATTATTTTCTGTGGTCGAATGCTGACCTGGCAGTTTGTAAATTAGGCGTATTGCGCATGCGCAGCCTTGGTTAACGCAACTGCGACTTAGCAAGGTCTTTGAACAGTGTCAAAGTTAAGCAGCTTTGTCATCATATTCTTTGACTGCGCTGTTATTGTTAGCCTTGATTGTTATCATTATTGTTAGCGGCGACATGTATTACTATTTTCGGATTTGATGTTGGATTTCTCTCAGGCTTATAATCACTGCAACTGGATTTAAACAAACACTTTCTTTTGTGGATGCTCATTTTATCATCTTCTGGACTTTGCCTAATTTAACCTAGTCTGTAAACTTTTATTTATGAAAGCACTGGTGTAATGTGCTGATATTTGCAACAATCTTTGGCTTAGGGGAATATTCCTGTTCATGCTCTATTCTCGACAGGTTGTTTTGTCGGATCAGTCAGTTATCCTCAAAAACAAACATTTCGTTGCCAACATTATGTCAACACCGCCGCTGCCGTACGTAAAATTTCTTTTGTTTGTAGATGGATTTCTGTATTGTTTTTACACCACTTGTCCAGATATTTGTAAAAATGTCATTTATCGAGGGACGTGGGTGCAACAAAAGGATGCCGAGCAGGAGGGGGGCGGGGAGGCGAAAGAGTTCGTGTCCCGCAGTCAAAGATCCGGAACTGCAAAACACCTGAAAGTGCAGACCATAAATGAGCCTTACTACTTATATTTTTATAAGATAACATTGAAAGATTTTTTTTTTCTTTTTTTTTTTTTTTTTTTTTTTTTTTTTTTTTTTTTGTATTAAAAGTCTGTATTACTGATGGGAAACAAAATTTAAAACTCAAACTTATACCAAAACATATAGCTTATTATAATCTTAGTTTCAAAGCCAGATGTGACTAAACATTAAAAAAATATTACGGAAATTCATTTTTGTCACATTTTAACCTCGAGTTAAATACCTTTTTTACATATTCAAGTACTTTGTTCCTTAGAAATACTTTAAAAATATGTGACCCTTTAAGCTTCTTCGTGTTTTCATAAATTTCTCTTGTAGCAAAGACTATTTATTTATTTAAAAAATGATGACACCCAAAGGACAGGCTCGTCGACAGACACAAATAAAATCACACACATACAAGCTTTCGCAACCATTGGTCGCTTCTTCAGGAAAAGAGGAAGGAAGGAAGGAAGGAAGGAAGGAAGGAGAGGAGAAAGGGAAGGATGAGGGTTTTAAGGAAGTGGAAAAGGAGTCATTTCAATTCCAGGAGAGGAAGGACTTACCTTAGGGGAGAAAAAGTAAGGTAAACAAATACACACACACACACACACACACACACACACACACAAACGCAAACACACCTACACAGACATTTGTAGAAAGCAAAGAAGTTGGACAGAGATACCACTTGAGGCAGAGGCTCTGTCCACAGAAATGAGGCAAAGATGCTAAAGATGGTGGGCAGGAATTTGAATTTAGCGGAGGTTGAGACCAGGTGCGCAACAGGAGGAGAGAATATGCTGAAGGGCTAGTTCCCATCTCCGGAGTTCTGAAAGGTTGGTGTCGGTGTGAAGTATCCAGATAACCCGGAAGGTGTAACACTGCACCCAGATGTGCTGCCTGTACACCAAGGCATGTTTAGCCACAGGGTGATCTTCATTACCAAACAAACACTGTCTGCCTGGGACCATTCATGAGAATGGACAGTTTGTTGCTGGTCATTCCCACATAGAACACGTCAGTGCAGGCATTCCAGTTGGTAAATCATGTGGGTGCTATAGCAATTGGCTCTGCCCTTGCGTTTTCTTTAGCCTACATTAAAATATATTATTCTAATTTTTCAATATTGGTAATCTCAAAGCGGTTGCACAGTGGTAGAGTGCCAGACTACAATCCAAAGATCGCGTGTTCGATCCCTGCCAGGTCCTAGGGTTTTTATCTGTCATTTTCCATTTGTTTCACCTCTGACAATATTGCTCATGTGAAAAATACTGAGTAATAGCATGGTTTGGAACCCACGTTAAACTGTAGGTCCCCCTATAACCAGCTGGGTAAGTCAGTTCGAAGGTTGGAGGAAGGCAACGCCATACCACCTCCAAACAGGACCATGCCTAGCAAACCAATCTTCGGATTGTTGACTGCTTTACTTTTACCAAAGAAATTGGGACAATATAACACAAATATGTAAGTCGAAAAAAAAAAAAAAAAAAAAAAAAAAAGTCCTTGTGTCAAAAACAGTTTGATGAACCGAAAAAAAGAGATAACCCGCTGTATACAATCATTGGCATTTTTTTCACAGTAGGCCTATTTAAAATACTTGGTGTATAAAAAAAGGAATTTTTAGACACACATTTTTTCAACATCTATATCAAATTTGACCCACCATATCTCATGAATAGTGTAATTTTCAACATACCATCGAAAAAGGAAAGAGATTACCAGAAAATAACACCGACAAGTGCCAAAAAAAAAAAAAAAAAAAAAAAAAAAAAAAAAAAAAAACACCGATTTTGGACATAAAATAACACCGATTTTGGAACACCGATTTTGGACATAAAATAACACCGATTTTGGACATAAAATAACACCGATTTTGGACATAAAATAACACCGATTTTGGACATAAAATAACACCGATTTTGGACATAAAATAACACCGATTTTTACCTGTCCCAATGTATTACCCAATCATTAACTTCAGTAACAATAAAACGTTTATGCGAAAATCCTTTCTTCTTTCTCTAATAGTGTGACATATAGAAAAACACATTTCACAGATTGTGCTTTTAACACTATTGTTAATGTGGGGCAGCATATATTGGCCAGACACGTCGCACAGTACAAAAACACTGATGATGATCATCATCATACATGCCTACGTCAACCAGAGACATCTGCAGTTGCAGAACACTGTCTGAATACGGGACATTGTATGTTTTAGAAAAGATAGAAATTGTACCCCTGGCTTCATCTTTTTGGGATTGCGTCGTTAAGGAAACAATACATATTCACACAGCTGACAATATTATAAATAAGGATATGGGATTTCAATTGAGCCTGGAACCCTGCAATGGCTGCTTTTAAATCACAACAAGAAAATCAAGATCTTTCGATAACAGATCCATCATAAAATTGATTTAGTTTAGTGAGTAATGTCTCACAGCACTGCTATTAAACACAGCCCACAGCAAATGTGCAATTAGGTTGCTGTCCAGAGGGCAATTGAGTTTGGCAAATAATTGTGCATGCATGGTTTGCACACCTGCGGATTCTTTGTGCACGTGTTCTATACAAAGGGGCATCGATGTGTAGATACATGGCCATCAACAAGGTCTAACCACCTGGAGATGTCGGACAGTTGCTACGAGGAAATGTTGGATTTACACAATGTATCCAGCGGCAAACTTGTGGAGATTATTTGTAACATATCCACAAGGAAAGCTTGAAGAGTCACAACAATTCATTACTTTGATTATTGTCCCTTTCCTTTTTGTCTCTACACTCTATACCGACTTGACAAGCCATAATTATCACCACTGATAATAATTTAGTGGGTTAAAATACCCTATGTATTATATCTTGAAATTACTTTTGCTTCTTTTAACCAATTGCCCAGTACTTTTGTCCCACCCTGTATTTTGTTTCTAATAATTTTAAGTCCAGGTTGGAATTAACAATAGAGTAATAACAACAGGCTACAAGTCACTGCAAAAACGTGGCAACGAGCTGTGACAGGCACATAAAAAAGACACACACATACACACTAATGGCCATGGCCTTTTTCAGAAAATAGAACATCGTGCAATCATACAGTCACAGCACACAGTCAACACAACCATCATCTCCAACTGTGACGGTTAAGTGACAGTGTGATTGCGTGATTTTTCAGAAGAAGGTCATGGTCGATAGGTAAAATGTTGTATGTGTGTGTCTTTTTTATGTGCCTGTCACAGCTTGTCGCCATATCTTTGTGTTGACTTGTGAACTGTCCTGTATTTGTGTGAAGTACATATGATGTCTATGTTTAATCTATATTTTTCTTTGCAACAGCAATATCAGGTCAGCAAATTCATTCTTCCTTAACAGATTGCATAGCACAAAGGATCAGAACTCGCCAATTCTAGAGAAGGAGAAAATATTTTTAAGAAATTATCACCTAGTGAAAAACTCTTTCGAGTTACATTTGTGATTACAATAAAAAAAGAGAGATTAGGAATTTTATAACAGGATGCGGTGAAAACCATCATGTAGTTACCTAAGAAGGAAGGAAAGAAGGAAGGGAGCTTAGTTTCATGGCCCATTGACAGCATTGTCATAAATATGGAGCTTAGTTTCAGATTGTTTGGGTACGAATGGGGAAGGAAACTGGCTGTGCTCTTTCAAAAGAAGTACCCACTCATTGACCTGGAATTATTTAGAAAACGATCTGGATGGCCAGAGGTGGATTTGAATCCTCACACTCCTGAATGTGAGTCCAGTCTGTTATCACTGTGCTACCTCACTTGGTATTGTGTATTATGAAGTCAGCAGTCATGTTCACATATTGTTAGGATGTATTATCCATATGGCATTGTTAAAGGAGTAGAGGGAGGAGCATTACCATCCCACAATTAATAGACTTTAGTGTACAGTCACCTTGGGTAACATCTTGGCCATTATCAGTGCTGATCTTCAACATGAAATAGTGGATGACAACTTCATTGCTTCACAGATCCCACATTAATTTTGCAATTGCACACAACCATAGTCAGATTTATACCAAAATCAGACAGAAAATTACCTCTGCTAAGTTTTGTTGGTTTTATGCAAATATATTTAATTTTTATGCAAATAATAAACACTGACAGCATGCCTCACCTGTCAACAACATAGGCTGAAGGTTATCTTAAGAAGAGTATTATCTAACAAGAATATTACCTAAATACATCAATTTGGATATTGAATATTGTTTACTTTCATAATTCTATTTTGACAATGATTATTTTTATGTTTCTATATGATGTAGAATCCATACCGTGCAATAACATGCCTGGAGTTTCCATGAGGCCCATGAGTCAGTTCTGCCATTTCACCATCCATTCCAAAATGTTTACGGTCACGAAAAGAGTGTCTAGATGGAACCAGTAAAGCACCATATGATATTTCCTATAAAAAGAATACATAACACATCTCAATCATCAGAAACACAGTATGAAAGACCAATGAAAAGCTCTTGATGAAAATAACTGTAGAATAACATTTTTCCAAAGGAAAGTAGCACACAAGCGCGCACACACGCACACAAAACGAAACCACAGTCTGTCTCCTGTAGTTCAAATGGCACAGACAGTAGGAGGGGACAGGAGGATTGGTGTGGGGTGAGGTGAGTTGGTATTGGATGGGGTGGAGTGAAGTGAGATTGAGTGGGTGTGGGGTGGAGTGAAGTGAGATTGAGTGGGTGTGGGGTGGAGTGAAGTGAGATTGAGTTGATATGGGGTGGAGTGAAGTGAGATTGAGTTGATATGGGGTGGGGTTGGGTGGGATAGCTTGGCGTGGTGTGGGGCGAGGGGGAGTCGGGCGGGGCGAGGGGGGAGTCGGGCGGGGCGAGGGGGGAGTCGGGCGGGGCGAGGGGGGAGTCGGGCGGGGCGAGGGGGGAGTCGGGCGGGGCGAGGGGGGAGTCGGGCGGGGCGAGGGGGGAGTCGGGCGGGGCGAGGGGGGAGTCGGGCGGGGCGAGGGGGGAGTCGGGCGGGGCGAGGGGGGAGTCGGGCGGGGCGAGGGGGGAGTCGGGCGGGGCGAGGGGGGAGTCGGGCGGGGCGAGGGGGGAGTCGGGCGGGGCGAGGGGGGAGTCGGGCGGGGCGAGGGGGGAGTCGGGCGGGGCGAGGGGGGAGTCGGGCGGGGCGAGGGGGGAGTCGGGCGGGGCGAGGGGGGAGTCGGGCGGGGCGAGGGGGGAGTCGGGCGGGGCGAGGGGGGAGTCGGGCGGGGCGAGGGGGGAGTCGGGCGGGGCGAGGGGGAGTCGGGCGGGGCGAGGGGGAGTCGGGCGGGGCGAGGGGGAGTCGGGCGGGGCGAGGGGGAGTCGGGCGGGGCGAGGGGGAGTCGGGCGGGGCGAGGGGGAGTCGGGCGGGGCGAGGGGGAGTCGGGCGGGGCGAGGGGGAGTCGGGCGGGGCGAGGGGGAGTCGGGCGGGGCGAGGGGGAGTCGGGCGGGGCGAGGGGGAGTCGGGCGGGGCGAGGGGGAGTCGGGCGGGGCGAGGGGGAGTCGGGCGGGGCGAGGGGGAGTCGGGCGGGGCGAGGGGGAGTCGGGCGGGGCGAGGGGGAGTCGGGCGGGGCGAGGGGGAGTCGGGCGGGGCGAGTTGGGCAAAATAATGAGGACAAGGTTAGGGGTAGATATAGTTCTGTTCTGCCACCATGAACAGACTCTTCCGAGGTGGGGTGGCCACAACTGGATTGCCAGTTTTATGGAACATTGGTGATTCTTCCTTTGTAAGCGCACTTCATTTGTTCAGAAGCTGACTGAAAACTACGAAGAGAAACTACTAGAACTTCAATGTTACATTATCAGACTGCGGACTAAAGAATTATCTGCTTGGCCAGATAGGAAAGCGGACCAAACACCAGTGCAAGTAAAAGTGAAGGAAGAGGTGAAAATAATGTCCACAGGAGGTGGATAACAGCCCATGTTTGTAATGTGTTGTACAGCCAATGGCCGTAAACAGCTCCTTTCGTTATTTTTAAATGAAAGACTCCGAAGTTGGAAGTGTTTCCCACAAACATAACTGTACCTGCTAACAAAAGTGGCTGGTTCATGGAAGAAATTGTGTTACAGTGGATCAAACATCGGTGTTTAACATCATCCTGGTGCCTTACAACGTCTGCAAACATGGTAGTTTTGGTTTCCTTTGCAGGTCACAACTTCTGCTATAAAGGCAAAATTAGAAGAGCATGGGACAGCTTGTTGTGATTACTGGAGGAATGAGCTCACTTCTTCAACCTTTAGATGTGTGCATAAATAAACTTTGTATGGACAGAATCAGTAATATGTATACTCAGTGGCTTGCTAAGGAAGGCAGGCAATTAACACCCACAGGGGGTATTAAGCATGCAAGGTTATCCCAAGTGTGTGAGTGGATGAGCCGGACAAAAACGTGTTGGACATGCATTTAAAAAATGTTGTATTTCCAATGTGCTTGATGGCAAAGACAACGATGTCATCAACGACAACAGTTACAAGGAGACCAGTGACAATGAATCTGCATCACCAGTCGATTAAAAATAGTCACAACAAATGTTGTGAGTTTCTGCATGTGTATGTTGGAAACAGTTTCATTTTTATTTTTTAAACCCTATATTGTAAATATGTATTCTTGTTTGCAACATTATTGGGGGTTTCTCCATAGCACAAGTCTATTATGTCTAACGTTGTAAGTGTGTCCTCTCCTACATGGTGGGAGGTTGCTGTTCTTAGGAGGCTTTATACTAACATTTCACCAACCATACAATAAAATGAAAAATCCCGCCTACTTTCCAGTGCAGTCAGCTCAATGTGATGTCACTGATTGCGGCTGAGTTACATGCAGAACCAAAATAATTTTAACCCTTTCACTGCTCCAGACATAAATACACACCAATCATTTCAGCATCTTATTTTTGTCTCAATAATAATGATGAACTGCTACAGTTATGTACACACACACACACACACACACACACACACACACACACAGAGAGAGAGAGAGAACCACATGATAATATCTGTATCTGCAGCATTCCCTTATACTTAAGCGCACAGTGCAGGTGCCGCTGATAGTAATTATGCAGCTAAAGGGTTAACATATACCGTAAATTCTCAATTCTGTTGCTGTTTGTGATGTAATAGTAATTTAAGTGTCATGCACACTGCACACTTCAAACTTCTCTCCTCCCCCCCTCCCCTCCCCTCCCCGCCCAACTGCTGAGTCTAATATGGGGTGTAACTTACACTCGACATCAGCTTGCATTCAGGTAAATATGGAATATGATGATGGCATCCTCTTGGGTCAAAAGATTCTGGGCAAAAAATAATCCCTCAATCAGATTTTTAGGTGGGGACTACTAAGAAGGATGCCACCATCAGGATAGACAACACTGGCAATCTATGATTCAAAGCATGGAATATTAATTTAGTTTAATCCCTTCCAAAACCAAAACCCATGAAATGTTAACCCTGTTAATCAGGTAGGGCAGTTCGAATATTTTTAGACGGGAAATTGATAGGTTGAAGTTAGCTATAGTTGGAGCAAGTGAAGTTCGGTGGAATTAGGCACAGGATTTCTAGTCAGGTGAACACAGGGTTATAATTACAGAATATATGGGGGTAGTGCAGGACTAGGTCTAATAATGAATAAGAAAATAGGAAAGATGAGTAAACTAGTATGAACAGCATAGTGATTATATTATCATAAAAAAGATATAAAACCAACATCATGACAGTAGTACAAGTTTGTATGTCATCTAGCCCTGCTTCTGAGGAGATCCAAAAAGTGTATGAGGTGAAGGAAATTACTCAGATAGGTTAAGGGATTAATTGTGATTGGGGACTGGAATTTGGAAGCAAGAAAAGAAGGAAAGGAAAGATACTGGGTGAAGAGGGACCGAGAAAAATGAATGAAAGGACGAAGCCACCTGGAAGAATTTTGCATATAACATAATTTAATCATGACAAACACTTGGTTTAAAAATAATGGAAGACAGCTGTATATGTGGAAAAGACCAGGAAACACCAGAAGTTATTAGTTGTGAACTGTAAGCTGAAAAGAAGAAACTACAGGAAAAATAGGAAAATAAGGAGATGGGACCTAGATAAATAGAAAGAAAAAGAAACAAGCCTGAGTTTCTTAAGAGTTTCAGGGGGAGCTTTAGGCAAAAATTGAGAGGGGAAGATGGGATGTAACACAGAAGAAGATGAATGGCTCACATTGAAGGAAGAAATACTGAACGCAGCAGAGGACAAAATGACAGAAAACATGACCCAGAAAATATCACAGGAAATAATAAATTTAATTGATGAAAGGAGGACTTAAGCAGAAGTGGCTAGAGGGCAAATGGAAGTCCATATAAGAACATTAATTAGGGGGAAGATAAGACACTACTTAGAGGACAATAAGTGATGTATCTGGTGACAAGAAAAGCAGCTGTATGAATATCGACATCTAAGATGGAAAACAAGTTCTGAGCAAAGAAGGACAATTTGAAAAATGGAAAGAATATACAGATCGGCTCTACAAAGAAAATGGACTTTGAAACAATATTGTAGGAAGAGAAAAGGAAGAAGAAGAAGAAGAAGAAGAAGAAGAAGAAGAAGAAGAAGATGATGATGAAATAGGAGATACTATTCTGAGAGAATTTAACAAAGCACTGGGAGATTTCAGTCAAAATAAGGCCCCTGAATTCAATAACACTTCTTCAGAGCTATTGAAGTCTCTGTGAGAGCTGGTGTTTACAACACTATTCCATCTGGTGTGTGACGTGTATGAAACAGGTGAAATACCCTAAGATTTCAAGAAAAATGTAATAATTCCAATGGCAAAGAAAGCAAGCACAGATTTCTATGAAAATTACAGAAGCATTAGTTTAATAAGTCATGGTTACATAATTATAACATGAATTATTAACAGAAGAATGGAAAAACTAGTAGAATCAGACCTTGGAGAAGATCATTTTGGTATTTATAAGAAATGCAGGAACACGTGAGGCAACAGGAAATATCTTTCATACCATTAGAAAAGGCAAATCTTTTGTAGATTTGAAAAAAGTTTTTGACAATGTTGACTGGAATCCATTCTGAAGTCAGCAGGGGTAAAATATGCGGAAAAGAATATTATTTATAATTTGATAGACACCGGAAAACAATTATAAGAGTTAAAGGGCATGAAAGTGATAAAGTTGTGGAGAAGCAGAAAAACAAGGTTGTACCCTTTCCTCAATGTTGCTTAATCTGTAAATCAAGCAAGCTGTGTAGGAAAGGAAGGAGAAATTTGCAGAAGGAATTACAGTTCAGTTTGCAGTTTCCTGATGACATTTTAATTCTGTCAGACAGCAAAGGACCTGGAAGAGCAACTAAATGGAATGTATAATGTCTAGAAAGAAACACACAAGATGAACATTAACAAGAGCAAAATAAGGGTAATGGAATGTAGTCTAAGAAAATGAGGCGATGCTGAAGGAATTAGATTAGTTAATAAAACAATGAAGGTGGTAGATGAGTTTTGTTACTTGGGCAGTAAAATAACGTAGGAAGGCCACAAAACAGAGGATATCAAATGGGAACAAAACATTTCTGAAGGAGAAACATTTGTTAACACTGATTATTCATTCAAGTAGTAGGAAGACTTTTTTGAAGGCTGTGTATGGAGCGGTTCCTTGTATGGTAGTGAAACATGAGTGACAAACAATTCAGCCAAGAAGAGAATGTAAACTTTTGAAATGCTGAAGAGTAGATGGGCAGATCATGTAAGTAATGAGGTGGTACAGAACAGAATTGGGGAGAAAAGAAATTTCTGATTTAGCTAGATAAAAAGAAGGATCGATTGTTAGGACATGTTCATGGACATCAAGGAATTGTCAGTTATGCACTAGAGAGGTAAAATTAGCAGAGGGTGACCAAAAGACAAATACAGTAGGTAGATTCAAATGGATGTGGGTTGTCATTTTTATGAGAAAAAAAAGAGGCTTTCTCAAGGTAGACTAAGGTGGAGGGCTGTATGAAACAAATCTCATAACAGAAGACCAAAAAACATAGCTCTGTTGCCTGATGGAAGATCCAATTACTAGATAGTTGGAAATGTTAATGAAGCTTTGGAATCGAGTGAAGGAAATGGGGGTGGGTATGCTACTCCCACAGGTGTTATATTTCTGTGCAAGACCATCAAATCACCTTCCAGTAATTTAATTGATTTATTTAATCCCATCAAAGATCAGCACAGAGACTGGGTATGTGGCTGGTCCTGTAAGCACTAGTGTTCAGTCTAATCCCCTCATGGTGAACAGTGTCAATGGTTTTCAGATATGAAGGCCTTGCTTATCCATAAACTGGGCACCCATAATCTAAGATGCCATTGTTCAAAAGTTCTATAAAACTTGAGCAGACGTGCTCTATCTCCTCCACACGATCTGTGACTAAGGCATTTTAAAATGTTCAGTGCCTTCCAGGTCCTGGTTTTTGGGTCCCTCAGTTGTGGTAGCCACAAAAGATAGGAGTAAAAAATGAGGCCCAGAAACCTCACCCATTCTTTGAAAGGGAGAACAGTGCTGCTTACTTGCAGGTTTAGTAGATTAGAAATACCCTAGAAGGATTGAAATGGGTGCACACGCACACACACACATCCGCGCGCGCGCGCAAACAAACACACACACACACACACACACACACACACACACACACACACACACACACGCACGCACACACGCACGCACAAAATCAGTAGAAAACTGATGCTGTTTATCTGTATCACAGAGGGTAACACTTAAAACTCTGTCCTGAGACACCATTTTCCTGTTCAAAATGATCCGACAACACACCACCAACTTGATACCTAAAAAAAGTGCTTAAACAGGAAGGACTGAAAGAAAATAGGTAGGTGCCCATGGAAGCTCCACTGAAGGAGCTGTTCAAGAATGAGGCGTCTCCAAGTAGTGTTGTATGCCTTACAGATGTAAAAGAAAATCTCTATACAGTGATGTTTATGTAGGAAAGCGTGCTTGATAGCCAACTAAAAGGGTCAGATTGTCAACAGTAGAGTGGTATCTCCTGAATCCACACAGAGAGTTGTCAAATAACTGGCAGACCAGGCTGAGATTGATTGATCCAGGATTATTCCTACATGGCTTGTTAAGGCTAAGCTCTAGGAACTGCTGGCAAGTGTTTGGTCCCTCCACAAGTTGGGGGAAGGGCCATCTTGCCATATCAAATTAAAACATTCATGGAGGATCTCCTTCGATGTTTCAGAAAAGAGCTGAAACACACCGTACTGCATGTTGTCATGGCCAGGTGCAGTGTCGTGAACAGCAGACAGAGTGCAAACCAACTCCCACATGGGGAAAGGGCAGTTTTAAAGACTCAACATTGTTGGACCTTAAGTCGAACTTGCCCCTCTCCATGGGCACAAAATCACTGTAACACTAGACTCTAGCTATCAATGGCAGTGGTATTTGCAAAATGCTCTGCCACTGTCTGGGCAAAGTCTCCAGAAGTTCTTTATAGACACCCCTGTTTTAGCACAGTTGTGATAAGTAAGTGACTGTTTTTACCAGAAATCCTCTTAATGGCTTCCCATACATTTGTGGGACAAGAAGAACCATTGACAGGGCATAGGAAGGGTTGCAATGACCTTTTCTTACTCTCCTTAATAATATGCCGAGCCTTGGCTCTTGTATTCTAGAGAATACAAGGTTATCAGCTGTTGGACCTCCCTTGAACTGTTGGAGGGCCACACACCCGGCTCTAATTGCTGTGTGCCATTCACCAGCTCACCAAGGAACAAGATGCCTTCGAAGGGACCTGAAGACTTATCAAAAGAAATGTCAGCAGAAGTGATCCATCATGCTGCTATGTGGTCCACATGATCATGGATGTCATCTTGTTCAAACACTGCCAGATGACTGAACATTGCCCAATTAGTGCTGCTTGTTACCCATTTTGGTGGGTGTTGCCCTACTGATGGGCCATATGGTATGTGGATCCACAGTGGGAAGTGGTCACTGTTGTGGAGGTGATCAGTTGCTTCCCACCGAGCAGATTCTGTGAGGGCTGGAGAGCAGAAAGACAGGGCAATAGCTGAGAACAGCCCCGTAGCAGCACAGAGAAGTGTGGGATCAACGATGTTGAGGATGCAGAGTTCCTTTGATATCACGAGGCTCTCTACAACCGGACCCCTGGAACAAGTAGAGTCTGAGACCCATGACATATTGTGAGTGTTGAAGTCTCCCAGCAGAAGGTATGACTGGGAAAGTTGCTCTAAGAGACTGGTAAGAGCTTCAGAGTCTGGAGATGTGAACACAGTGAGCAAAACATGATCATCAGACATACATGAACTTCCACTGCCACAGTTTGGTGGTCAGTAATCAAAGGAATTGCCGAGAAGTGATGCACATCAATGACAAACACAACAACTCCTCCCTCGGCTCTTTTTCATACTAAGGTCATCTTTGTGGTAGATAGTATACCCCTTAGAAGGGTGTCCGTAGCTTTAAAATGTGTGTCTTGTAAACACAAGCACAGGGGATGTTTCTGTGTTGGTGCTTTAAGTACTTCTATACGAGTCCTGAACCCATTCAAGTTCCAGTCTAATATGGGACCGATGGATTATGGAGGTTTCACCTTCACTCTCTCTTTTCATCAAGAGAGGGATACTGAACTAGGTGGGGGTTCAGTTTTAGCACAAGATAATTGCCCCAGTTGCCCACCTATCACAAATGGGCTCTGGATTCAGAAGAAACATCTGCAATAATTGATTCAACATGGTCAGACAGTTTGATTCCTGTTTTTGCCTGCAGTCTCATTTTTTTTATTTGCTTTTTTGACCTTGGGTTGTTTTGTAGGGCTGCAGTGGATGCGGCAGCAGCAGCAGCAGCAGCAGCAGCAGCAGCAGCAGCAACTGCGGCGGCGGCAGTGAATGGGTGGGTGAGCATGTTCTACGGAAGCCAGGAGTAAGGACTCAAGAAAGGTGGTAACTGTTCCTGTTTTAGATGTCTTTATATGTGCTATGGACACTGAGGATTCTGCTGCCTTACAAGTGTACTGGCATGTGCATGCATTCGAGGCTACACTATCTACCTCCGATTGTGTCGAGGTGTCAGCTTTGGCAACTGGCTTTTGGGGAGCAGATGTGGAGGTGGAGAACACAGGAGATTGCATTGCCTTAAAGGTCTTTCTGGCCTCAGCACAGGAGATGTGATTATGGATGATCCCCTGAGCAATTAACACACTTTGCAGGTGGTGTGCTGTCAAACCCTTTGTGTGCAGTTTTGCCCCAAGTGGCCTCTCCCTTGCATCCCAAGGTGGTGTGGCCAAAGCGCCACAGGAAACATGCCTTCACAGGCTCAGCTAGTAGAGGACTATTAAAACTTAGAATGAAGGACTCAGATTGGCCACATTCTCCATCCACCCTTTTCTTAAATTCTGCATGTTGACTATACCTTCTGCAGCCCTTTCTTGCTTCAGTTCATCTACTGGGATATTGATCTAGCTCTACAGAAGACTATGCCCTTACTGAAGTTCAGGTACTGTGATATTTCCTAAGGCACTTAGCAGTTTGAAGTTTCGATGCCTATTAGGAATTTGATATTTCCGGAAACACAGTACCATTCCATGACTATTTTAGCGATTTCAGTTTACCTGCAATTCCTTCTAAACCCTTACTGATGTGAAAGGGTGAAACTTCTGACTTGCAGACTGCATTTTGTTATTCACTACAAAACCTTGTTTTGCAGCTCCTAAATTGATAAGACTACAAACCTGAGCCCTCTTTCTGGATTGTGTGTTAGTTCCCCCCAGTGGTATACCCATCCTGCTGGGAGGTTGTATTTCAACTGCAAAGAATCAACGCTGGTTCCACAAGCATCTGGGGAAATAAATGTCTGGCTAGGAAGAGCTCCTCAAGCCTAGGTAAAGCTTATACATCTGAGGTTCATCAATGACTGTTCCACCTGAACAGCCATGCATCCCATCAGCATGTAACACACCTTGAGATTGAGAGGTTTTTATTGAGGTATTTTCTTCCTTGCAGCCTGGGCAGTCAAGCCAAGATCCACATTCCCTGGTACAAAAAACATTATACCACCATGCCACACACATTGATCGCTGAAGCGTGGCCAGGGTTTACGGAGTCAGAGGACTTACCAATCCCCAGCTCAGGAAGCCCATGTTCATCAAGCCCATACTCTGCAAGTTAGTCTATTAATGAGCCCACTGAGGGGAAGTTTCCACTTCATGACACTGTGTGGCCTTCAATGGTGATACAGTTTATCAGATAGTCACCTAGCGGAACATTAGACCCAAAACAAAAGTTGTTGAATGCATGCTTCGAGAATGACCAAATAAACCATACTGTCTGAAATCACCTCATTTGATGGTAACTGATCATCTAAATTAGCCCTGAGTTAATGGGTTCTAATGCAATACAATAAAAATACTGAAAACAGTAGTGGTTAAACACTCCACAATTTTGTAATAACTATTAGAATTTTATCAAAAGTGAAAATAAGAACTGTAAAAACAAAAAGTGTGACATATGGGCAATGATGATTTGGATGCTAAATTTACATGTTAGTAAAACAGTGTTTTTGTATGTGTCATCTCACCATCAGCAGTTGTTTTCAATTTAAATAATGCATGTAATTTATTTTCAAACCGTGAATTCCACCAACAAACTGCACATAGTTCTGAATGTATAAGCGCCTGATGATGGGCACAAGCCCAAAACTGATTGGGTTATAAATAAATAATACAATCTTCAATTATCACTGGTAGCAATTTTTATTATCAACGATATATTATGTGAATTATTGACATTTTAATAGAGAAATTCTGGCCTGTTCCAGCATTAAACAGTTACACACACATTTGATGCTAGTGGATAGAAACATCAACTTACTTGCCCATCTTGCCCTTTTTCCAGTCCTAGAAGATCAAATGGATCTCTGCCATCATTGATTGATGATAATGGCCGTGTGCCAGATGCATGACGTCTCCGTCCTCCCTCTCTTCTTTCATTTCTGGAACAAGTTATCAAAAGGCATGTACTGAAAGCACAATTGAATAATGTGAAAGCAGATTATGGTACACCAATGAATATACTGTAGAAGGCTTCTGATAATGGTTAAGAAAGGCAGAAGCCAGAGCACTTTGGGTACATGTTACACTGCTCAGGTGTTGGACTGAATGGGAAGATATTTAGAAAAGTAAAGTGAAACCAGAAGGAAGGTAAAGAATACCTTTGACTATATTAGGAGCAAGTGATAGCATGAAAAATGGACTGTTCACAAATTGAGATAAAGGGAAGGAAGAAAGATTAAGGTTTAACACCCTGTCAATAATATGGAGAGATTTACAAATTTTTCTAGTATAAACTATTTTGCATGAAGTTTCAGGATCGAACTGGATCACGTTTACTTCTTGCCACAATATGTTGGGTGACTACGATTAAGCCATCTTTACATGAGCAATGTCACTAAAAATTACTGGTTCTGCTGCTAATTTTATACCAAAATATGACATGAAGAGAGAGGTACAATGGCAGCAGCTACACATTTAGTACCCTCTATGATTACTGCTGCACTTATTGTGTGCATAATGATAATACTAAATGCAAACTTTTTTGACAGAAAGCACACTCTGCTGAAGTTATTATATGTCAATAACAATGATTGTTGCTCAAAGTGACACTAGACATGAAATGTTTCTGTTCTGTGGATATTTAAGAAATCACCATGACCCACACCTTACCCAGTTGAAAGGCATAATCATTATTCTAGATTTGCACATACTCCTTAATAATCAACAAGAAGAATCTCATTGAGGCCAAGATTTCTGTGAAAGAATAATCCATAGATTTTCCTGTGGAGATACAATGCTTGGTTATGTCTGACCAAGTACGTTGCACAAAGTGAGGGAGGCATTCATGTTCAACATACCTTTCAGACTTCAGACTACAGTCCGAGCAATGCAGGTTTTGCCAAACTGACATTTTATCATGTAGACCCCAGAATTTCACAATAGTAGGTGATTCTTCACTGAATCTAGAAGATTACCAATGTTTGGAGCTAACTAGACAATTACTTTGATAAAATATTTCCTTGTCATTCTGCAAACAATGAGGAAGTAACCGATGACCCCACTGCCTCAGAAAGTCCATTGATTTCAATTAAAAAGAGAGGGACATTAAGGACAGAGCCCTGCGGGACACAATTCTCCTTTACTAAGGGAGAGCCGAGGGAGGAGTGGAATGAGAGAAAGTTTCGAATGAAAAGCGGAAGCAGACTCCTCAAGCTCAACTGGGCAGTGTAGCTAGAATATGGTGCCGCCAGGTGGTGTCATAACTTCTTGAGGTAAAAAAGCGCCAAGCTGCTCACACCTGGTAAATGCTGTACAAATGGCAGACTCCAGAGCCACTAGGTTATAAACAGTGGAGCGGCCTTGGCAGAAACCCCCCTGTTGCGAGGACAACAGACTCCAATGTGTCAAGTATGCACATGAGCCGCCGACTAACCATATGTTTGACGAGCTTGCAGAGAACATTGGTGAGGCTGATCTGGCGGCAGCTATCAACCACCTGTGGATCAGCACCAGGTTTAATCACCGGGATATAATGATGCTTTCCCACCATTGTGGCCCATATATGGTTGAACAGTGCGAGAAGCTGATGCTGGAACTCTGCTGAAAGGTGACGAATGAACTGGCTTTGGATCCGGTCTGGTCCCCAAGAGATACCGGGACATGCAGCAAGGGCAGTTTGGAATTCTCACTCACTAACTGGGGCATTGTATGTTTCCTTGCGGCATGTATGGAAAGACAGCTGTCGGCATTCGACCTGCTCTTTGAGTGCATGGAAGTCTGCACTGTATGCTGCAGTTGTAGAGTTGTGAGCATAAAGCTCTGTGATGTGCTCAATGATAGCAGTTTGGTCTGTGAATATAGTACCCTGCATGTGAAAGCTGGGGATCAATGTCGCTGGGCGGTACCCAAAATAGCGCCAAACCTGAGACCACACCCGAGATGGGGAGGCGCGAAAGCCGATG
Source organism: Locusta migratoria (assembly GCA_026315105.1). Lineage (NCBI taxonomy): Eukaryota > Metazoa > Arthropoda > Insecta > Orthoptera > Acrididae > Locusta > Locusta migratoria. Next base: position 126,864,719 of record CM048748.1, on the reverse strand, counting down.
CTGGTGACATACTTCTCCCAGCTGCCTGCTTGCTCTGCCGGATGAGCTGTCGAGCTCGAGCCCAGAGCCATTTGAAGGCTATAAGGTTTTCTATGGTGGGGTGGTGCCGATGGTGCTGGAGCGCCCTACGATGATTCTGGATGGCTTCAGCCATCTCTCGCATCCACCAGGGCACGGAATTACACCGAGGGGAGCCAGAAGTGGTGCAAACAGTTGCCTCAGTGGCAGAACGATGGCACTAGTGAGCCAATGATCCGCATGTCCATGTTGGCTGGCAGTGGAACAGGATCCATAGAAGCTGAGGTGTAACACTGCCAATCAGCTCTATGGAGAGAACATCAAGGTGGGTGGCCGGCAGGTTGAAAAGGTTGACAATGTGGACAAAGATAGGAAAATGGTCACTATTAGAAAGGTCATCATGGATCCTCCATTGGAAATGCGGGAGCAGGCTCGAGCTGAAAGATTTACTGCCGAATACGTGCCTCGCAAAAATGCATGTGGACACCAGTGTTTAATAAACAGAAGTCCTGCTGTGATAAAAGCGTCTCTACGTCGCTACAGTGTCCTGTTGTCAGCATTTCACCCCACAGTGGATGATGGGCATTGAAGTCCCCCAGAAGCAGAAATGGTGGGGGAAGTTATGCCACCAGTGCAAGAAGGACAGTTAGTGAGACCACTTCATCTGGAGGAAGGTAAAGGGAACAGATCATCAGTTCCTGCATGGCCCGTATTCTAACAGCCATTGCCTCAAGAGTCATGTGGAGGGGCACAGCAGCACTGGGGACAGTGGCAAGGACATAAATGCAAACACCTCCTGGGCTGCAGAGACCCTGTCATACAAGGGACGATTTTTGTAATAGCCACGAAGGGCAGGGGCCTTTGAGCAGGAAACCAAGTTTCCTGCAGGGGTTCACAAAATACTGGGAAGTGGCCCAACAATTGCTGCGACTCTGGCAAATGGCAGAAAAAACTGCCACAATTCCACTGCAGGATTAGTGTGTATCCTGGTCACTGAGACATGCTGATGTTGACAGTGCGGTGGGGTTTACTGGAGAGGTTGTTGAGGGAGAGAGTATTGCCTTTCCGGAGGTGGGTGACCAGGAGATTGGATAGTTTTTTAATGTGGTGGGTGGTATGCTGTTCTAATTTGCGGTTGGCCTGAAGGAGGACATTCTGAACTGTAGGTGTCATCCTTTTAACCACCAATGCCACTTCCTTATACACAAATATCCCACATGCCTAGGGCCTTGCTGCGATGGAATATTTCCTTTCACGCCGACCACCCACTTCCCTACTTAAAACCTCTTTCCTTAATACCCTAGCCAGCTTCATCCTAACGAACAACTTTTTCATTTTTGAGGGCCAGATACACAAACAACTAAAGGGAACAGCCAAGGGGACCAGGATGGCCCCTCGTTCGCAAACTTATTTATGTGACGCTTAGAGGAAGCCTTCCTGGACACCCAAGCCTGTCAGCCCAAAGTTTGGTATAGATTCATTGATGACATCTTCATGACCTGGACTAACAGTGAAGAAGAACTCCAGAATTTCCTCTCCAACCTCAACTCCTTTGGTCCCATCAAATTCACCTGGTCCTATTCCAAATCCCATGCCACTTTCCTCGATGTCAACCTCCATCTATCCAACGGCCAACTACACACAACCGTCCATGTGGTATCGCACAAGTCTAAAGTGCGCACCACCTACTTTCGCCGCGCGCCGCCATACACGCACGGCGCAGTGTTCTTACGTCAGCCACGAGCGCCCTCTGCTGCTATCCCGCTCGTGGCCACCAATGAACGACATTGTTCACTTGGGACTGAGATAGGAACCAGTTAACACTTCGGAATCAGATAGGCACCAGTGAAGACTTGGCTATCGGACAGGCACTAGGCAGGCCTCTAGCTCAACTATGTATCAGCATTCTGCAGTACTGAGCTATGTAAAAGTTAAGTATTACTAAGTCTCTAAGAAATATAGATCTCGTTCTAATTTACTCTAGTGTTTCTAGTTTCTGCTGTCCCCCTGGCTGGTCACCTACCTGCACAAGCATGCATCCTTTATTCCTGTGTCGGTCTTTCTACTCTGCCACCGACACCTACGACGGAAACCAGACACAAAAGCGGCGATGAGGCTGGGACACAAAAGTCCACATCAATCCTACCAATAAACAACAGTACCTGCATTATGACAGCTGCCATCCATTCCACATCAAACGTCCCCTTCCCTACAGCTAAGGTCTTCGTGGCAAACGAGTCTGCTCCAGTCCTGAATCCCTGAACCAATACACCAATAACCTGATAACAGCCTTCACATCCCGCAGCTATCCTCCTGATCTGCTACAGAAGCAAATTGCCAGAGCCACTTCCTCATCCCCCCAAATTCAGAACCTTCAGCAGTACCCCAGAAGAGCCCCTCTTGTCACCGGATACTTTCCGGGACTGGAGCGGACTCTGAATGTGGCTCTCCAGCAAGGATACGACTTCCTTAAATCCTGCCCCGAAATGAGATCCATCCTTCATGACATCCTCCCCAGTCCTCTGAGAGCGTCTTTTCGCCGCCCACCTAACCTCCGTAACCTAGTCCATCCCTATGAAATCCCCAAACCACCTTCCCTACCTTCTGGCTCCTACACTTGCGACAGCACCCATGTGATCTACCAACTGACATGCCTGCACTGTGAAGCGTTCTATGTGGGAATGACCAGCAACAAACTGTTCATTCGCATGAATGGTCACAGGCAGACAGTGTTTGTTGGTAATGAGGATCACCCTGTGGCTAAACATGCCTTGGTGCACAGCCAGCACATCTTGGCACAGTGTTACACTGTCCATGTTATCTGCATATTTCCCACCGACACCAATCCTTCAGAACTCCAGAGATGGGAACTAGCCCTTCAGCATATTCTCTCTTCCCGTTGCCCAACTGGTCTCAACCTCCACTAAATTCAAATTCCCACCCACCATCTTAACATCTTTGCCTCGGTTCTCTGGACAGAGCCTCTGCCTCAAGTGGCACCTCTGCCTAACTTCTTAACTTCTTTGCTTTCTACAGTATGTCTGCCTAAGTGTACTCGCGTCTGTGTAAATGTGTGTGTGTGTGTATTTGTTACTATCACTGCCTGTGGTCCATATATATATCTATAAACAAATATAAAAGATAGAAAATGGATGACTTACCCAAAAGGACCGGCCGTCGATAGACACAAATAAAAATCACACTCAAACACACATACAAACTTTCGCCACCACTGGCAGCTTCTTCACGAAAAAGAGGAAAAAAAGGGGAGGAGAAAGGGAAGGATATGGGTTTTCAGGAAGTGGAAAAGGAGTCATTCCAATCCCAGGAGTGGAAGGACTTACCTTAGGGTAAAGTCAGCTGGATGGATTGGAATGACCCCTTTTCCACTTCCTTAAAACCCGTATCCTCCCCTTTCTTCTCTCCTTCCTTCCTCTTTTCCCTGAAGAAGTTGCCAGTGGTTGCGAAAGCTTGAATGTTTGTGTGTTTTATGTTTCTGTCGACGAGTCTGTACTTTAGGTAAGTCAAAAATCTTTATTTTATACATATTTTCCCACCAGGAAAGTCTCCTTCATATATATATATATATATATATATATATATATATATATATATATATATATATATACGAAAATTATAGAGGGAAACTTTCCCGGTGGGATAAACAAAAAAAATAAAAAAAATAAAAATAAAAATAGAAAACAGATGACTTACCAAAAGGACCGGCTCGTCGATAGAAACAAATAAAATAAATAAAATCACACACAAACACACATACAAGCTTTCGCAGCCTAGCTGCTTCGTCAGGCAGAAGGGAAGGAGAGGGAAAAGGAAATGATGAGGGTTTCAAGGGAGTGGATAAGGAGTCATTCCAATCCCGGGACAGGAAAGACTTACCTTGGGGGGGAAAAAGAGGGTAAACAAAAACACACACACCCACACATTTACACAGACGCAAGTACACTTAGGCAGACACACTGTAGAACTGTAGAAAGCTTTCTTTGGCTTTCTACAGTTCTACAGTGTGTCTGCCTAAGTGTACTTGCGTCTG